>OY720444.1:89452186-90052186 GCA_963082915.1 Dolichopus griseipennis
GAATCGCTCTATCTCGCTTCTAAGTGGTTTAAAAATCAATTTAAAGTTTTCAAAGTCAAAATTCAAAATTAAAAAAAAAAAAAATTGGTTTTTCATGAATTTTTAGTAGTGATCACGAAATAACGTTAGAATCGCTCTATCTCGCTTCTAAGTGGTTTAAAAATCAATTTAAAGTTTTCAAAGTCAAAATTCAAAATTAAAAAAAAAAAAAATTGGTTTTTCATGAATTTTTAGTAGTGATCACGAAATAACGTTAGAATCGCTCTATCTCGCTTCTAAGTGGTTTAAAAATCAATTTAAAGTTTTCAAAGTCAAAATTCAAAATATAAAAAAAAAAAAATTGGTTTTTCATGAATTTTTAGTAGTGATCACGAAATAACGTTAGAATCGCTCTATCTCGCTTCTAAGTGGTTTAAAAATCAATTTAAAGTTTTCAAAGTCAAAATTCAAAATTAAAAAAAAAAAAAAAATGGTTTTCATGAATTTTAGTAGTGATCACGAAATAACGTTAGAATCGCTCTATCTCGCTTCTAAGTGGTTTAAAAATCAATTTAAAGTTTTCAAAGTCAAAATTCAAAATATAAAAAAAAAAAAAATGGTTTTTCATGAATTTTTAGTAGTGATCACGAAATAACGTTAGAATCGCTCTATCTCGCTTCTAAGTGGTTTAAAAATCAATTTAAAGTTTTCAAAGTCAAAATTCAAAATTAAAAAAAAAAAAAAATTGGTTTTTCATGAATTTTTAGTAGTGATCACGAAATAACGTTAGAATCGCTCTATCTCGCTTCTAAGTGGTTTAAAAATCAATTTAAAGTTTTCAAAGTCAAAATTCAAAATTAAAAAAAAAAAAAAATGGTTTTTCATGAATTTTTAGTAGTGATCACGAAATAACGTTAGAATCGCTCTATCTCGCTTCTAAGTGGTTTAAAAATCAATTTAAAGTTTTCAAAGTCAAAATTCAAAATTAAAAAAAAAAAAAAAATTGGTTTTTCATGAATTTTTAGTAGTGATCACGAAATAACGTTAGAATCGCTCTATCTCGCTTCTAAGTGGTTTAAAAATCAATTTAAAGTTTTCAAAGTCAAAATTCAAAATATAAAAAAAAAAAAAATTGGTTTTCATGAATTTTTAGTAGTGATCACGAAATAACGTTAGAATCGCTCTATCTCGCTTCTAAGTGGTTTAAAAATCAATTTAAAGTTTTCAAAGTCAAAATTCAAAATATAAAAAAAAAAAAAAATGGTTTTTCATGAATTTTTAGTAGTGATCACGAAATAACGTTAGAATCGCTCTATCTCGCTTCTAAGTGGTTTAAAATCAATTTAAAGTTTTCAAAGTCAAAATTCAAAATTAAAAAAAAAAAAAATGGTTTTTCATGAATTTTTAGTAGTGATCACGAAATAACGTTAGAATCGCTCTATCTCGCTTCTAAGTGGTTTAAAAATCAATTTAAAGTTTTCAAAGTCAAAATTCAAAATTAAAAAAAAAAAAAAATTGGTTTTCATGAATTTTTAGTAGTGATCACGAAATAACGTTAGAAATCGCTCTATCTCGCTTCTAAGTGATTTAAAAATCAATTTAAAGTTTTCAAAGTCAAAATTCAAAATATAAAAAAAAAAAAAAATGGTTTTTCATGAATTTTTAGTAGTGATCACGAAATAACGTTAGAATCGCTCTATCTCGCTTCTAAGTGGTTTAAAAATCAATTTAAAGTTTTCAAAGTCAAAATTCAAAATTAAAAAAAAAAAAAAAATGGTTTTTCATGAATTTTTAGTAGTGATCACGAAATAACGTTAGAATCGCTCTATCTCGCTTCTAAGTGGTTTAAAAATGAATTTAAAGTTTTCAAAGTCAAAATTCAAAATATAAAAAAAAAAAAATGGTTTTCATGAATTTTTAGTAGTGATCACGAAATAACGTTAGAATCGCTCTATCTCGCTTCTAAGTGGTTTAAAAATCAATTTAAAGTTTTCAAAGTCAAAATTCAAAATTAAAAAAAAAAAAAATTGGTTTTTCATGAATTTTTAGTAGTGATCACGAAATAACGTTAGAATCGCTCTATCTCGCTTCTAAGTGGTTTAAAAATCAATTTAAAGTTTTCAAAGTCAAAATTCAAAATTAAAAAAAAAAAAAAATTGGTTTTTCATGAATTTTTAGTAGTGATCACGAAATAACGTTAGAATCGCTCTATCTCGCTTCTAAGTGGTTTAAAAATCAATTTAAAGTTTTCAAAGTCAAAATTCAAAATATAAAAAAAAAAAAAATTTGGTTTTCATGAATTTTTAGTAGTGATCACGAAATAACGTTAGAATCGCTCTATCTCGCTTCTAAGTGGTTTAAAAATCAATTTAAAGTTTTCAAAGTCAAAATTCAAAATTAAAAAAAAAAAAAATGGTTTTTCATGAATTTTTAGTAGTGATCACGAAATAACGTTAGAATCGCTCTATCTCGCTTCTAAGTGGTTTAAAAATCAATTTAAAGTTTTCAAAGTCAAAATTCAAAATTAAAAAAAAAAAAAAATGGTTTTTCATGAATTTTTAGTAGTGATCACGAAATAACGTTAGAATCGCTCTATCTCGCTTCTAAGTGGTTTAAAAATCAATTTAAAGTTTTCAAAGTCAAAATTCAAAATTTAAAAAAAAAAAAAAAATGGTTTTTCATGAATTTTTAGTAGTGATCACGAAATAACGTTAGAATCGCTCTATCTCGCTTCTAAGTGGTTTAAAAATCAATTTAAAGTTTTCAAAGTCAAAATTCAAAATTAAAAAAAAAAAAAAAATTGGTTTTTCATGAATTTTTAGTAGTGATCACGAAATAACGTTAGAATCGCTCTATCTCGCTTCTAAGTGGTTTAAAAATCAATTTAAAGTTTTCAAAGTCAAAATTCAAAATATAAAAAAAAAAAAAATTGGTTTTTCATGAATTTTTAGTAGTGATCACGAAATAACGTTAGAATCGCTCTATCTCGCTTCTAAGTGGTTTAAAAATCAATTTAAAGTTTTCAAAGTCAAAATTCAAAATATAAAAAAAAAAAATGGTTTTTCATGAATTTTTGAGTAGTGATCACGAAATAACGTTAGAATCGCTCTATCTCGCTTCTAAGTGGTTTAAAAATCAATTTAAAGTTTTCAAAGTCAAAATTCAAAATTAAAAAAAAAAAAAAATGGTTTTTCATGAATTTTTAGTAGTGATCACGAAATAACGTTAGAATCGCTCTATCTCGCTTCTAAGTGGTTTAAAAATCAATTTAAAGTTTTCAAAGTCAAAATTCAAAATTAAAAAAAAAAAAAAAAATTGGTTTTTCATGAATTCTTAGTAGTGATCACGAAATAACGTTAGAATCGCTCTATCTCGCTTCTAAGTGGTTTAAAAATCAATTTAAAGTTTTCAAAGTCAAAATTCAAAATATAAAAAAAAAAAAAAATGGTTTTTCATGAATTTTTAGTAGTGATCACGAAATAACGTTAGAATCGCTCTATCTCGCTTCTAAGTGGTTTAAAAATCAATTTAAAGTTTTCAAAGTCAAAATTCAAAATTTAAAAAAAAAAAAAAATGGTTTTTCATGAATTTTTAGTAGTGATCACGAAATAACGTTAGAATCGCTCTATCTCGCTTCTAAGTGGTTTAAAAATCAATTTAAAGTTTTCAAAGTCAAAATTCAAAATTAAAAAAAAAAAAAAAAATGGTTTTTCATGAATTTTTAGTAGTGATCACGAAATAACGTTAGAATCGCTCTATCTCGCTTCTAAGTGGTTTAAAAATCAATTTAAAGTTTTCAAAGTCAAAATTCAAAATTAAAAAAAAAAAAAAATGGTTTTTCATGAATTTTTAGTAGTGATCACGAAATAACGTTAGAATCGCTCTATCTCGCTTCTAAGTGGTTTAAAAATCAATTTAAAGTTTTCAAAGTCAAAATTCAAAATTAAAAAAAAAAAAAAAATTGGTTTTTCATGAATTTTTAGTAGTGATCACGAAATAACGTTAGAATCGCTCTATCTCGCTTCTAAGTGGTTTAAAAATCAATTTAAAGTTTTCAAAGTCAAAATTCAAAATTAAAAAAAAAAAAAATTGGTTTTTCATGAATTTTTAGTAGTGATCACGAAATAACGTTAGAATCGCTCTATCTCGCTTCTAAGTGGTTTAAAAATCAATTTAAAGTTTTCAAAGTCAAAATTCAAAATATAAAAAAAAAAAAAAATGGTTTTTCATGAATTTTTAGTAGTGATCACGAAATAACGTTAGAATCGCTCTATCTCGCTTCTAAGTGGTTTAATTTAAAGTTTTCAAAGTCAAAATTCAAAATATAAAAAAAAAAAAAAATGGTTTTTCATGAATTTTTAGTAGTGATCACGAAATAACGTTAGAATCGCTCTATCTCGCTTCTAAGTGGTTTAAAAATCAATTTAAAGTTTTCAAAGTCAAAATTCAAAATTAAAAAAAAAAAAAAATGGTTTTTCATGAATTTTTAGTAGTGATCACGAAATAACGTTAGAATCGCTCTATCTCGCTTCTAAGTGGTTTAAAAATCAATTTAAAGTTTTCAAAGTCAAAATTCAAAATATAAAAAAAAAAAAAAATGGTTTTTCATGAATTTTTAGTAGTGATCACGAAATAACGTTAGAATCGCTCTATCTCGCTTCTAAGTGGTTTAAAAATCAATTTAAAGTTTTCAAAGTCAAAATTCAAAATTAAAAAAAAAAAAAAATTGGTTTTTCATGAATTTTTAGTAGTGATCACGAAATAACGTTAGAATCGCTTTATCTCGCTTCTAAGTGGTTTAAAAATCAATTTAAAGTTTTCAAAGTCAAAATTCAAAATATAAAAAAAAAAAATATTGGTTTTCATGAATTTTTAGTAGTGATCACGAAATAACGTTAGAATCGCTCTATCTCGCTTCTAAGTGGTTTAAAAATCAATTTAAAGTTTTCAAAGTCAAAATTCAAAATATAAAAAAAAAAAAAAATGGTTTTTCATGAATTTTTAGTAGTGATCACGAAATAACGTTAGAATCGCTCTATCTCGCTTCTAAGTGGTTTAAAAATCAATTTAAAGTTTTCAAAGTCAAAATTAAAAATTAAAAAAAAAAAAAATTGGTTTTTCATGAATTTTTAGTAGTGATCACGAAATAACGTTAGAATCGCTTTATCTCGCTTCTAAGTGGTTTAAAAATCAATTTAAAGTTTTCAAAGTCAAAATTCAAAATATAAAAAAAAAAAATATTGGTTTTCATGAATTTTTAGTAGTGATCACGAAATAACGTTAGAATCGCTCTATCTCGCTTCTAAGTGGTTTAAAAATCAATTTAAAGTTTTCAAAGTCAAAATTCAAAATATAAAAAAAAAAAAAAATGGTTTTTCATGAATTTTTAGTAGTGATCACGAAATAACGTTAGAATCGCTTTAGTGGTTTAAAAATCAATTTAAAGTTTTCAAAGTCAAAATTCAAAATTAAAAAAAAAAAAAAATTGGTTTTTCATGAATTTTTAGTAGTGATCACGAAATAACGTTAGAATCGCTCTATCTCGCTTCTAAGTGGTTTAAAAATCAATGTAAAGTTTTCAAAGTCAAAATTCAAAATATAAAAAAAAAAAAAAATGGTTTTTCATGAATTTTTAGTAGTGATCACGAAATAACGTTAGAATCGCTCTATCTCGCTTCTAAGTGGTTTAAAAATCAATTTAAAGTTTTCAAAGTCAAAATTCAAAATTAAAAAAAAAAAAAAAATGGTTTTTCATGAATTTTTAGTAGTGATCACGAAATAACGTTAGAATCGCTCTATCTCGCTTCTAAGTGGTTTAAAAATCAATTTAAAGTTTTCAAAGTCAAAATTCAAAATATAAAAAAAAAAAAAATGGTTTTTCATGAATTTTTAGTAGTGATCACGAAATAACGTTAGAATCGCTCTATCTCGCTTCTAAGTGGTTTAAAAATCAATTTAAAGTTTTCAAAGTCAAAATTCAAAATTAAAAAAAAAAAAAAAAATTGGTTTTTCATGAATTTTTACTAGTGATCACGAAATAACGTTAGAATCGCTCTATCTCGCTTCTAAGTGGTTTAAAAATCAATTTAAAGTTTTCAAAGTCAAAATTCAAAATATAAAAAAAAAAAAAATGGTTTTTCATGAATTTTTAGTAGTGATCACGAAATAACGTTAGAATCGCTCTATCTCGCTTCTAAGTGGTTTAAAAATCAATTTAAAGTTTTCAAAGTCAAAATTCAAAATATAAAAAAAAAAAAAATGGTTTTTCATGAATTTTTAGTAGTGATCACGAAATAACGTTAGAATCGCTCTATCTCGCTTCTAAGTGGTTTAAAAATCAATTTAAAGTTTTCAAAGTCAAAATTCAAAATTAAAAAAAAAAAAAAAATGGTTTTTCATGAATTTTTAGTAGTGATCACGAAATAACGTTAGAATCGCTCTATCTCGCTTCTAAGTGGTTTAAAAATCAATTTAAAGTTTTCAAAGTCAAAATTCAAAATATAAAAAAAAAAAAAATGGTTTTTCATGAATTTTTAGTAGTGATCACGAAATAACGTTAGAATCGCTCTATCTCGCTTCTAAGTGGTTTAAAAATCAATTTAAAGTTTTCAAAGTCAAAATTCAAAATTAAAAAAAAAAAAAAAAATTGGTTTTTCATGAATTTTTACTAGTGATCACGAAATAACGTTAGAATCGCTCTATCTCGCTTCTAAGTGGTTTAAAAATCAATTTAAAGTTTTCAAAGTCAAAATTCAAAATATAAAAAAAAAAAAAATGGTTTTTCATGAATTTTTAGTAGTGATCACGAAATAACGTTAGAATCGCTCTATCTCGCTTCTAAGTGGTTTAAAAATCAATTTAAAGTTTTCAAAGTCAAAATTCAAAATATAAAAAAAAAAAAAATGGTTTTTCATGAATTTTTAGTAGTGATCACGAAATAACGTTAGAATCGCTCTATCTCGCTTCTAAGTGGTTTAAAAATCAATTTAAAGTTTTCAAAGTCAAAATTCAAAATATAAAAAAAAAAAAAATGGTTTTTCATGAATTTTTAGTAGTGATCACGAAATAACGTTAGAATCGCTTTAGTGGTTTAAAAATCAATTTAAAGTTTTCAAAGTCAAAATTCAAAATTAAAAAAAAAAAAAAATTGGTTTTTCATGAATTTTTAGTAGTGATCACGAAATAACGTTAGAATCATTAAAGTTTTCAAAGTCAAAATTCAAAATATAAAAAAAAAAAAAATTGGTTTTCATGAATTTTTAGTAGTGATCACGAAATAACGTTAGAATCGCTCTATCTCGCTTCTAAGTGGTTTAAAAATCAATTTAAAGTTTTCAAAGTCAAAATTCAAAATATAAAAAAAAAAAAAAATGGTTTTTCATGAATTTTTAGTAGTGATCACGAAATAACGTTAGAATCGCTCTATCTCGCTTCTAAGTGGTTTAAAAATCAATTTAAAGTTTTCAAAGTCAAAATTCAAAATTAAAAAAAAAAAAAAAAATTGGTTTTTCATGAATTTTTACTAGTGATCACGAAATAACGTTAGAATCGCTCTATCTCGCTTCTAAGTGATTTAAAAATCAATTTAAAGTTTTCAAAGTCAAAATTCAAAATATAAAAAAAAAAAAAATTGGTTTTCATGAATTTTTAGTAGTGATCACGAAATAACGTTAGAATCGCTCTATCTCGCTTCTAAGTGGTTTAAAAATCAATTTAAAGTTTTCAAAGTCAAAATTCAAAAAAAAAAAAAAAAATTGGTTTTTCATGAATTTTTAGTAGTGATCACGAAATAACGTTAGAATCGCTCTATCTCGCTTCTAAGTGGTTTAAAAATCAATTTTGGTTTAAAAATCAGTTTTCAAAGTCAAAATTCAAAATTAAAAAAAAAAAAAAATTGGTTTTTCATGAATTTTTAGTAGTGATCACGAAATAACGTTAGAATCGCTCTATCTCGCTTCTAAGTGGTTTAAAAATGAATTTAAAGTTTTCAAAGTCAAAATTCAAAATTAAAAAAAAAAAAAATTGGTTTTTCATGAATTTTTAGTAGTGATCACGAAATAACGTTAGAATCGCTCTATCTCGCTTCTAAGTGGTTTAAAAATCAATTTAAAAATTTCAAAGTCAAAATTCAAAATTAAAAAAAAAAAAAAATTGGTTTTTCATGAATTTTTAGTAGTGATCACGAAATAACGTTAGAATCGCTCTATCTCGCTTCTAAGTGGTTTAAAAGTCAATTTAAAGTTTTCAAAGTCAAAATTCAAAATATAAAAAAAAAAAAATTGGTTTTCATGAATTTTTAGTAGTGATCACGAAATAACGTTAGAATCGCTCTATCTCGCTTCTAAGTGGTTTAAAAATCAATTTAAAGTTTTCAAAGTCAAAATTCAAAATTTTGAAAAATTTCATGAATTTGAAAAATTTCATGAATTTTTAGTAGTGATCACGAAATAACGTTAGAATCGCTCTATCTCGCTTCTAAGTGGTTTAAAAATGAATTTAAAGTTTTCAAAGTCAAAATTCAAAATTTTGAAAAAAAAAATTGGTTTTTCATGAATTTTTAGTAGTGATCACAAAATAACGTTAGAATCGCTCTATCTCGCTTCTAAGTGGTTTAAAAATCAATTTAAAGTTTTCAAAGTCAAAATTCAAAATATAAAAAAAAAAAAATTGGTTTTTCATGAATTTTTCGTAGTGATCACGAAATAACGTTAGAATCGCTCTATCTCGCTTCTAAGTGGTTTAAAAATGAATTTAAAGTTTTCAAAGTCAAAATTAAAAATTAAAAAAAAAAAAAATTGGTTTTTCATGAATTTTTAGTAGTGATCACGAAATAACGTTAGAATCGCTCTATCTCGCTTCTAAGTGGTTTAAAAATGAATTTAAAGTTTTCAAAGTCAAAATTCAAAATTAAAAAAAAAAAAAATTGGTTTTTCATGAAGTTTTAGTAGTGATCACGAAATAACGTTAGAATCGCTCTATCTCGCTTCTAAGTGGTTTAAAAATCAATTTAAAGTTTTCAAAGTCAAAATTCAAAATTAAAAAAAAAAAAAAATTGGTTTTTCATGAATTTTTAGTAGTGATCACGAAATAACGTTAGAATCGCTCTATCTCGCTTCTAAGTGGTTTAAAAATGAATTTAAAGTTTTCAAAGTCAAAATTCAAAATTAAAAAAAAAAAAAATTGGTTTTTCATGAATTTTTAGTAGTGATCACGAAATAACGTTAGAATCGCTCTATCTCGCTTCTAAGTGGTTTAAAAAATCAATTTAAAGTTTTCAAAATCAAAATTCAAAATTTAAAAAAAAAAAAAAATGGTTTTTCATGAATTTTTAGTAGTGATCACGAAATAACGTTAGAATCGCTCTATCTCGCTTCTAAGTGGTTTAATTTAAAGTTTTCAAAGTCAAAATTCAAAATATAAAAAAAAAAAAAATGGTTTTTCATGAATTTTTAGTAGTGATCACGAAATAACGTTAGAATCGCTCTATCTCGCTTCTAAGTGGTTTAAAAATCAATTTAAAGTTTTCAAAGTCAAAATTCAAAATTAAAAAAAAAAAAAAAATGGTTTTTCATGAATTTTTAGTAGTGATCACGAAATAACGTTAGAATCGCTCTATCTCGCTTCTAAGTGGTTTAAAAATCAATTTAAAGTTTTCAAAGTCAAAATTCAAAATATAAAAAAAAAAAAAAATGGTTTTTCATGAATTTTTAGTAGTGATCACGAAATAACGTTAGAATCGCTCTATCTCGCTTCTAAGTGGTTTAAAAATCAATTTAAAGTTTTCAAAGTCAAAATTCAAAATTAAAAAAAAAAAAAAATTGGTTTTTCATGAATTTTTAGTAGTGATCACGAAATAACGTTAGAATCGCTTTATCTCGCTTCTAAGTGGTTTAAAAATCAATTTAAAGTTTTCAAAGTCAAAATTCAAAATATAAAAAAAAAAAATATTGGTTTTCATGAATTTTTAGTAGTGATCACGAAATAACGTTAGAATCGCTCTATCTCGCTTCTAAGTGGTTTAAAAATCAATTTAAAGTTTTCAAAGTCAAAATTCAAAATATAAAAAAAAAAAAAAATGGTTTTTCATGAATTTTTAGTAGTGATCACGAAATAACGTTAGAATCGCTCTATCTCGCTTCTAAGTGGTTTAAAAATCAATTTAAAGTTTTCAAAGTCAAAATTAAAAATTAAAAAAAAAAAAAATTGGTTTTTCATGAATTTTTAGTAGTGATCACGAAATAACGTTAGAATCGCTTTATCTCGCTTCTAAGTGGTTTAAAAATCAATTTAAAGTTTTCAAAGTCAAAATTCAAAATATAAAAAAAAAAAATATTGGTTTTCATGAATTTTTAGTAGTGATCACGAAATAACGTTAGAATCGCTCTATCTCGCTTCTAAGTGGTTTAAAAATCAATTTAAAGTTTTCAAAGTCAAAATTCAAAATGTAAAAAAAAAAAAAAATGGTTTTTCATGAATTTTTAGTAGTGATCACGAAATAACGTTAGAATCGCTTTAGTGGTTTAAAAATCAATTTAAAGTTTTCAAAGTCAAAATTCAAAATTAAAAAAAAAAAAAAATTGGTTTTTCATGAATTTTTAGTAGTGATCACGAAATAACGTTAGAATCATTAAAGTTTTCAAAGTCAAAATTCAAAATATAAAAAAAAAAAAAATTGGTTTTCATGAATTTTTAGTAGTGATCACGAAATAACGTTAGAATCGCTCTATCTCGCTTCTAAGTGGTTTAAAAATCAATTTAAAGTTTTCAAAGTCAAAATTCAAAATATAAAAAAAAAAAAAAATGGTTTTTCATGAATTTTTAGTAGTGATCACGAAATAACGTTAGAATCGCTCTATCTCGCTTCTAAGTGGTTTAAAAATCAATTTAAAGTTTTCAAAGTCAAAATTCAAAATTAAAAAAAAAAAAAAAATGGTTTTTCATGAATTTTTAGTAGTGATCACGAAATAACGTTAGAATCGCTCTATCTCGCTTCTAAGTGGTTTAAAAATCAATTTAAAGTTTTCAAAGTCAAAATTCAAAATATAAAAAAAAAAAAAATGGTTTTTCATGAATTTTTAGTAGTGATCACGAAATAACGTTAGAATCGCTCTATCTCGCTTCTAAGTGGTTTAAAAATCAATTTAAAGTTTTCAAAGTCAAAATTCAAAATTAAAAAAAAAAAAAAAATTGGTTTTTCATGAATTTTTACTAGTGATCACGAAATAACGTTAGAATCGCTCTATCTCGCTTCTAAGTGGTTTAAAAATCAATTTAAAGTTTTCAAAGTCAAAATTCAAAATATAAAAAAAAAAAAAATGGTTTTTCATGAATTTTTAGTAGTGATCACGAAATAACGTTAGAATCGCTCTATCTCGCTTCTAAGTGGTTTAAAAATCAATTTAAAGTTTTCAAAGTCAAAATTCAAAATATAAAAAAAAAAAAAATGGTTTTTCATGAATTTTTAGTAGTGATCACGAAATAACGTTAGAATCGCTCTATCTCGCTTCTAAGTGGTTTAAAAATCAATTTAAAGTTTTCAAAGTCAAAATTCAAAATTAAAAAAAAAAAAAAAATGGTTTTTCATGAATTTTTAGTAGTGATCACGAAATAACGTTAGAATCGCTCTATCTCGCTTCTAAGTGGTTTAAAAATCAATTTAAAGTTTTCAAAGTCAAAATTCAAAATATAAAAAAAAAAAAAATGGTTTTTCATGAATTTTTAGTAGTGATCACGAAATAACGTTAGAATCGCTCTATCTCGCTTCTAAGTGGTTTAAAAATCAATTTAAAGTTTTCAAAGTCAAAATTCAAAATTAAAAAAAAAAAAAAAATTGGTTTTTCATGAATTTTTACTAGTGATCACGAAATAACGTTAGAATCGCTCTATCTCGCTTCTAAGTGGTTTAAAAATCAATTTAAAGTTTTCAAAGTCAAAATTCAAAATATAAAAAAAAAAAAAATGGTTTTTCATGAATTTTTAGTAGTGATCACGAAATAACGTTAGAATCGCTCTATCTCGCTTCTAAGTGGTTTAAAAATCAATTTAAAGTTTTCAAAGTCAAAATTCAAAATATAAAAAAAAAAAAAATGGTTTTTCATGAATTTTTAGTAGTGATCACGAAATAACGTTAGAATCGCTCTATCTCGCTTCTAAGTGGTTTAAAAATCAATTTAAAGTTTTCAAAGTCAAAATTCAAAATATAAAAAAAAAAAAAAATGGTTTTTCATGAATTTTTAGTAGTGATCACGAAATAACGTTAGAATCGCTTTAGTGGTTTAAAAATCAATTTAAAGTTTTCAAAGTCAAAATTCAAAATTAAAAAAAAAAAAAAATTGGTTTTTCATGAATTTTTAGTAGTGATCACGAAATAACGTTAGAATCGCTCTATCTCGCTTCTAAGTGGTTTAAAAATCAATTTAAAGTTTTCAAAGTCAAAATTCAAAATATAAAAAAAAAAAAAAATGGTTTTTCATGAATTTTTAGTAGTGATCACGAAATAACGTTAGAATCGCTCTATCTCGCTTCTAAGTGGTTTAAAAATCAATTTAAAGTTTTCAAAGTCAAAATTCAAAATTAAAAAAAAAAAAAAAAATTGGTTTTTCATGAATTTTTACTAGTGATCACGAAATAACGTTAGAATCGCTCTATCTCGCTTCTAAGTGATTTAAAAATCAATTTAAAGTTTTCAAAGTCAAAATTCAAAATATAAAAAAAAAAAAAATTGGTTTTCATGAATTTTTAGTAGTGATCACGAAATAACGTTAGAATCGCTCTATCTCGCTTCTAAGTGGTTTAAAAATCAATTTAAAGTTTTCAAAGTCAAAATTCAAAAAAAAAAAAAAAAATTGGTTTTTCATGAATTTTTAGTAGTGATCACGAAATAACGTTAGAATCGCTCTATCTCGCTTCTAAGTGGTTTAAAAATCAATTTTGGTTTAAAAATCAGTTTTCAAAGTCAAAATTCAAAATTAAAAAAAAAAAAAAATTGGTTTTTCATGAATTTTTAGTAGTGATCACGAAATAACGTTAGAATCGCTCTATCTCGCTTCTAAGTGGTTTAAAAATGAATTTAAAGTTTTCAAAGTCAAAATTCAAAATTAAAAAAAAAAAAAATTGGTTTTTCATGAATTTTTAGTAGTGATCACGAAATAACGTTAGAATCGCTCTATCTCGCTTCTAAGTGGTTTAAAAATCAATTTAAAAATTTCAAAGTCAAAATTCAAAATTAAAAAAAAAAAAAAATTGGTTTTTCATGAATTTTTAGTAGTGATCACGAAATAACGTTAGAATCGCTCTATCTCGCTTCTAAGTGGTTTAAAAGTCAATTTAAAGTTTTCAAAGTCAAAATTCAAAATATAAAAAAAAAAAAATTGGTTTTCATGAATTTTTAGTAGTGATCACGAAATAACGTTAGAATCGCTCTATCTCGCTTCTAAGTGGTTTAAAAATCAATTTAAAGTTTTCAAAGTCAAAATTCAAAATTTTGAAAAATTTCATGAATTTGAAAAATTTCATGAATTTTTAGTAGTGATCACGAAATAACGTTAGAATCGCTCTATCTCGCTTCTAAGTGGTTTAAAAATGAATTTAAAGTTTTCAAAGTCAAAATTCAAAATTTTGAAAAAAAAAATTGGTTTTTCATGAATTTTTAGTAGTGATCACAAAATAACGTTAGAATCGCTCTATCTCGCTTCTAAGTGGTTTAAAAATCAATTTAAAGTTTTCAAAGTCAAAATTCAAAATATAAAAAAAAAAAAATTGGTTTTTCATGAATTTTTCGTAGTGATCACGAAATAACGTTAGAATCGCTCTATCTCGCTTCTAAGTGGTTTAAAAATGAATTTAAAGTTTTCAAAGTCAAAATTAAAAATTAAAAAAAAAAAAAATTGGTTTTTCATGAATTTTTAGTAGTGATCACGAAATAACGTTAGAATCGCTCTATCTCGCTTCTAAGTGGTTTAAAAATGAATTTAAAGTTTTCAAAGTCAAAATTCAAAATTAAAAAAAAAAAAAATTGGTTTTTCATGAAGTTTTAGTAGTGATCACGAAATAACGTTAGAATCGCTCTATCTCGCTTCTAAGTGGTTTAAAAATCAATTTAAAGTTTTCAAAGTCAAAATTCAAAATTAAAAAAAAAAAAAAATTGGTTTTTCATGAATTTTTAGTAGTGATCACGAAATAACGTTAGAATCGCTCTATCTCGCTTCTAAGTGGTTTAAAAATGAATTTAAAGTTTTCAAAGTCAAAATTCAAAATTAAAAAAAAAAAAAATTGGTTTTTCATGAATTTTTAGTAGTGATCACGAAATAACGTTAGAATCGCTCTATCTCGCTTCTAAGTGGTTTAAAAAATCAATTTAAAGTTTTCAAAATCAAAATTCAAAATTTAAAAAAAAAAAAATTGGTTTTTCATGAATTTTTAGTAGTGATCACGAAATAACGTTAGAATCGCTCTATCTCGCTTCTAAGTGGTTTAAAAATCAATTTAAAGTTTTCAAAGTCAAAATTCAAAATTTTGAAAAAAAAATGGTTTTTTCATGAATTTTTAGTAGTGATCACGAAATAACGTTAGAATCGCTCTATCTCGCTTCTAAGTGGTTTAAAAATCAATTTAAAGTTTTCAAAGTCAAAATTCAAAATTTAAGAAAAAAAAAAATGGTTTTTCATGAATTTTTAGTAGTGATCACGAAATAACGTTAGATTCGCTCTATCTCGCTTCTAAGTATTAAATGTACATAAGACTTGTAATGTTTTATCGAAGTGGATGCATTTACAACTTTCAAGTAAAATATTAATTTGATGGGTGAAACGGTTCAGAAATTAATATTTTACATAACAAGATATAATAATAAATATAATATATCTATGTACCTTACCTCTAATAATATACTTAAATATGTTTTAAAATATAACAAAATCTTTAACTGGAAAATTTATTTAGTAATCAGTGGTCTGACAAAGAACTATATGATACGAGCTTAAGTTTAATTACAGGAATTTACCAGTACTGTAGTATTGAAATTGTTTTGTAAATTCTAAAATATTTTCTTTTTTCGTAAGTTTATATTATTAATCGGTCTAACCCTTTTTCCAATGATAGATGTCATTCATTTAGATTATATTAGAAATGAAGTCTATTAAAATGACTTATTGAATTTCACCTGGACTTTAAATATTAAACTTATTCCATTTCTAGGTTATCCGATACTTAAATGTGTCAGCTAGGTTATCCGAAACTAAATGTTATTTTTATACAATAATCCTCCAAGAATAATATATTTGGGATTTCCTAAAACTTAACAGACACTAAATTTTAATTTCACTACCACTTTAAATTTTATATTGTACGATGCTATATTCCTTTATATAAATTTCCTAATAAAAACATTTCATGGCTTGTTAATATTTAAGTCCTACTCTTAAACTTTTTTTAATAAAGTTCTCTCTTAGGGGTGATTGAATTTTTAACACTACACAGTTTTTTTGCTGTTTTTTTGTTGTAGGCGAAATAATTTCTAAAAGTAATTTAGTGAATGATAAACGGTGTAATGTAGTGTTAACAGCGTTTCTTAAAATAGAAGTAAGTTTTGGGAATTAAAAAAATTTATGATAATTTCTAATAAAATTTTTTTTTTTTTATAAGAAAACTTTTTTTTATTATAAAATTTTTCCTTATCTTGTTTCTGCGCTAATTTATAGTTCCTGCTAAAATATAGTTTCACCCAGGAATAATATCAATTCTAAAAATAGAAAGTTTAAAAAAATACTAAACGAAATTGTTTTGTTAAAATGCTCCGGTAAAATACAAATAATGTTTTGAACAGGATTAATTAATGTTCCAAATTAAAGTTAAAGTAAAATACCGCTAAAAATTGTTATAAATTTCTTTTGAGTGTTTTTATTTGAACATAGCTAAGACGGATTAGTTGACTTACGGAACATCAGCCCAGTTATTGACATTACTCTACATAATCCTTGAAACAAAAACCAGATACCTAAACTTCTTTTCCATGTCTCGATTCTCAAAATGAAGGTAGTTTTGGTTGGATAAAGTGCAGCACTGCCTAAAGAAACCTTGTTTCGATGTATTTGCTGATTTTTGATATCTTCCACCCACTCATGTTCGTAGTCTCTACTAAGATATATGAATTAATAAATGCCGTTAAGGATTCTGTAACGGACAGGTATTGGTGATACCAAAATTAGTAAGAGATATTAAAGAAAGATGATTTATTAAATTATATGAAACAACTACTAAGGCAGCAGTCTGGAAGAAATTGGGTACAAGAGATTTACTGCTCTTTACCTCGTACATTGCAGTAGTTTCAGAATCTCAACTTCTAGTAGTGGATGGGTAGCAGAAAAAGGTTTCATTATAATAAATTTTAACTGCAACTTAACACTGCAATTAACGTACTTTAAACTTATATTGGGTTAAGATACTTATAAACCTTAGACTCTTCAAATTTAAACAATTAGACATAAAATAAATCTACTTCAAAAAAACTTTAAATTATTTTATAAATCTTCAACTCTAGATGAGATCAAGTAATGGATTTTTTATTTAAAATCCCAAAACCATTTTGTAATAACCTAAAAAAACTTTTGACGAATAACTTGAAGCCTCTTCATAAAAAATAATAACTATTATCATAAAAAGTTTAAAATTTTTTTATGTAGTTTATAAGAATCCCGTCTGACAGAAACAAACGTTTAGTAGTTCGTAATACAAATTTCCATTTAATTATTAAAAATGTTTTAATAGTTAGAATTTTAGTTAAAATATAAACTTTTTATTTATTAAAAAAGTTTTTAGAAGTTTATCTTCCTATACTTTTCTATTCTTAAAAATATTATGCACTTAATGAAAAATTTTTGATGATCTAAACTTTTCGTAAAATGATTTTTCCCAAAAAAAAACTTTTAAAAATCAGAAAACTAAGCAATTAAAATTTAAAGTGTTGAAGTGATAGGATCAAGTCAATGAACTGTATGGAAAACGTTTACTAAAAGCAAAAGATATATAAAAAATTTAAAGCATCATGTTTATTCATTTTCTCAATATTCCGTTAGAAAATGCCTGTATATAGTTTAATAAAGGGTTGAGCCGCTTGCCTTTTCTTTCTCTATTTTTGAAAGAAAAATTCTGCGTAGAATATACGTGTGAATAATCGATGCCGCGGTCTGACGGAAAGATATAATGCCGAACTACATGAAATGTATAATGACGTTGATAATCGTTATCCTAGATATTGAAATGATTTTGTTTTATCCATTGTAAGGTTACAAAAATGATTCAACACATTCAAATCAAACCTTTTTTGTTTAACATAAATCTTTATTTAGATTCCCCAGAACTGGAAAATGACAAAAACCAGGCAACCGAAAATAAACAATTCAAAACGTCAAAAAGAAAAAGAAGAGCAATTACTTCCTGTCATAAAAATGTAATTGAATTCCAAGATTTATGATTTGTATTTACTTTTTATTTCAATACTCAAAAGTCCCCTGTTGATTTATAATTTTGGGAATAAAATTTAAAGCTTTTCTGGATATAAATGAGCAGATTTTGGATTCGAAATGAACATTTCTTGAATTTAAATTGGAATTCAATATTTTGGATATTTTCGATTTATAATAATTATAAGAACATTTTAATGATGGTAATTTAAAATTTTTTTTTTTTTAAGCGCTAACGGTTCTAACTAATAAGCCTGTCTATAACATAGGTACATGTTAAAACAGGTAGTCATATTATATTTGTGTTATTAGAATTGATCTTAGTGAATTCCACATACAATTTAAACATGAGATAGAACTAGGCCTTATAACATGTAGCTTTCAATAAACGTCTTAGCTTTTCAATAGATACAATTTTATTTTTGTTTATATTCTAATAATTTTGTCTCTGAGTTATATGGTATTCTATATCTGTGAGTTATATTGTTCAATTAAATTATTTGTTTGTATTGTTATATTAATGCATTTTTTTATTAAAGATATGTAGTTATTTATTATTTATTAAGCCATTCATTTGAACCCAATGGCGAATGGTAGCTGAGTCAAGTCGAAAAACAAGAAAAGTTTTTGAATTCGAACCCGGGCCTTTCGAAATGAAACAATGGCACTCTAACTACTGCGTCACCCTGTCGTTCAAGTTTCTAAGTTACAAGCATTTGCTCACATAATTATTATAAAAAGCGTGGCATGAGTGGATTATATAGTTATAATCCACTAATTTTTGATAAATATTTTAAGGGAAGATAATAATAAAATAAATATTACCGAAATTATTATTAAGCAGCCTTCTATTTTCTGTGGTTTCATCGTCTACATACTTTGAAAATAACTGTAGTATAGTTGTTTTAAATAAGTTTTCAGTTAAAAATTTCTGAATATTATTAAACTTTTTAATTAATATAGGGATACTTTGAAAAATTAAGGGTTTATTTGGGTTACTTTGGTTGATAGAAGATTTTAATAAAGTCTGTAATATATGGTTGTATACTGCATCTAATTTATCTTTTTGTTTTAGGATTATTTTCGGGTAATTCACCTAATAAAATGAATTTTTTTAAAATTAGAATTTAAATTGGTTAAAAATATTAAATTGGAAGAAGATTGTATATCTACCTAGTTTGGACTAAAATTTTTCAGTTGTCTTACTTTTTAAGAAAGGGATTACCGGGAGGTGATTAAATTATATTAATTCAATGAAAATTTTTAGTTTCTGAATTTCGTTTTCCTAAACTAGCGACAGTTAGTGCTTTTTCGCCAAATTTTGCATATAGTTATCTTTTATGCAGGGTTTTGAAAGCTCAAATTTGGACTCAACTCATCGCTCAATTTACAGGTTGAGCAAATTTAAATATAGATCGAAACAGATGTACTCATACGTTTAGTGGACTCAAATGTGAGCGAACTCATCATTTGAATTGAACAAAGAGTTGAGGTTTCTAAATGATTCCTCGCAGTTATAACCCTTCTTTTATGTATAGAAGTTATTGTTTCTATACGGACCTAAACGGTATTTTTAATAACTTACTTTTAATAACGATTTCAAATTTTTTGGAAGCATACTAAATTAGCAGAAAAATAAAAAAAAATCACTAAAATCTATGTAGGTTTTGTAATTAGTTCATGATCTAAAATAACAATAATTTATTTATAAATTTACATCAGCTAAACTTTAAGGTAATGAATCAATTTAAAAAAAAGTTTTATAATTTTTCTCTACATCAGAAATTGCTGAAACTCCGGGGGTTGAGGAAGGTATGCTTTATAAATCTGTACTTTGGGACATTATTTTATGCGTTTATTTTCCCCGCGTAATAAAAGTAGGTACTAAGGAATTTTATTTTCAATTATTTTATTAATATATTTGTCTAGAATGAGGTATAACAAACGCATTCAATTAAATGTGTTTTGTTGGATGTGTTCATTAATAAAAAAATAAAATATTAATGTTTTGTTGGATTTGTTTTATTATAGAAAATAAAATATCTAAAATTCACAAGTAGGCCAAAAAATATTTTATTTATTTTAATTTATGTATTAGTTTATGAATTAATTCATTTCAGCTTTAAAAATCACAGATGATTTTCTGGAAATTTTTATATATAGTAAAAAATTTGTAAAAAAAAATTTGGAAGACTGCTGTGAATCAGGAACATTTGTTTAGTAAGTCTTAATTATTTACAGTGAAAATCTGAAATAAAGGCGAAGGCCCAATGAACGCTTTGATGCATTGCTTGCAAATAGATCATCTTTAGCAAATAGATCAAACAATGTATCAAAGTAGTTTCAAAGTTTCCCACATCTCGCCCTCAAATCTCCCATATCTCGCTCTTATCCCTCCCTCATCTATCCTATTATGTATATACATTATTTAACATGTTGAGCAGGTACATTTTAGAATGTTAGTAACAAACAAGTATTTCGATTTGAATCTAAACAAAGGAAACAATATAGAATGTATAGCAACATTTTTAAAAATAATTCGAGTATTTAGAGAATGTCAGCAACAAAGATCTAAACAAAGGAAACAATATAGAATGTATAAAAACATTTTTTAAAATTTTATATACAAAACATTAATAGATGGAGAAATAGATCATTATTGAAACAGAATAAAAATAAACCTATAAAAAAATTTAAACACTTTTATTAATTTATTTAATTTAGGCAAGTACGCCCTTAAATAAAAAAAAAATTTTAATTGAAATTTAAAAAAAATTATACTAAGAAGGTATTTGAACTATCGACCCCAACATTTTATAAAATACGAAACATACAAAAAGTAGACTACCTAACTTATGCATCTTCAAGTTTTTAAGATACAATAAGAAAATATAAAAGTCATTTATTTATTTTTTGTGTTTCTATTACTAGAATAGAAGCATTATCTGCGTTACACAAAATGTAACGGTTGCAATTTTATTTAACATACATTTAACATAATGCACATAATGAAATTAGAAATAGTTCTCAATTAGAAAAAGTTCTCCTTCAATTGACTTTCCGTCATTCTGTGACGGGCCAACAGCTAGTTAATAATATTCAAGTAATTTTTTTCAAAGACTACAGTTTGGATCTCTTTCACCTCATTTCACGCATTTTCTTTCACCATCAAATAAACTTTCCACTCATATGTATGGGGTGACACAAACATATTTAGAATATTAAAAAATGAGGAACCTTCGGTAACAGTAATCTTTAAATTTATTCTCATCTTTATGGGACGACTAGTTCCCCAAACTCATATGTAGTTAAAAATTGAGCAAATGCATAAGTATAAGTTAATCCCTAATAATTAAATTAAATAATTATTCCTTAGTACATTAAATGTTTAAATATAAAAATAAAATGTATATTTAGTTAGATATCTCTTCAAACAATTTCAATTTTCCATACCAGTTAACGATATTCAAAAATAATCAAAAAACTGTTAACAAAACGATAAATTATGCGTTAAACGGTTTCTGCAAAAAAATATACAGATAAAATCATTCCTTACACTAAATAGGATTGCAAAAAAAAATGGAGTTTTTGTAATGTATGCAAATTTTTAAAAATTTTTTTCTGATACAAAGTAGGTACATATATTATAAATGGTCCCCTATATTTATTTTTTAAGGTTTTAACACAGTTCTGCTTGTTTTGACACAACAGAGCATCAGATAAAATTGAATAAAATGAAGCAAATTTTTTTCACCTCTTATTCATGATCGCATTGAAATATCTCAATCTTTAATGCTGATTACAATCCTGCTATGGTAAATGATGGTTAACATGATGGTCAACAGTTCTGATAGTTTAATAATAAAAAAAAATGATTTTATCAAATTAAAATATTTTTAATTTAGGGAACGAACTTTTTTCCAATAATTTTTTGTTAGAGGATAGTAAGGAGTGATCTCGAGCGTAATTTTTTTCATGATTTATTACAATCAATGACTAATGGCTTCTATTAACAAGCAATTGTCATTTAAATTTAATTATATAATAAATGACAATTGTCATTTAATATTTTGAAGAGGAACCAGGTGCAGATTTAAACTCAAATAAATTATGCAAAAAAAAGTTTTTAAGTGGTGCCTCTTCGATTGAAGAATTTGGTTTTTTTGCAAAGATTTTGAAAAATAGCTTCTAGACATTGAAAATTATTAATGATTGAATAATGGAAAAAGATTCATTTAAATCTAGAAAAATTATTTAAAATACGTTAATACGTTTTAAAAAGACAGATTTCTTAAATTAGTCATTTAATTTTCTTGACCTGCAACAATAAGGGTTGAAGATTTTTGAAGACTATCAAGAGTATTCATACTAACAAAAAAAAGAAATAAAAATTCCGGTCGACGAGTCAAATGGCAAAAAATTTTACATACATTATAAGTCCCACGTATTGGCTTGTAGTGGGACCTTGAACGTATTGCAGAAGAAACCAGTGTCGATTTAGTCAAGTGCTGCAAAAAGCCTCCAACGCCATAAGGCATGTATTGCCTTGGAGTGCAACCATCAAAGTAGCACACACAAAACGTGGATGTCCAGTAAGTAAACCATAGTCTTCTGTACAAAAACAGTCTCAAAGCAATAAGAGTAGCAGAAACAGTGACGGTGAAAACCCGAATGCTCTGTTAACTAAGTTAAAATGTACAAAAAGCAGAATACACCAAAAAAGGTGTAGACTTAACACTCATCGGACACCTTATTATATATCTACTTACTAGAATGATTACAAGTAATTATCCACGCCATCTGTCATCATTCTAGTTAGTTTCATTTCACTGAATATTGCCTGACTGTAATTTACAAAATCAATTTAAACCAAAAATGTAATTAGTGTCACGAAATATTTCAACGCTTTTTTTTATCAATCCTTTTACTTTACAGTTTAACCCTTTACGCACATAAAATATAGCACATCTGTAATATAACAACAGACCTTTTTAGAGGAACAACCAACACATTAACTTAGAGTTTTGGTTTTTAAATTTCAAGGTGTTTATTCATTAAATAATAATTATCGTAATAATTATAATTAACCCCTTTCTACTTAAATAAAAATTAAATAAAACAAAAAACTATGTAAATAATATTCCAGTTGAACTTACGGTGGCTACTTGTAACCTTCAAAATTAAATATAAATTAAATAAATTTAACTGAAAATTACGTTTTGTAAATAGCTGTTGAGAATTCATTAAATAAATATAATTTTGGTGGATAATTACCAAGTAACGCACTGATGTGCATATCTAATGTTAAAGGTGCTTCCGCTTATGAGTTCCAATTTTAAAATTGTATAAAATGTTAAACATATAAATATTATGTTCTAAAAAAAATTTAAGAAATGTCAAATATTTAAGAGATTCATATTTACCTAATCTTTGAGATAAATCAGAAACATCGATGCAGAATTGTTGGAGGTTATTTTAGATGAAACAGTTGCCGCAAATTGTCGGCATTTTAAAAATTGTTAAATTTTAAGGAAAAGAAAAGGAAAAATAAATTAAGTTGCGTGAAGTTTTTGTAATCTTAAATTAAGTAAATAACTTATTTTGTGCAACTGTTTGGCTTATAAGCCTGTCTATAACTTAGGTACATCTTGGAACAGGAAAGACATTGTATTTTTATCATTAGAATTGATCTTAATGTATTCCACATACAATTTAAACAGGAGATAGTGATAGTGACATGCAGCAACATTTTTGATTTTCAACAGATTCAATTCTAGGTTTACATGGCAATAATTTTGTATTTGAGTTATATTGTATTCTATATCTGTGAATTGTAAAGAATCGAATTAAAGGTTGGCAATCGAACCACTCCATATTGGGAATAATTTTAATTTTAAATAAGTTTTGTGTTTACTCTGTTTGGTTCTTTGTTAAGTAGCTATAGACTAATGTTAAAAAATATACCCAAGGCGACATATAAATAATTGTTGATACTTAGTTTGTACGAGGACATTGAAAAGCTTCGAAGCAGTTCATTAAAAATGCGCGATTTTCTTTCGGAAACTACGCCCAAACCTGTGATATAAATATACAGCTGGTTAATTTCGAGGATGAAGGCTTGTATAGTTTAAGAATCTTAAAATCTTCGTAGATAACCCATAATTCCATAGTTCCATAAACTACAATCATCATATTTAAATAAATTTCCCAAGGAACAAACTGTTTTGATTGATTTAAGTTAATATATTTAGTGAAATTTAGAGTAGCTGTTCTAGTAGGATTTTTAATGTTTTCCACCGACGATCGTATGGAAAATTTGTGATCATCTTTAAGAAAGAAAAGACATAAAAGATTATCAGTATATATTATTGCTTGATTAGTTTTAATAGATATATATTTTATTACTACATATAATAATATATCTTGTATGTCTTAATAGTTGCAGAGGAAACGAATCAAATTGAAGATTAAATATATCTAAATTTTCAAATGGTTAATAATGAACTCACCATAAAATTAAGAAATAAAATAATAATGCGGTAGGTACCACAAATTACAGTTGGTATTAATATAATAACATATAAATCTTATCAAATTTCAATTAATCAAAATATCCGACATTAATAAACACCTACATTATAGAATATAAATGACAATTGCAACACATTTTCCTGTTTTCATATTCCTCTTTAAATGGTTACGGCCTTTATAAATTATTTTTGATAAAATTTATTGGCTTCTTAAGTCGGATGCTAGATTTATCACTAACATAAATCAAATCTTACATAAAAAAATTATTCTTCCGTAAAAATAAATCTGTAAAAAAATATCTCAACATTTTAATAAATGAATATTAAAAGAAATCAAAGATTTATAATCCCTTGATATCTAAATCTATGAAACCCACCGGCTTGTTTTTTAATCTATTTTTTTTTAATATGAACAAAACACGGTTAAACAATTCTAAATAACTATTTTTTATCACTGTCATCTTAATTTTTTAATCGCTTTAAATTTAAATTCAACGAGAAAAACTTAAGAAATGCGGATACATTTAAGTGTAAATGGATAAATTTTAGAATAGACTCGTAGAATTCCAAAAAAAGTGGTTTTATTAACGTATTAATCATAAGTCTTCTACACCCTGTCATTTTATTAAATTAGAAAAAGTGCATCTAAGCTTAATAATAGTATTATATTGTTGACATCTGTCAATATTTTTCTTCACACATAATCAATAGTTTTGGTAAATTATTAATGCCTTTAAAAACTGTCAATTCATATTTTTGTAGACGACGCTTCAGTGTGCAACTAAAAACTGTTTATTAAAAAGTTCGCTTTGACATAAATATTTTGTTGCCAAATATCAGTTTTTCAGAATATCTACTGCTAGGAAGTACATTTAATTATTTATTAATAAGAAATTTATATCAAAACTTGACCTATTCATTGATTGCAAATCGGAAACAAAAGTAACACTCATTTATTTTCAAATTTTTAAAATTTAAAAAAAAAATTCTATTAATAGAAGGTTTTACAGAAATTACAAGTTTTTGATTGATTCTTACACCTCACAGGCGATTATCATAAGATTTCAATCCAGGCTTTACAAGCCAAAGGCTTTTAATAGTTTAATATACAAAACTGTCAAAAATTATTTCACAAATGTTATTATTTTAAGGATGATAAGGAAAGATGACAAGTAACTATTCTGGAAATGCCTGGATTTATTTAATGTCTTTGCGTAAAAAAGTGTACGATGTACTCTTCTATTTTTCGTCATGATTATTTGATAAAATTTTTTTTAAGATTTTAAGAAAGATGTCAAAAACTTATGATTGAAATTATAATAAAAACAAGTAAGTATGAAATTTTATTAAAAATAGAATTTAAAGACTGACGAAATATTTTCAATGCGTTCAATGCAATTAATACGTAAATAGATCTTGTAAAGTAAAAATCGATTAGATTCGATCTTATAATATTAATAGTTCTAGTTAAATATGTCAGTACTGTACTGAAGGTATACCTCAGTACAGATCAGTACTGTATAGAAGGTTTTTTTAGTAAAAAAGTATGTAATACATTTTACTAAAAAAACAGATAACATAAATATGTAGAGTTATAAAACATATTGTATATGCATTGAAAAATAAATGTGACAAAAAAAATTCAAGAAAAAAAAAATTTTGTATTATTGTATTATTGATGTATTATTGATATCTTTCAAACCATATCTTTAGCAAGATATATATTATGTATCAACATAAAATTCTGCTAAAAAAGAAAAAGGAGGAGAACATAGGCTCATATAAAGTTCGTCAATAATATAAGAAATCCGTGAACTATATCGACAAGGAGACGGTCACAATTTCGAAAAGAAAAGCTTATTTTATTTACTTAGATAGTCAAGAAGAAAATAACTCTCAAGCATAAACTAAATAACATGAACTTAAAATAAAAATTAATTCTGTGTTAAAATATTTCTTCATCCCCCGATTATTTCCAAGAAAAAATTCTACATTTAAAAAAGTTTTTTTAAACTTTTCCAAAGAATTTCTATATAAATTGTTATAAAATTTAATTATAATAAAAAAATTACAATACAATACCAAAGAAAAATACTTTAGGCTATTTTATTTATCAAATTAAAATTAATGACATCCAGGTGGTTGTTCTTATGTATTCGGCTTTGTTTGTTTTTACATTGATCCAAAAAAAATTACAGTAGATCTGAACATAAGCCAATAATTGAATCAATTCTGGTGTGTAATAACTCCCTGTTGTCAATTTTACAACATAATTTATGTATGTGTATAAAAATTACAAACAATTTTCCTAAATAATTTCGGCAGCAGCAGCAGGAGTAATTACTCCTACTGTTATCTTCAGGAGACTTAAATTATAAATTATTATATTTTCAGGATTTAATTTTTATTCCATAATTAGATAATAATTTTAATAAACAATTTATATACAACCTATTTGGTTAGGAAAAGTATTGTCACTGGAAACAAATTCCCAAATAAATAACTGTAAATTACTTCAATCATTTATTTCCCTAGGTAAAACAGCGATTTTAAATGCAACCCTTTTATTGTTCCTTTATAATAAATTGACCTAATAACATCTCCCAGACATTTACATCTTGCAATAAATTAATGTTGACCGCAGGCTGCTTTTGGATAGAGTAATACTGCTTAAATTTTACCATACCATACTTTCAAACAGAAACACTGGAATATATATTCATTCATTCTTACATAAGAAAAGTTTCCTTGATTTAAGTTTTGTTTAAACAAAAAAGTGGTTGTACAAATATTCTCGACCCTATGGTTAAAATATTCCTAAATTTCATATGAAAACTTAAATGGACTTGCAAGTTACCTACATTTAATTCAATGCGAATTGAGGACTTGAATATTGATCTGACCACTAACCTTGTTTTATAGATATCTAGCAGGAACGAATACCTCGTTCCAAAAAAATGAAACAATTACTGCATCCTCCCAAAATTTTAATCGTAAAAAAAAGGAGTGCGCCAGATGCTCATCCCTAAACAGTTGAATTGATGCCAACAAGATGCCAACACGGCTTATGAAAATTCATTTGCAATGCGTACATTGCAATTGTGGAATTGGTTATCAGGTAATGTTGTAATGTGGTGCATGTGGTATGAGTACCGAAAGGGGGGACCAAGAAAATTTACATCTAAGAAAATTAATATCTTTCATAATAATATCTTTTCAAAATATTTCTCTATATCCAACTTAATCCATAACTTCCAATTTTTATCACCAATTTTCTTTTCGAACCTCAATAACAAAAACGGGTGATACATTTCTTATTTCGAGTCCACTCCAAGTTTGGTTTTAAAAAGAAGAGGTCTAAATTGGTTAAAAACTAGCTCTACCGAGACCAAAAAAAGGAAAAAAGATTCCAGTTATGATGTAGATTTGATGGAAAGCATCAAATTCCAGATTAACTAAAATATCACTACATCAAAATAACTTTAACTGGACAGAGTATAAAATTGCAACAGCAACCTTGAGACATATTCTTAGATTCACTAACTTTAGAAAAGTTTTAATACAGGATCTTTCCGGCTGATATTAAGATTCTTTGATATGCAAAGCAATTACCTGTAATCAAAATTTTAACAAATACCATTTCCAAAATTCCATTATTTTCAATTTTCTTTATTGTTTCCTAATTTTATTTTAGAAAAGCGATTAAGGAACCTTGAACGCAAGGTAAAAGTTCAGTTGCGAAGAAAGATTTTCACTTTTGGTTTATCAAGGACAAATTTATAAATTATAGGAAAATATTTAAAAAAATAAAAGATAACAATTATGCAAATTGCTCTAATTATTTTGTTAAGTTGTTTGATGTTGGCCCTAAAAAAATGTATTTTAGTCTAAGTTCAATGAAACTTAAAAGAAGTTTATATAAAAAATTTTCTATCAAGGTCGGATGAAAATGATTTTTTAAAATATTATTGTGGAAAAAAATTTAAATTTAAAAAAAGCAAAGGAGAGAGGGGAATGTCCAACTAATAACCGATATTTCCTTGAGTTTTTATAAAATATAATCACAGTTTAATATCACAGTGGTTAGAGCATTGACTCTTCGCTGAAGTATCCATTCTGCTATAAAATCCTGTGCAAGTAAAAAAATTTATCCTGCTCAAATTAATGACCTTAGTTTAGAATCTCATATTCTTGCAGAAATTAAAAATAGTTCCCTGAATTTAGGGTTGATTAAACCACCGTCAAGAATTAGATATAAATAAATGCCGCATTGATCAGCGTATTGAATTCTGATCCAAATACTCCAGATTTGTAATACATGTGTAGTACTAGGAGGCGGCTCATTGCAGGACATGAACAAGACCAAAAATATTTAGGATTTTGTATACAAGAACTTTGGCAGACAAGAACAAACCAGACCATCTAGGACTAATCCGGCATTTAGTAAGCATGGAATCTAATTTAAAAATTTAGCATTTGATACATTTGGTTTGAATACCAATTCCGATGTTTGTTTTATATTTCAATAAATGAACTGATTATTTGAGTTGAGGAAGCACGTGCTACTAAAAACATTTTCCTGCAATTGGTAAAAATTTGTCTCTGTCAAATATTTTCATTCTTTTAAAAAAAATATTGTTATCTAACGCCATCCATATAAAGTCATTAAACTCTTCGTATCATCTGCTTATTTATCAACAATTCCGTCACTTTGTAAACAATGTAACAAAAAGCATTGAAAGCAAAACAATTTAATGTTTCCTTGGAATAGGACTAGAATCAATACGTGTATAACGACCCTTTTTTAAATACATAAAGAAACAGTGACAAAATAAGTGAACAAAACTTAAAATGAAACAACAAAAACATGAAATTAGCAAAAAACTTTTTGCAAAGTCTCCAGCAGAGGAATTATTTTGCAAATTATTTTTAATTTTTTTTTTTACTAATAATCGATTTTTATTTTTACTATGGGATTCCCCCATTAATCAACGCAAAAAAAAAAAACAGCAAATTGCAACTTTGCAGACAAGTAAAATTTATTGTAACATTCTCTCTCCTAAGTCCTAATGTTTATTAAATACCAATACTGTGATAGAATAACGTGATCAATTTATCATTATTTTGCCACCCGTCGAGAAATGAGGAAAGTAGGCTACAAAAAAAAACACTAAACCAATATTTGTTTATGACAAAATACAAGGTGTTAAAAAGTTTTTGGTTTAAGAGTGGAACCCTTCGTAGTTATATTCAATTGAAATAATAATTAATTGAATAAAATTCTTTTCTCAAATTCAGTAGTGTACAGCGAATGTGCATAATTGACAAATTAAAAAAATTTACTATTAAACCTGTAAAACCTACCGGTAAAAAAATGTGATCATCAGATATCGAACTGTAATTGAATGTATTGAAAAATAAGAGTTAAGTGGGACATTTGTAGAGTATTCAAATATTTACAGGCAAATTTATGTGTTGGATAATACCAACAATTTCAAAGGGTCCTAAAATAAGTTTGTCGTCCGCCGTTCGTAATTGTGATAGGAATGAAAAAATAGATAGATAAAGGAATATGAATAAGGAAGAAGCAATGTACATGTCAGTTTTCACAACTAGTATGAACTATAATGAATAAGAACTTTAATTGTGCAATATTTTACAGAAGTATAAATTATAGTGGCTTTTGTAATTTGTGCCTATAAATATAGTCAATTGTTAGCTGTAAGCTAGTTTACCTCTGAAAAATAACGGTATATCCATAGAAAAGCTAAATTAAAAAACATTCTCGAAACCATGACAGTGCCTGGAACGGATAACTTATGGATGATTAATATGTTTAATGTATTGTATCGATTAATTTTAGTATTTTTAGGGATTTGAACGTCTTTCAACTCTCATTAGTTTATTATTATTAGTTGAGATTCGAACATACCAATAGCATAAATCTATTATCACTAAAATAGATTTTATGTTCAATTGATGCAAGTCATAAATGTCAGTTAGATTTGTTATAAAATTGTAAGACTCCGTTATTCTTTTTAATGATCTACAATCGAACCGTGCAACAAATTTTACTCTTAATATTCCTATTATATGTACACAAAAGCTGCGGCAGAAAGTTTCATAACATTGGTGTGTTAAAGACATTAAAACAAAAGATGTGACAACTTAAAATTTTTAATGATTCCTACATATCAAAACCGATTAAACTCTTTTTATTTTTTATTCTCGATTTATTAACTCCATATCTTATTTAAAAACATATCTACCTAAAAAAATGTATATATATATTGGCACGTGCCTACAAATAACTCCGTTGTAACAATAAATAATTAATTCTCTACATAAGGTTTCAAGTAAACTTAAAATAACTTCCAATAACACAACCACTACTAAAACAAGTGATCTGATCAGAAAATAGAGGTTTCAGATAAACTTAAAACTAAACACCATTGACAAATTACCATTTATTCTGGTCTAGACTTAAAAAAAATGTAATGAAAAAACTTTAAATCTAAAATGGAATTAGATAAAACTAATGTTAATCTGGTTTTAAAGTGTAAAGTGACTCGAGTTATTTAAATTTAAAAACTTTAATTGAAAGCATTTTTCTAAAAAAGAAAAATACAAAGATGTTGTAAGACTGAATTAATTTTTGGTAATGAAATCAATGTACTGTTTGCGAAATTTTTTAAGTCTTTAAGATAAAAACAAGTTTTATCTTTTGAAATGTATAACTGAAATATACTTCCTTCCCAAGATATCATTAACTTTTATAGTATTGATTGCGTAATTGCATTTGCAGTAAATGGTCTAACAAATAGTATTGCAAATCTTAGAGCAATTTGATGACATATTTTTATTTGGTATTAATTTAATAGTTTAATTCTTAATTAGAATATTAATATCAATATTACTGAAGAGCTCTAGAAATGATTAGTCTGTGCAGTAATTATTAGTCTGTAATTATTTATTAGTCTGTACGATTATTCTGTGCATATCGTGCGACATGTTACATTTATTGGCCAATAAAAATATTTAAGTTAATTTTTTCCCTATTCCAGTTTCTGCTGCAGAAAAAAAAACCGGATTTATATTAATTTCGATGCACCTTATGGTTTTCAAAATATTACGGGTAGAGCTTTATGTAAATTCCGATTCGGAATTGTTTCGTAAAAGAAATAACTTTTTTAATTTTGAATTCATTCTTCGGAGTAAAGTACTTTTGGTTCAATCCAGCACATAATTTGGGAATTTATTTAAGCCCTCTGGCTTAAAACTATTAACAACTGTAGGCAATTCAATTTTCTAGGGCGGCAATCTAACCGAACACTTGATAAACGAACTTTTATATTTAAAAGCGGAGATAATTTTTTCGGTGCATATTATTTGGATTGTTAACTCAAAATCGTACCTTTGTTTAATAGAAATGTATAATCGCCTCTTATTCGTTTTTATTTTAATTATTTTGACCATAAGTAATAGGAGACTCCTCAGTCATAGAACATTTTGTATTTGATAAGTTTTTTTAATAGTTTGATTTGATTGATAAACGGTTCTATGCTGAGAAAATATAAAATTAGTTGAAAAAGTTAGTCTTTTCCTTAATTATTAGAATCATAATAACAAAGAAATTTAGAATCTAAAATAAACTTGGATTAATCAGCTAAACTGGAAAAGTGGACTTATCAAGTTGGCGCAAGACAGCTTCTGGAAATACATTAGCGATCATCGTGGATTTGGAACCATTTTCAACCAAATGTGTTCCCTCAAGTTAGTAATGCATATTGCTAAGATTTACATATATTTGAGAAGAACATTAACATCTCATCTAATATCTCTTATACTTCCAATCCTATAATACCAAATTTCCTAAACTTTCAACAACCCTTTCACCTTCTTATCCTAAAAACCAAACTGTACACTGTAAACTGATTAATATCAAATCCCATTCAAAAGTTTGGTTTAGAAAGGGTGATGGTTTCGGGGTTTTAAAGTCGCATACTGCATATACTAACTACGCAAACTCCTCAAGATTGGAATTTGAAGCTTTCCACTCCTTTGTAACAAAAAAACTAAACCTGGATACAATTTATGAAAAGATGCTGACTAGATAATATTTTATGAACCAAATTGAAATTTTAAGTACTTACACTAATTATTTGAAATTGTTTTCGAAACTACCTATAATTACCATAAAATGGCATAAGATAGTCTTAAAGATTTTATTTAATTAAAGTCAAAATGTTATTAGAATAATAAACATTTCTCAACATAATCTCTAAATAGTCTCATAGCACTTATTAGACACACATGAATATTTATATAAATTTTTAGAAGTATTTCATTAGATTTCATTATCAATGATAAATTTACTCATAAATAAAAGAACTCCAGAATACGTCATGTATCTCTAGTATTAATTTATATTATCTTAAAATAGTAGGTAATAAAATACATTTATTTTAAATAATAATTGTAGAAGAAATTAAAAGAAAACATTACTGTAGGCATGAGAACTAGAACATCATAAGAAATGTTATTGTGATATTGTGGGAAATTATTAGAATTTATAGTAATGCTGTTTTTAATTTATATTTATTTTTAAAATGAAAAAAAAACATGTCTGTAGGTTTCAATTTTTCTGCAATGAATTATATACAACAATCTATAACTCACTTGAGAGTAAATAAATTGTGACTATCTTTATTAAAATAGTTTATATCTTCCTATCCGTTTCCTATCCCCGATTCCGCATCCATTACATATTCAAGAAAGACGGGTTTATTCTTCAATTCTGGCTACGAAGATGAGGTGGTTTTTATCCGTATTTTCTATTCGAAAAAGCCACAATATATTAATTATTACTGATTATCATTCGCTATTGAAATAAAAGACTCTAAAAAACTAGTTTTAGAGAAAGAATAATGAGTTTTAAGGCTCAAAAATAATTGCCAAATTTAACTTATCTTTAGATTTTTCTTCCAAGCCGCTCAATTGGTTTAATAGAAATGGATATTTAAAAAAAACCCCATTCGTATTTAAACTAAATCGTATTAATAAGTCATAGGCTGCTCAAGAAATGCAGATTTTGGTGGATTTTCCCACTTAAGCTAAGCACCTAATCTGGAAATCAAGACTCTAAACATAACCAAGACAAGATTACCGTTATTTAAAGCACAATGGATAAAAAGTTCCGATTGGGCTAAAAATTCTATATTATGGCTATGATATTGGTTCCAAAAAATATTTCGTAGTCTCTAAGTTTTCTTTTGGTAAATTTAATATCCCATTACCAATGTATGACTAAGATGTCCAAATTTTAAAATTAAATAACTTTCAAAAAACCATTATTTGCATTGGCAACAATTCAACTTTTCAATTTTTAAATTTAATTGCTTCCTAAATCTAAAAAATTATTTCATAATATTATGATTTCATAATTCATTAAAATTTAAATAATTTAAGGGCCATTAACCCAATTTCTTACAATATATAGATGAAAGAACATTTTAGTTTTAAAATTTTCAGAAAATAGGAAGCAGTAAATGGTAATGAAATAGAATTCTTAAACAACAATAAAAATCTTGGAAAATAGTGAAGATGCAACTATTCTTCAATTTTAAGATGAAAGGAAGAATACTAATATGATAACACAACATACACTCATAATCTATTCTACTTTTACAATCTTACTTTTTATTTAAAGTTCAGTTATGTTCTTATTACAAATTGCTCTTTCTTCTTCACTAAAGTAAATATGATTTTAGGTTTCAACTGAAACAAGATATCTATTTTGGATGCACGAGGATATTCAATGGGGAAATACCGTTATTCTTGAAGAATAAATGAGAAACTTAATAAAATTTTCTTTACTGTCTACTATAAACAACTCCTTGTTAGAATTTATACTTCTGCATGTAAAAGGGGAGAAATCGATTCCTTATAAATACGTACAAAATTTTCAAAAAAATTTTAGTTCGTTTTTCAGCGTTGCTGCTGTTTTGTTGCTTTATTGTCGTCCTAAATATACTGTGTTGCAACTGTAACAGTTTTTACTTCAAATAACAAAAAAACTTTAATGATATCATGTTCTAGTTTTAAGTTCGCTTTATTTATGTTTTGTTTCATATTTCAACATAAGAAAAAGAATAATTGTATTTTCATCAGGCAGTTCTATAAGTTTTAATATGATGTAACTTTGTTTTCTTGTTTATAACATCTACATAAGTTTTGTGATCCTTTTTGAAATTTAAATATAGAATTTTTATTCCTTAACAAAGTTTCCTACTTGAATACAATGCTCGAAGCTATTATCAAACATTGCGTTAGCACTTGGCCTTGAATATGTGAAAGACCAGTGATCGAAGATCGAATAAAGTTAAAGACAGTAAAAAGTAATAAAGTAAAACACAGATAATGCTAAGTGATAATTTAAAATTAATTAGAGGTTATTAATGTTATTTATGTTTATCTATTCAGAGGTAAATTTATCTGTACATAAGTATCTTTTAATTTTGGAAGTGTTATATTTGCCTTAAGTTTTTTAAAAATGTACCAGAATCTTATGCAAATAATGATTTTAACATATTCACCACTAATTGTGATATGTGACGAGTATGTGACATGCGATTCCCACTTATTTGTGCCCTAAAAGTTCCTGATTACGAAATATTTAACCACCTGTTTTTATATCCTTACGACTATAAGTCAAAAAGGTATACAAAAATAGCCATTACGTTTGTGACGCAGAGAAAGAGGAGGGGTAGATATAGACTCAAATGTATGGATCGGGTCAGAATTGATTTAAGATAAGTCAAAAGGATTTTCAAAAACTTCACATAGAACTTTATATTTCACATGAGCATTACTTATACAATAGTAGTACTCTAATAGCCAACGTCTGAATCAAATATAGTCGGTGCAGTAGAAGAGGTTCTAAGAGCTGCCTTTCAACTTATATTTTTTTGGTTCATAACTGAAAGTGTAATAAGTTGAGTACTTAAAATTTTGCCAAAAGTCCAATTAGTTGATGATTATAATGTTTATATTACGGGTATCCCAAAGTTGCCACAGTCAACTTTCTACTTTATTCAGTTTTAATCCAAATTTAGAAATAAGATTATATACCTATGTACGTAAAAACGAATGTTTGTTTGTTTGTACCGTACCTACCCCTAAATTGTTTAGTCGATTATCATGAAAATTTGTATATAAAGGTTTTTGCTCAAACGGATGCTTCAGTTGGGGCTGAGGTGAAAATTTATAAGCTATTCTGTTCGAAAGTAAACACGGTTTGACCGACTGTTTGAACATCATTTTTGATGCGTGTGTTAATGGATTTGACTCTATGCTTAAAAGTTATTAACCCATATTGGCATGATGAATAATTTAAAAAAATTTTGGCAGCGAATTATGTCCAAGTTTGCGAAGTACTGTTTTCTCCCAAAAGACGGTCTCAAAAATGTTTTGTCGAGTTCCATTATATGGTAAATTGCGGCAATTTACCATTTGTAATTACCATTTGCACCATTGTGTTAGTGAAAGAAGTTAAGGAAACTAATTGAGTAAATCGAAAATATTAAAAGTTCGGTATTTTAATCACGCAGTTTAATGAGTTCAAGGGCAACTATAGAATCTACACCAAAAATCTTTTTATGTTTGGTCAAAGATGAACAAAATATTCTTTTATAGATTAAAGATTTATTTACCATAAAATATCTTGTAAGAAACAAATAAATAGAAGATATTTAGATACTTGATAGACTTAAATCAAATTTCTAAGAAAATTTCAAAGTAAATATTACATTTTTCTTTAACTTTTCATAATTTTTTGATTTGTGTTAAATGCGGTTTTCACCTTTTTTTCGACTTCAGTTCACGTAATTAAACTTAAAAGTAAACTTGTTTTTATTTTTATTGATTTTTTGATTTTACACGTTATTTATTTGTTTTTGAAATCAACAAGACGAGTTCAAATCAACGAACCTGAAAATATAACCGTTTCTATCAATATTGAATCTTCGGTTGATGTTAGATAATGAACTCCCACCTAAACCAAAGATAAAATATTTTTTTTTGGTTGTATTTTGCTTAGCTTGCACATTTTAGGATTCTCTTTAATTTTTTATTCAGTTCTTTTTACCTATACATTCTCTGTTAATATTCAATTTCAGGTGTTCAAGGGTGTGAATCTACGTAAATACAAATTTTTCGCTTTTGTTACTTAATTTTCTTAAGTAGGTATTCAATTTTTTGCACGTGTATAACCAGATAAGTTATATGAAAGTGAAAAGTTTATTGAAAATAGTACACGCAATTAGATAATGGATTTTTTTGACAATTGTAAAAAATTATGAATTGTAAAAGACTTATTGATTGAAAAACTTTTCAGACTATTTTGTCGGAACTCTTAAAGTAAAAATTTGATTAGTCTGGTTTTTGAGTTATAGAATTATCTAAATGATTTTTATTATTTAAACCTTTTCCCTATATAAAAAATATATTAAAATTTTTATTTTTATAATTTACCACTTTACTTCAATTAAATTTCCCTCATTACACTGCTTAGGTTGAATGCCTGGTTGAATCCTGACGCAATAGTTTTCGAAAATTAAATTCTCACTTTAACGCATTATGCATGGTTCCGAAAGGAGGAGTTTTCAAAATTTCCATGGTAACTGTCTTTCCTACACATCTTACGATGTTAAAAACACCATAATAAAAATTTAGAAAATCTAGGTGTTGCAATGTTTATGCTCTAAGCTTCTATCTTAGAATATGCAGCGAGCGTCAATATAGTTAATTTGAAAATACAAACTTTTCGATTTGTGGAACTGCTTTCAGCGGACAATATAAATGTTAATTTGAAGAACCAGATCTTTCGATTTGAGGAAGGGTTTACAATGGACAAAGTTACTCAATGTTGAATATTGGAGTTCCATATATAATCCATAATATTGGTGAAATCCTATAAGTACAGAATTTTATTAAAAAAATTTCTGAAGTAAAGGCCCTCAAAGTAATACTGTCAAATAAAAAATTCTAATATCAATGATACACATCCATCAGTCCCACTTCGATGATTCACAACTGACATCTTCTGGAAACACCTATACTGACGGGTATTACAGATAACTAAGAGCTGTAAAGTATACTTGTTCCAGCAAAATCAAAAGTTTGACAAACTCTAAAATCTTCTAAGTAAACAAAAATATCTTCAGTTGCTCCTCTTTAGAATCTTTAGAATAATGTACATTACTGGTAAAGTCGTTATCGCTGTGCAAATGCTTTTCTATTTTACCTATTTAAAGTTGAAAAAGTTTTTAGTTCACAATTGTACTTCTATTCAATATTTAATATTTATAATAAAATAAGTAAGAAATTAATATAAATATTTATTAAAGTACAGTTTAAACAGGAATTTTCCATTCACTTTAACTGTTTTATAGTATTGTTATTATAAAATGGAAATTCGAAAATAATTATTTTAATTTTCTAATAAAATTTTCCAAATAATTAAGCTTTATTTAAAAATTATCTCTTTTCATTTGATTCCAATAAGTTGTTCAGTTATCATTTGATACAATTTACAAAGGTTCTAATTTAAACTGACACTTTGTATGAAAAGATATGCAAAGTTGAGTGGGAAGTCAAATAAGAATAATTGAAATTAATTTACACGTGCCAAAGAACTCGTGCTCTTTATTAATCTTTGATTTACTTGGCTTCCAATGAAAATACAGTATATCAATCGAAAGTTAAATAAATTAAAAAAGTGAAAACACTTTGAATTCCAAAACTATTTTAAAAAATTTAATATTATTAAGAGTAAGTTCAATGAGGACGATATTATAGAATCCTTAAGGGAAATGTCTTAAAGTTTTGTTGCAGGAATGACCCAAAAGTCCACTAAAAAATGAAACAAAACTCCCACATATAATTTCAATAATGTGCTTAAGATTTGAACAGGATATTGAAAGATATAAGGATGAAATTGAAAAGCTGGTAAAGTCGACTTCATTTTTATTAAATAATCCCAAAATATATAAGTAAAACAAGTTGTTCATACAACAGAAAGTCGATGGAACCGACTTAGTAATATCCTGTTCCTAAAAAATTCAATTGACACTTTGACTACAACTCCCACTTCAACTCACCTCAGATTTCAGAAATATTAAACAAACAGGACTGAACCACCTTGTACTAAATTTCAAGTTTCTAGTGTTATTAATTTCGAAAATATGCTTCTTAGAACTTGGCAAATGTGTGCTGGTACCGAAACTCACCACTCTAATTAATCCCAAATTTCCGACACACAAAGAAAATAAGAAGGAGTACTTTTGTACCAAATTTGATGGTTCTATATTTATTTTAAGCTATTATCTTTTTTAAGTACAAAGATATGCTTTAAGGTTTTGGGGAGGTTCGATTTTGACGATATGCAATCAACCTCTTTCTTTTTTCATTAGTAACCTCCAGTAAAAATTTCATGAAAATATTTATTACTTTTTTAAAGGATCTATTTTTATTCCTTTCGAAAATATGCTGGTTCGACCATAGTTGGATCGAAAACTTCCAGCAATTTCATCGGGATTGTATCATTGTTTTCGGAATTATCCGGCATATGCACGGGCGAGTGACGAATGACCATCGCTATATCAACGCAATGGCTGACACTGCTCAAAAATATAATATATACTTTTCCATATCGTGCCTCCTTTCGGTGGTTATCATTTTTATATAAATGAGTTCATAATGAACTGAACTTCCATTCCACTTTTATTTTAATCATTTAATGGGGTAGAGATAATTATAAATAGTTTTTTTTTTAATTACTAAATTTTAAATTAAATAATTACACAATTTTTAATTAAATCTTCTCCCTTAATCATCAGACCCATCTCCATGAGTTGAAAAGAGAAGTTAAATATTATATATACGAGTATACTTTTCTACAAACATAATCATATTAAAGGAAAATTACTTTATTCGTTTTATTTTTTTTTATGTCCGGCGTCTGTCTGTCTCAACTCAATCATAATTACTTTTCTTTGATAGTAGTGGTAATATTTACAGGAAAAAGATAATAAGTTTAGTTATTTAACAGAATTAAATAAAGTTTAAAGATGATAAACTTTTTTTATGACAAAAGTTATTTCTAGATTTGATATTAAATTAAGAAAACAAAACTTAAGTTTACAGATGTATAGAGGAATGAATAGAAAATTAGAAAAAGTACATAAACATGTTTATACCCTATGACTATATAATCAAAGGGTATAATAAATTTGCCATTACGTTTGTGGCGCAGAGAAGGAGGAGGGGTAGATATAGAGTCAAGTGTATGGATCGGATCAGAATCGAAAAATAAATCGATTTATCTATGTATGTCCGTCCGTTCGCACGATAACTCAAAAACTAAAGGAGCTAGGATCTTGAAATTTTCGCAAATTCGTTTTTTTACAAGAACCGTCATCGCTATTTAAATCCAGCCATTTTGGTCCATGGGTTGGGGTAGCTACCATACAACTTCTTTTTTTATATAAGTATTGCTCTGAACCTATTACAGCTGCGTGTCTGAAATTTTGCCAAAAGTAGTTTAGTTTTATGGCCAAAGTTACTACAAAATTTGGTTGGTCTACTGCAAAGGGTTCGAGTAGCTGCCATACAACTCCTTCTTTTATATGAGCATTACACTACACCTAATAAAGCTGTATGTTTGAAATTTTGTCAAAAGTAATTAATCGGATGATATAATGTTTATGTTACGGTCATACGGGTATCCCAGAGTTGACACAGTCTACTCTACTACACTCTTCCTCGTTTTAATAAAAATCTATCAATATAAGTTTTAACTTATTTCTACTATATTACAACAACAACTAATATCCATTAAGGTTTTAAAATACGATATACTACCAAGAACCAACGTAGTCATCATAGAAGATACATAAAGCAAACCCAACAATTTGTTTGAAGTCCTTAAAGTTAACTTTCTGGATCCTTGCTTTTTTATTTCTAAGCATATTTTAACGGTTTCAAATATTAGAAAACTAGAATGGGAGATATCAGAAGGTATTGTCTGATCTGAATTGAAAGCAATAGTAAATTTACAAATTGTTTTAAAATATTTTAGGTTAATTTCATAGCTCTTGTTCTTTCAGTTTTCCAGTTATTGCACAAAAAAATAAAAATATAGGCGAACGGACCGATATAGCCAAATCCACTTGCTATAGGACTTATATAAACGGTACATACATAAGCAATACATGTAATGTCAATACCAGTGCGTTTATAACTAAGCAAACATATTTTAATAAACTGACTAATTCATCGGATCATCAGTAGCTCAACACATAATTTACATAGTTCTAAATTCTCATTTTTTCAAAATTACGAACTGATATTTAAAATCTCATTTCCTTTCATAATAAACATTCAACTTTTATAACATTGTTTCCCAACATTTTTATGTTGCTAGAAAAAATTTAATATTATTCTATGGTATAACAGTTATACAGATAAATCGACAACAATTTTTAAATGGAGAGCGGTAAGGTAAGGTCATCTTATTTTCTTTGATGAGAATTTCAATTAAAAAAGTTAAGAGGGTTTGTTGCCGTTATGCATAAACGGCAACAAGTTATAGAGTGAGACAGGTAGTAGGCGTACATACTTAAATCAAACTAATTTATATTTAGTACCTAACAAAGTTGTTATTAACATTTTAAGTTATATTTATATCCATTAAAATTCTAAATACACACCCTAATACTCGTGATACAATTTCTGGTACATTAAAAAGGTCAGTTAAGTACATGCGCCCTTTAATAGTTCTACAATTCATTATACACTTTTCTAGCAGTTGATTGACTTTGAGGAATAAAAGAAGGATGTATATAAGGGAAAGATGTTTAGACATATATTTTAAAAATTTAATCATTTTGTAATTTAAACTTATATTTTAAAATATTTGTATTGTTCTTTTCGAAATATCTAAATATTAATTTCTAGTACTTATTATCCATATTAAATAGATAGTAAGTACTTAAAGTACTGTAATTAAGTAAAATGTACTTATTTCTTAAAAATAGTACTTATTTCTATGCATTTCCTTTTTAATTTGGGAGCACGCCAAAATAATTTTAAGTAAAAATATTGAGATAAAACTCTGCAAAAAACTCTAAAACCAAAATCTTGACAGCTAAAATCTTGAAAACAGAAACTTAGAAGTTCAAAGTCTAAAAAAATATCTGGAGAACTAAAGTTTTTGCAATTCAAGCCCTTGAAATTTATACTTAAGGTAATATCTAAAAAAAAACCGATTTGGAACTTGTAAGCCTTATTATATACTCGTATATGCAGCAAGTATGAAAATTAAGAGAAATTTTATAGTCGATTACAAAATTATGGTTTCAAAACTTTATATATTGTAGTATAGACTAGAGAACAGTAGTCCTTCATTATTTAAGATTGCTACTTCATTGAAACAAGTAGGGATGTATAAAAAATATTTTTTAGGAAATTAGTAGTCAGTTACAAAATCGGAGCTGGATAAGCTTTTCCAGAATATATTTGTATAATTTTTGCAAGGCTTATGGGTACAGCTTTCATTTTATAACTAATCGTAAAAGATAATTACCAACTTATTTAAATTAAAAGGCAGCTATGGGTATTAAAAGCATTATGCATCCTTATTACTTGATTTGCGTCGTTGCAAGATATGACGTAATTTTTTCCTACTTTGCTGCGAATTGCCAATATGGCAATTAAGTTTTTTTGTCAAATTAAATTAAAAACCTTGGAAATTAATCCAAGATGGATTGTATAAGTCTTACATAATGTGGTTTGTTTTTAAAAGTTTTATTATTTAATATACGAGCCCCTTCTTTCCTTGGTCCAATTTTGCCCATCTGCGAAGACGTTCTCACTTTGAAAAAAAATGAATTCACACCAAATTTTATTAAAATCGGTTGAAATTTTTATTAATTATTGGAACATGATATTCTCGAAACTCCTGGAAGCTCTCGACCCCATAATACTAGAATCACTTTATGAAAGCTACTGTTCATAGGTACCGATCAATAGTCTATTTACCAAGTTTGAGCTCATTGCGACGGTTAGAACGAGATTTCTCGACAAGTCTAGGGTTTTTATTTAAAGAGGGCTTCCCGATCCCCTGGTCCGATTTAGTCCATCTGCGAACTTAACCTCACTTTTGACGAAAAAAATATTTTTATCTAATTTTATGAAATTCAGTTGAAATTTACGCGAATTATTGTATATACATATATACACAAAAGCTTTTAATTTGCGTTACCGAACCACTTTCGGTAAACTTAGGGTAAGGTTTAAACTTAAAACATGTTAATAACTTTCATAGGGAAATAAATGCGTTCAAAATTTTCGTATATTCAAAATATAGTTTTCGAGATTTCGATTGGAACCAGATTAATTTTGTATTAAATAGAAAAAATAAAGACTTGTTTTAAATTCCTATAAAGTAACATTAAAAAAATGTTTATAATGTATTATTTGGAAAAATAGTTACATATTAACTTTTTTGTATAAAAAATAAAAACAACAAATTCAATGCATTAAAAGTAATTGCTTGTTTCAACAAAAAATATTGCATATTGTATAATTAAAGTTCATTTTTAAGTACACAGTTAACAAAGTACTTATTATAGAGAACCATTTAATTCTTTTATATTTTTTTTTAATATATGACTTGTACAATAATTACGATAATTTATGGAGCTATTGTTAAGTATTTTTTTTTTTACAATGTAATTGGTAATTTAATTATTTGTTAATTATCATTAAAAGTTGAAAAAACAACTATATAAGAATTCTTTGAACAATACAATTAAAAAAAAAAATTAATTTTTAACCTACGGCTCTTTTAACACATATTTGAAAGTAATTTCAATTGTTGCAAATCTGTTGTATATTATAAAATTAGATTGTGATACTGAAATACTTTTGAAGTTTATTATGAAAAATTTAGGGTGCTTTGTATATACTTCCAACATGTTGTCTACTATAGGGGAATTGCAAAACTTAAAGATGTAATATCTACAACCAACCGTTTTAGTTCTGGTAGGAAGCAACGAAAACCACCCAGATTTCGTTTAATGGGTTCACCTGGGTTGTGTTGGATTTTGATCAACTAAAACACCCTTTTTAAAACGGAACTTTGAAAGAACTCTAAATACAAATGTACCGTTTGGTTTGGATGATAGCAGAGATTGGAAAAGGCGGTTTTGATGATAGCGAGGATCCGGATAGGAAATAATGCAGATGACATACATTTAGGGTATTGAGTATTTTAATGAAGCATATTACGAAGATTGATGGCAAAGTTCTGCATAAACTTTTTTGGATTCTACATATATGATTTTCTAACTTTAGGAAAAAAATTAGTATGATTGCCATATACAAAATAAAAAACGAATTATCATAAGCCATGTTTCTTCGAACTGTTTAGGTGTTGGCACTTGTCTCACTCCTTGTTTCACATTGGAAAACTTTGGAAGAAGTCTGAAATGTTTGATTCTGTCGAATAGAGATGAACACTACTAGAAATACTAGTGATCAGACTGAATTATAGCCTAATTAAGCTTTTTCTTTAGACCTGAAGATATATTTATCATGTTTCAGGACTTTTTATGTAAATTGTATTATTTAACAATAAGGAAATTAAGAAATTGTAATTTAAAAAATTGTACTTCTATATCTTCAAAATTTTTTACCATATGCTTGCTATAAGTTATAATATTCAATTTCCTATAAAACATCAGTTGCCTGTATGAATATTTTAATGTTCTAATGGAACTTAACTTAATAAAATACCAATTAACAATACCAAATCCATATAAATTTTTAAATTAATATTTGTAACCTTGGGTTTGAATTATCTTTCAAAAAATATTATGTAAAAAAAAATAATAACTATATATTTTATGATGGAAATAACTATAAAATTTATCTCCAACTTGATAACTTCTTGCTTACTAGTTTAATTTTTAATACATTATATCATATTATATTAAAGGATATTTTAAATTAATTCCATTTTGAATAATATTGAAGGACATCATCAAAACAATCATTTCAGTGTTACAGTATTGAGTTATGTAGAAAAGATATATGAAAATCATACAGATATTAGAATATCAAAATGTGATCTTGATATCTATAGAGTTTTACTTAAAATTTCAGTTTTTGTCAGACTTTTAAAAATATAAAATACAACGTTTCTTAATGAAGTTGTAATGCACTAAAAATAGAACTAACAATTGCCTAATAATCTTTGCCTCAACAGATTGTTAGTTATTATAATTAAAGCAACTGAAGATTTCCTTAGTTAAAACTTCTCCACTAGGTTCTTCAATTATATTGAATATACTAATAATTAATAACACGGCTTCGGTTTTGAAATGAACGCTGCAGGAAAAATTAAAAGTAGGGTGCATACCCCGGGCGACATATTGCGTACAACTGCAATACTAAGTTTAAAATTAAACAACTAGCTTAAAGGAGATTTAGATGGAAAAGTGTTATGGAAGTACGCTATGTTTCCGAAGTTCTTTGCAATGGTGGTAATGTAAGGTGAGGAATGGAGTCTTAACTCGAAATTCTGAAACGAATTCTAGTTCACCTTTAGTATATATATTATATTCCTGTTCCTTAAAGTGTAATTTCGTTCTTTAGTAAACCAACTGGAATAATTGTATGTACTTTATTCATAGCTGAAAAAATAAGAGTTATATGATCGAAATGATAGGTAAATGATAAATAAACCCGTTAAATTAACTTATCTTTGAAGTATTTTGGTGTTGAGTGAAAAGCTCTGTGAGTTTAAGAATGCTTGACATCAGTCGGAGGAAACTTTCGCAAGGTAGGAATTTTATCAAAATAAGATAAATTCCTTAGGCGACCTTTACGATTGGATGTAGGAACATTGGAAATTCTTGGATTATTCGCATTCCCAGCTGTTATAAGCCTCTGACAGAAACAGAGATATTGATGATTGAATGAACTATTGATGGTACACCCTAATTAATTTTTAGAGGCATCAGATATCCTATCGAAATTTCGGCGGTTTGCAAAAAATTTTACGGATGTTAAATATCAAATTCAAACTGGCACTTTCACTAGCACGTCAAAATAAATAACATGTTAAGAACGAGATTTTTAATAGATTGGCACTTTGTGATGAACAAAGTACTGGGTAGTCTTTAGACTTTAAAAATTAAAATATTAAATACAGAACTAAATATAATCATAATACGCTCCTCCAAAATATTTTTAAATTTCACATAACCGTTATGCCAGAACATTTCGTTTCCATCCAATAAAACTAAAAACAAGACTAATATTAAAATGATAACATATAAATCTGATGCAAAACAGTAAACATTTTATTACTCTCCTTTTATAGCAACAAAAACAATACAGAACATAAAAACATATAAACATTATTTAGTAGCAAAATGTCCTTGCATCCTTTTCATATTATCATTTTAATAGCTTTAAGATGATTTATATATGAAATAATTTTTAATGAAAAGTTGTTTTAAACACAAATTTACATTCTTAATAGCTGCATTTTTACACATATGCATTTATTTTTATTACCTGTATGCTACATACATACAAATATGTACAAATATTATAATATATAATAGATCTAATAATTATTTTTAAAATAAGGACATTTTATATCTTTAAAAGGAAAATTTTTGTATCTCTTCCTTTTAATTATATGTTAAGTTAGTATATATATTATATATGTATATATAATATTATTATGATGTGCATTTTTAAACATAACATTTATACATATAACATACAAGTACATTATAAAATTGTAATCTTTAGAAAGATCATTTTGATTTTGAACATAAATATATTCTCATATTGAATGTCCTGTGTGTGTAGAACCCTTTTTTACAAACAAATTCAAAACTATTACTAATTCATTGTATGAAGTTGTAGCAATTAGTTTATGTCATGTTCATGTCCATCATATTTAACATTTTATTTAAAATCAATATTAAATTTAAATGAATATCTTCATTTGTTATTTTAAAGCGTGATTACAATATTACAATGACACGTAATGCGTTAGAATGATATAAGTTGAACGAAATTTGATTTCTATGTACATATATATAGTATTGTATTAACATTAGGTTTCTATATATATAAGTACTATATATTTTACATTACTTATGAATACATCGATTCTAAATACCGGAAGAACAAGAACGAACGCGAAATTGCCGCGTAATTTGCAATATACGTTTTTAAAAATTATTTTTTTTTCGTCCTAACATCGTGATTTCGTTTTTCCGAAAATAGTGTAACAGAAAACGTATGTGTGTAGAAATCCATATATTATCACATACGATTTTTGTATAATGTATATTAAAATACAATTTCGCGCCGATTGTATTATAAATACAAGTGCGTCGTCGCCATTAAAGAATGGTCGCGTGTCATTTTAATAAAAATTGTTTTCAATGCGCGCACATATACAAATATGCATAAATTCATCATTTGAATCAAATTTAAAAAAATTTTTAATTTCAAAAGATTTTATATAGGACAAGGAAACAAAATAAAATATCATGCTGCGACAATAAAATTTGTAAATATCCAATCACCCAATTCTATTTGCAAATTCAATGCTTTTAACAACGATAGAATTAAATTAAAATGCACCCAATACAATCTTAATACAATAGATTGATTATTTTGGTTTTTTGGCATATTTAAAACATTCTTTCAAATATCGCCGCTTTTATAGGGATTAAAAATTGTTTATAATTTTAATCAAGTCAAATAATATCATCCCATCGGATCGGAATTTAATGGAATCACCCTCACAATTTAATTAAAATATTTGTAAATCATCCCGCAATAACACAAACAATACAATTCCCAATAACAATTAAATTATATTAATAATGATATAATGACTCAGGATATTTTAATTTTACAAAATATACAATGACCATTTAAAATTAATTCGATGAATTCAGATAAATTTTAGGGATAAAATAGGAATTTTGAATAGAAATAAAAAAAAAAAAATTTCTGCCTAAATAAATTTCGAAAAATAAATTGAACAATAAAATAGAAAATGTCCTGTGAAAATTGCAAACGATTTTTTTTTTTTTTAGCAAACATTTGTTTTTTTTTTACAAACAAAAGATCAAACAGTTTAATCTTGTAATCAAACATAACTACACTATTTTATATTAAGTAAAATAACGGAATTAAATTCAATAGGAACATAGCCAAACAGCAGTTTTGCGTGGCAGCAGTTATATATAAATTTTTCAACAATAAACAAATTCACCCCTCATTAATTCTTAAAATTAAAAATAGGAGTACAAGGATTTTGATTATTTTCTAGGTCTATGATGTCTGGAAAAACATAATATAGTAATGAAGATGTTAAATAATTGTACATTTAGTAAAGATATTAATCAAATTATTCCAAAACGTTATTTTAATTCAAATTTTGATTAAGATTTTATAAGGTAGTCTCCTTTAGTACTTAGTTTGGCTCTTTAAGTAAAATGGTTATATGGTATGTAAAATGCGCCTATATGGTTTCACTCAGTCTGATTGCCCGGCTGTTTGTGTATTTGGCCGGGTGTTTAAAAACGTTCTACACCCTTTTTCTGTTACCCCCTAACCGTTATGGGGTTACAGTACTCCTATGTTCGAAAATACCTTATATTAATATTTATGTATTTAAAATATTGTATCTAAATCCACCAGATTACATATCTTCTAAACGGTTCAAGCTAGGGTCTTGAAATTTTGGGAATAGTTAGATCCTCAGAAATAAGTAGAAGTCGGTTAACAAATTTTTTTTGTCGAGCCCCATGTTTAGGAGCTATAAGGGCTCGAACATTGAAATTTTGCTATTTTTAAACACCTGTAACTTGAATACCTGATCAAATTTTTTTTTCCTAATATACAAAATTTGAAGGTCCAACATTACACTTTAACATATGTTAAAAGATTTTCTTAAATTTAAAGTCTGTTCTTTAAATTGAAGAAAGTGTCTCTCAGTTTAAACCATTTTTGCTTAAATAGTAAAATTCCAAATTTTGATGGAATTCACAATTTAATTCCTAGAACCTAAAAAAGTTGGGAGAAGGGGAGGAGTGAGGGTAAGATCCTTGAGAAATAGGGCAAATTATTCTAGTAGAATTGAAATTATTTTTATTATGCAAGAGATACAATTTTTAAATGTTAAAAAAATTAAGGTACAAATAATAGTTAAGGTACAAGAATAAAACCCATGTTATTCAGTATTTTTATATATTGTCTAATATTTCTTAACGAATCAGTATCTAAGTTATAGTAATTGATAATTCCTTAAAAAAACAATAATTACTTTAATCGAGAATTTTAAGCGAATACGATACGAAATTCAAGAATATCTTAAGATTTGTTATTAAAAAATGAGTTAGAAGATACCGAGAACATCAACCGCCAATATTTAAAAACAAAATAATATCTCTTAGAACATGGTATTCACATATTTTGAAATATCTTTCCACTAATTCCTTTTAACCCTTTAAAGCCTGGCTCTTCAATTGACGGTCGATACTGTAATGTTCATTGAACAAAAAAACTGATCTTGTAGTTCTTAGTGAAAAAAAATTTAGTAGGATTGGGATTAAAGGTTTAGTTATTTAGGAAAATAGGATATTAATTTGTGGGAAGGTTGATAATGAATCTAAAAGGATTGTAATAAGTGATAGATTCAAGCATGATATCAAGACCAACAATTTCAGAAAAATGAATACAAGTGTTGTGCTTTCCGTGGAGTATGTTGGAAGATCCTTGGCTACTAAAACGTTGATCATGTAAATAGAAAACTCGTCATGTAATTTGAAAATCTTTAAAATCCTCATAATTATTGAAACGACTGAAATAATGTCTATTGACTTTTAGTTTGATGGATCACTTTTGTCATTTTTTTTGGGAATTGGAAAAGCACTTTCATTACAGTCCGTGTTTTAAAGTAAACCCTATGAAGAATTTTAACCCTAGTAGGATCAGCAAAAGCTAGTACTGGTAGAGTTTGTGCTGTAGGGAAGTAGCGTTCAATTTGATTGCGAAGTGTTTTGCCAACTCAATCTGAAATGATAGAATTATTGTTATCAATCAACGGTTGAAAGGATAACTCGCAAATGTTATTCATGTTAAAGTTTACGCAAGTGTCTAGAAAGAACGATTGCAGTGTGTTAGATTAGAAACTTTAGCTGATTGATTATTCTTTTGCACTTGCTCCTGGTAACTTTAGAATCCGAAAATTGGAACTCAGGTACATTTTCCTTGTAGATTTTGCAATGGTCTTCTTTGGATTGGACTGCAGATGGGTTTAGATTTCTTGTAAACATGGATTGTATTTGGCTTGTACCCTGCTTATAAGAAAATTTTATTTCATTGTTAAAAACAAGTTCTATGTAAGCCGAGTTAAGTTTTTAACCAATATGACAATCCAATTCTACAGTTACAGAAAGAATTAATTAATAAAATAATGAATGCCAATTTTCAATAGAATATTATGATTTTATAATTTAAAATATTCCTCCTCTTATAGACGTTCGGAATATTATATTTACACATAATATTCAAATTGTATTCGGAGAACCTAGAGAATGGTTCTATTTTTTTTAGACAAAATATACGCAAATTCTTTATGGCAGATAGTAAGTATTGTCATTATTATTAAAACACTCATTATATTTACTAAATTATGTTGAATTTGTTTATAAATGAAAGAATTACAACAAAAAATAAAAACCATAATATATAAAAATATCATAATGACATCTATTGTATTTTTGTCACCAAATCAGCGAAGCTTGAGATTTTCTATTTTAAATAATAATTTTCAAAACTTCCCGTTATTATTTTTTCCTTTTATTATTTTTATTCTTGCTAAAATAAAAACAGGATTAAATTTTATTTTTTACTCTTCTTCCCTTAATAAATTTTCTTTATAAATTATTAGAAATTATGACATCTGCCTCGTGTCCTTCCTTTCACTTGCACACCAAATGAAAAAATTGGTTTTGTTACACTAGCTTGATCTTCATTAAAATTTGATTGTCCAGTCAATTTTAACTAAAACGCAATTTTTTTGTTTATGTAACTTTTTTTGAATACAAGGACATAAAATACAATGACAAAAAAACAAACAACAAAAATTAAGGATAATAAAATATAAAAATAAATCATTGTGGTGTAAATACCACTCCTTTTAAAGTAATTTTAACATTAATGTAGAAGAAATACAATGAAAGAAAGAGATAGAAAGTGATAATGACATAAAAACAAAATTTAGTGTATTTTGACAATTATTTTTTTAATTTTTAATTCAGATCAGGAAGAATCAAATATATAAAAGAGAGCATATAGTACACACACACATATTTTTATTTAAATAATATAATATTATACAAAATTGCATAACGATTTCTATTTTCTAGTCAATCTTAATGTTGATTTTTAATATTTCTTCCGTTCATTTGATTTAACTTTTGGAAATTTTGGCTTTCATTACGATCCCTCAGGAATTCAACATAAGCACATGTCTTTTGTACCACATGTCTTACGTTAAGTACTGCCCATTTAATTATCATCATTTGAGTGCTCCCTATTTTTTGAACGTTTTTCTTTAATAATCCTCTAATGGATTCGATCAGTTATGATGCATTACATTTATCCGCATCAAAATAAAAATAAATCAATAAAAAATTGTGTGTAAAAAATGAAAATACAAAACAATTTATTAATTTATCCTATTTTTAAGACGTCAAAACCCTATCGCAAATCCTAAAATAAAAAAAAAACCATTACTGACCATCACAATATTATTATTTCCTTTACAATATTTCATGTTATTTTTTTATTTCCTTCGTATTTTGAAAATTCCAGTTTTTTACGATCGATTTTGGACTTTGGTATAAATGATTTTTATTGTTTTCCATTTTAATTTTTAGTATTGTAAGGGAAATGAAATAAAAATTCAAATTTTACGGTTTTCAAATTTAGACAGGTTTATTTTAAATGATCAATTAATTGAATTACCATTTCCGAAGCAAAAATGCCTTTAAAATGTCAAAAAAGGTGATGTGAATTAGTGTCAAATGAATTAAAGTTAATTGACATCAATTTACGTTGCCCATTTTTTCTATTGCTTGTTTGTCTTTAACGTAAGGTAGTTTACTTCAAATACATTTTGGAATGACCGGAAAAAATGCCCCAGGAAATAAAACTGATTCAACTTTATCTTCTTCTTAATTTTAATTGCAACTCTAAAATCCATTCTAATTAAGAATCTAGCATAAACACATATATAAATATTCTGGAAAATTAAAACCCCGCTTTTGAATCTAACTCTAAAATATCTCCTAATATAGAATCCGACATATACACATATATAGTTATTATGTAAAAGGGGAATTCCCGAATTTTGATTCCTTCCCTGATATATGTACGCGTATGATGTATGCATATGCCAAATACAAAAAAAAACGAGGAAGATTATAGTTGCCCTTGTCAACTTTTAGATACCCGTGCATACCCACTATGGTGTATAAAATAAGCCGTAATATACTTCCCTTATACATTTAACTCATTACTCCATAATTTTGACGTAAAACAAAAAAAAAAAAAATCACAAAACATAAAACAAAATTTTCATTCATTGTCCCATAACTTTAGCTTAAAAAAAAAAAAAAAAAAAAATTAACAAAAAAAAAAAAAAGTTAACAAAAAAAAATCACAAAAAAAATAACAAAATTTTCATTCATTGTCCCATAACTTTAACTTAAAAAAAAAAAAAAAAAACAAAAAAAAAACAAAAAAAAAAAAAATGGCCCACCCTAAAATTCCGATGGTCCGAGTGATGTCCGACTTTGCCAACTAACTTGCCTTATTACTTTACCTGCCCAATTTTAATTTTAACCTTGTAGCTTCATTAGATTCGCAGTTATTGAATCGAAAGCTTTGTATGGCAGCCCCCCCAAAATGGGGCCGTAACATTTTGAAACTTCATATAAGTGCTCGATTCATTATGTAAATAACCGTGTGTAATTTTTATCGTCGTACTATAATTAGTTTTGAAGAAATTCATATTGGTGCAAATAAGTTGTATGGCGGCCCCCCGAAAATGGGGCCCTAACATTTTGAAACTTCATATAAGTGCTCGATTCATTATATAACTAACCGTGTGTAATTTTCAGCCTCGTAGTATAATTAGTTTTGCAGAAATTCATATTTGTGCAAAGAAGTTGTATGGCAGCCCCCCGAAAATGGGGCCCTAACATTTTGAAACTTCATATAAGTGCTCGATTCATTATATAACTAACCATGTGTAATTTTCATCCGCGTAGTATAATTAGTTTTGAAGAAATTCATATTAGTGCAAAGAAGTTGTATGGCAGCCCCCCGGAAATGGGGCCCTAACATTTTGAAACTTCATATAAGTGCCGGAGTCATTATAAAACTAACCGTGTGTAATTTTTATCCCCGTAGTATAATTAGTTTTGAATAAATTCATATTGGTGCAAAAAAGTTGTATGGCAGCTCCCCGAAGCCTTGGTCCGATTTTAACCAAAAACAATAGGGAACCTAGAAATTGTCTAAAAATGACTTTGTGTGAATTTCAAGACTCTAGCCCTTTTAGTTTTTGAGTTATCGTGCTGACACACGGACGGACGGACGGACGAACGGACAGACACACATAGCTAGATCGACTAATTTTTCGATTCTGAGCCGATACGTACCCTTGACACTATATCTAGCTCGTCTAGATCGATGCGTTACAAACGGAGGAGCAAATCTAATATACCCGATGTCATATATGTATGCACGGGTATAATTAAAGCCAGCTGGCTTTATTACCATTTTAAATAGATGACAAAATAAAACTCGCCACTCAGTCTCTTATTTACTATCGAGAAGGGATAAATTAGATCTGAATACTGAAACACACTTATTAGTGGAGCTTTAAAATAAAACACCTCTACTGATATGGAATATTTGAAGGGTTGAAGAAAATAATATAAAATGAGTCCAATCCAATCTCTTTCGATTAAAAGGCTCATGTCCTAACTACTATGAAACTATTAACTAATACGTCTGCTAAATAATTTAAACTGACAACAGAATTCGAGTCGTTTTATAGATCCTTCAGAATGAATAATTCATGTTTTTTAAACGCCATTTTTTTTTACTTCCTTGGATGACTTAAAAAGAAGTGTTATAGTCTCTCGCTGGAGTAATCCTCATTTCGTGTCTTTTTATAGAGAACTCCTAAAATCATATTTCTCACTATTCAAGCACTCTTAAAATTTTATTAACTATTTATAGTTAGACATTCAATTCTTTATTATATAATGTAATGAAGATTTCATCCTAAACTTTGTTGTCTTCAGTTTGTTTAATTAATATCTAAGACTGTCCTGCTAAAAGATGTAAGTTGAAAAGCTTTGATACTTAAGTTCAAAACCTAATAATTAATAATTATGAACTCTTTTGAACTAGCTTTTATTAATTTTATAGATGCCCTTATCATATTTTATAAAAATAATGTCTTGGAAACACATTAAAAAGTTACACACTCATCTTCCTTGTGTACATACATTCTTACCTTAATTCAGTATATCTCCCAAACTCTCTTCTTGAGTCTGTTTATTAATCTTTACCCTGTAAGTATTATAAATTACTTAAAGTAATTAAAGAAGTTTAATGTCCCCTATAAAAATAAATTTATCAATTTGAAAATTCTTTTAAATATTTAATTAGAAAAGAAATATTCGTTAAATAACTTGTTACATGCTCCTAGACAATCAACGAGTAATGTGAAGATAAAATAACTCAACCCATGTTTTCAAGATTAATGAAAAACTTAAATCTGTAGAATTTAACACAATTTCTATTAATTATAAACGTAAACATAAATAAAATGACTTTTAACAAAACAACAGTTATCTGTTATGTTAAATTTTTAATAAACAACTGTTTTCGTTCAAAACCTAAATTAAAAGTTTACTTTCTCTCAAAATGCTTCCTTTCATTTGCAAATCAATACTTTTTATTTTTCAATTATTATTTTTTGTATTTTCCACGTCTCCTTCTTTCTCCTTTCTCCGTCTCTGTTATCCTTATTTCTAAATTTTTAATAATGTGTTTTTTGTTCTTTTAGCTCTAGTTTTTTTCTCAACTTTTTATGAAACAGAAAAACGAACACAGCCAATAAAAATGGAATTGAGACAGACAGTCGCCAGAAAAGATATTAAATTTTTTCTCTACATAATTTAAAAAAAAAACAAAAAAACAGATTGTATAAACACATATAAAACGAGTAAGAGTGTTTAGTTAACTTTGCCAACTCTGAGATACTCGCACAAAACCGCGATACTTTTCAAATTGTATTCAACAATCAGTTTGTGTTTAATATTATTTTCTAAACTTTTATATTTTCCTTAGTTATTAGTTTTCGAATTACTGTTGTTCCAACGAAACAATTTTGAATTCATTTTTATAACTCACAGATGATTTTTGTAAAATTTCATTTAAGTAACAGATAATAGTAAATTGCTTGATATTATAGCAGTTCTTTTGCTTATTTGGCATTTGGAGTTTCTTATTAAACTATTATAATAAACACTTAATTTTTTTTATTCGATATGATTCGACCAGGATTTGAACCCGAGACTTTTCGATTGAAAAGCCGCCACTTTAACCTCGGAGGTATCGACCAGATAAAATTATAAAAATCAATCAAAATTTAAGCAATTGTTTATCTAGGCAATGTCATTCTACATTCTACAAGTCTACTGATGAGCCCAGTAGTATTACATGACGAAACACTCCTATAAACTAAAAGTACAAGTAGTTTCATTGTATATTTTTCTTGAATTATAATGACGATGGATGGACGGATAAACAAACTGATGGATAAACAGACACACATACGTAAATGGAATCATAATAATGCAATCCTGATCAGGAATCTAATATACACTTTTCCATACCTGTTATGGCTAATGCAATGAGTTACAAACGTAAAGGCAATTTGAATATACCCGCGAACTATTATTCCGTAGGAATATAAAAATTATCTAAGTCGTCAATTTCACTTTCTTTGTTGAAAAAAAGCAATTTATTGAAAATGTGGGTTAAATAGGAACAAATTAAGTAAAAGAAAAAATAAATGAATTTAAAAACTGTGTAATGTTTAAAAAAAAACAATATTTTCCAAATAATTGAAAGTTGGCACAGTTTTTCCAGGAAAAATTAAGAAAGCAAATAAAAATGGAAAAAAACACTTTATTTTTCTTAATATTGATTTTTAAAATAGAATACTTGTCAGGGTTTTATTTTAATAAGGTTCTTTTAAATAGTAGAATAACACACGTTTATCAACTGTGTATAGGCTTGGAAAATTAGCATTTCCTAAAACTTTTCCTTAAATCTCAAGTTTAATTTTAATACTATGGGTTTTATCAAACTCAATAATTGTTGAATGTTGTAAAACTTCTAAATTATATAGTCAAGGGTCTTATTTCGGGGAGATGAAAATCAGTTTCACTATATAGGTTTTAATGTTGAATAGAAAATTCCACCACCTTTTTTGGAAGGTTTGCCCTGTAGGAGCCTAATAAACTTTAATGAAATTGATTTTTACACTATCTCTTTGATTGTTAATATTCTTATACCGAATTGATTTATGAATTATTCTAATCCAGAAACAAAGTCACTAGTTTGATACACTACAATAAAAAATGAGTGCTTTAATTCATACCAGATAATAAAACGTCTGGTAAACGTGAGGAAACGACGTTTAAAAGGCACCAGGAATACTAAATGCTCTGGAATACTAAATATGTACTAAATTAAACTCAGTATGTAACACAATATAATTTAGAAAATGTGCTTTTTTAAAAACCCTTAGTTTTTTTCATCACTTGTTTGGATCAATTTTAGTGAAAATTGATCTTTTTAAAATTGCTAATAGTCAACTCTATTGTCTATTTATTTTGCTGTCAATTGTGTAACATTTTTTTAATTTTTATCTTTTTTGTGCAATTTCTATATCATTGTTGAAGTTGTTGCTTTGCAAATAATAATGATTATTGCAATCATTCTGTTGCATTTGCCAAAATAAACAAATCTAAAACTATAAAAGAGTTTTATTTTGCCAATTTTATTCTGAAAAGAAAAAACTCAAAGGCAATTAAGAATTAATAAAATAATTTTTCAAGTATATTTTGTAAATTAAAAATTAAAAATATTGTATATTTTTGTAAATTAATTAAAAATTCAAAATGGAATTTTCCTTTGATTATTTTAATATGACTGTGATTTTAGTGAAATTTTCCAATGGAATAAAATTTTTGTATTTCCATTATGACAAATTGGTAAAATTTTTATATATTTAAATTTGCATCAATTACAAGTCTTTAATACAACATTTAATTTTAGCATAATTATGTTCCTATAAGCTTCACTCTGTCCGTCCGTCCGTCCGTCCATATGCTTACAAAAACTTTTACACCGTTTGAAATAGAGCAAAAAAATTTTAACCATGGGTAGTTTTTGCAAAAAAAATAATTTCGTAGAAGAATTTTTTTCTGTAGCCCCACCTGTTACGGGGCTACAGCCCCCCAAAGTTGGAAAAAGACCTATATTTAAATTGTTATAACAAGAGTTTTGTTAGACATATTTTCAATCTGATAACGGCAATCAATAGCTGGTTTCATAAGCTTTATAAATATATAAAACAAAAATGTTTAGGGTTGCCATACGGTACTCAAATTTAACAATACACAAAACTCAATTTTTGCAAAAATTTTAACCACACATATCTTCTGAACGGTTCAAGCTAGGGTCTTGAAATTTTGGTAGAAGTTAGATACTCAAAAATTAGTAGGAATCGGTTAACAAAATTTTTTTGTCCAGGCCCATGTTTCGGAGCTATAAGGGCTCGAAAATTGAAATTTAGCTATTTTTAAACACCTGTAACTTGAATACCTGTCCAAATTTTTTTTTAGTGATATACAAAATTGAGTGAAGCTGTTTAATTATATTTCAACATGTGTCAAAGGTTTTTCTTAATTTTGAAGGGTGACGAAGCTACAGCCCCTGCAAATTCTAAAAAAGCCCTATATTTAAATTGATATAACAAGAGTTCTGTTAGGTTTATTTTCAATCGAAAAACGGTAAAAGAGAGGTGCTTTTATAGGCTTTTCAAAAATATGTCGCTTAAATGTATAGGGTTGCCATACGGTACTAAAATTTAGCATTATATAAAACTCAATTTTTGCAAAATTTTTGGTCCCATATATCTCCTAAACGGTTTAAGATAGGGTCCTGAAATTTTGGGAGAAGTTAGATACTCAAAAATTAGTAGGAATCGGTGAACAAAATTTTTTTGTCAAGCCCCCTGTTTAGGAGCTATAAGGGCTCGAAAATTTAAATTTTGCTATTTTTAAGCACCTGTAACTTGAATACCTGTCCAATTTTTTTTTTATTAATATGCAAAATTTAAAGGCATAACATTATATTTTAACATATGTTAAAGGTTTTTCTTAAATTTTGAAGGGGTTCCTTAAATTGAAGAAAGTGTCTCTCAGTTTTACCCATTTTTACTTAGATTGTATAATTCTAAGTAAAATTCCAAATTTTTGTGGAATTCATAATTTAATTCCTTGAACCTAAAAACATGGAGGGGGACGGAGGGTGGGGAGAGGTAGATGAAGTTAGATCCTTGAGAAACTTGGCAACCTTCCCCATTGAAGGGCTATAACAACTTTAAAATAAAAACTTTACTGTTAGCAGTAAATTTTATAAGTAAGCAGAAACTATTTCCAAGTAAATATTTCCAAAGTTAAACTCAGTATATAATACAATATAATTTTGAAAATGTGCTTTTTTAAAAACCCTTGGTTTTTTTTCATCACTTGTTTTAAAGTGTGCTTACATTATTAAAAGTTTAAATGATGTCATGACATTTTAATCTTTTATTCAAAAAAAAACATTACAAATGTCAATGTCAACATTTTTACAATTTGGAAAGTTTTCAGATTAATAACACATTAAAATTTAAAACAAAAAAAATGGAAAATTCAAAATTGATTAAAAAAAAAATTTAAAGAAATAATTCGACGCTTTAGTTAAAAAAATGTTATTGGGGGGAATATTGAGTGATAAGTGATTATGATTAACATAAAAATATTTTAGAGCCAAAAGAACCAAAATTTTGAATAATAAATCCAATTTTTTTAAAAGAGTTACTAGCTAATAACCGCTTCTCTCAATGGGTTTTTAATTGAAGTTGATGTTAAATTTTTGTTTTAGATTGTATATTAAAGTAAATTTTCAGCCTTAATTTGGCGGTCCGTTAAATATACAGAATCAATATTGTGATCCTCTAATCAGAGGAAGGTAGCCTTAATTTGGCGGTTCGTTAGATACATAGAATCAATATTGTGATCCTCTAATCAGAGGAAGATAGTTTTTGATATAAAATCACTTGCAGTTGTATGACGGATGTATGTCTTCTCATCAATAGGGCCAATGGCCAAATATTTATTAAGTACTGAACCATAATGGGTAATAGGATAATATTTTTAAAGTATTTAACTGTTGAAAAAAAATTTACTTTTTTATAGAACTTTCAAAAAATTGTTTAAAAAATTCTCTTAACCTGGACAGGTTAATAAAATTTAAAGTTATTCGGTTTGTTAGATTTTAGCTTAACTTAGGGAATTTTAATGAAACTGATTAATTACAAATATGAACTATTAATTAAAAAATTGTTCATTAAAATTATTATTAACCTATGGGTATTTTTATATAAGAAACTGATTTTTGTTCATTTGCTTATAGTATCCGTACGCCGTGCGATATAATTATACGAGTATCATAATAGTTAATAACGTTAGATAAGATTTAATATAAATAATTCTTGTGTAGGATAATAGATGGTATACAAAATTAACATTTGGTAATTCACGATCTAATACAATAGCTACAGACGAGTAATCAACGGCTAAGTGAATAAAGCAATTAATGAATCTGAAGCCTAGTCTAAACAGACTTTGTGAATGCCCTTAACTCTTTAAAGAATTAAAAAAAAAAAAATTTGGAAAAATATCTTATTTGCTTTTCCAATGGTTTACTAGCGTCTTCTAATAACTTTTTAACGTTTCATATCATATTACAGTGTCAGGGTTAAATTTATTTTCCCCTCTTTTTATTGTTTTTTACAAGTATATGAGGAGAAAAATTGTGCAACTTAAAATCAAAAGAATCTAGAGAATACTAATTTTTATTTCATAAATTTTACAATAGATCTGAGAATTTAATTACATCACATTATATAATTTATTTTATACAAATGCTTTCAATGTATTTTCTATAGTAAATAAGAAAAACTTTTAAATTAGAACAATTCTCTAATGATTTTCTTTGTTCTTTTACAAAAAAACTGTTACAATCTTGCAATACTCTGTATGTATGTGGGACAACATTAAAACTTCAAAACAACAGCAAAACACAACAACAGCAGATCAAAACTTTTGTTAAACATTTTGTATCTTTTCTTCTATTATCTAGGATCGATCCATTTAATTCTGCAGTAGAGTTATAAATAACGAATAATGTATTCAGGCAAAGATGCACAAGAACAAATAGCTCTAAGTCTTCAACTTTTTCAATTTTTTTTTATGATTCAACGGTTGAAAAGTTGTTTTTTTAATTTTTCAGTTGAAAAATGAAAGACTGGGGAAAAATTTTCAAGAAAATATAAAAGTTACAAAAATACAATAGAATTTTGTATAAAAAGTATATAAGATTGCAACTGAAAAAAATTATAACGAATATTTTGATATTTTCCGTCATATTGGTGCTCTTCTTTTCATTTTAAAAATGAACAAGATTTTTTGTGTTTCCAATTTTCTTTAGACTTCTTTCAACTTCCTTATCATTTGGTGTTTTACTTCTGTTTTTCGTTTTGAAATGTAAAATTTTCGTCTTTAATGTACTTTAAAATTCTGAATTAATGCTATTCACGTTATTAAGATGAAGGGATTAACTATAAAAGCATTGCTTAAATTTGATCTAAATTATTTTTTGATGAAAAGTTTTTAAAGCAGGAAAAGTTAATCGACTATGGAACATTGGCCTTAGAAGGCTATCCTTTCATTCTAGGGACTCGCTTTCCTGTTAATTTAAAAACTTCGATTGCTTAGTTTCATGTTGACTCAGCTATCCTTTGCAAGTAGGCTCAAATTGATGACATTTTTTTAACAACGGACATGGAAAGCTTTAAAAGACACCATTGGAGTTGTATATAGTTCTCTTAGGGTTTGTGCTATTTTAACATACCAAAACCACAGCCCTTTTTGAACCAAAACTTTAGGATGGACATACAAACTGAGTTACCATTTGAATTATCCAATGAATTGAAGTCCCTGCTGTTCCTTTCGGCATAAAGTGGCTTATTAGTTTAACAGTTGAATTTTCTATATTTAATTACCAGGTTATTTAAGAATTTAAGTGTAATCCACAATAAGTTTTCCCCCAATTCCTTCACTTATTTTTACAATTACACATATTTCATATTATCGTTTTAAAAGAAAACGTTCCACTTTAAATTCCATTTTTGGATTGAATTTAATCCGATTACCTGTACAAAATATGCGATAATATTTAATCAAATATTTAGCGTATCACGTCATTAGCGTCGAAAATTCGTAAATTCCAAAAATATGTTGGATGATATCTTCGTTAATTATAAGGTTTAGAACGTAGAACGGCCAAACGGAGATTGGATCAGAGGGGTAGGGGACTCTCGTACAAAATAACCAGACTTTACAAAAATTATTAACAGAATTTATTGAAAAGAATTTCAATAAATCATCTAGCTAGCATCAGGTTGTATGGCATGATTCCCAGAGTTAAAAGTACTACTGGGGCAAATTTCCAATTAAAATAAGTCAAAATGAGTCCTATCGGTAGACGTGGCGGAATGCTAGGACTTACTTCTAATGATTATGGTAGAAGCTGCAAAAATGAAGAGCTGGTGGAAACGGTCATTTATCAGTTTTGTGAAGATCCGGCACTCGTTCTTAAAAGAAGAGCAATCATGAAACCTAATTTTTTATGTATACTTCTTGATCTCTCGGTCGTTACTATAACCGAGATACTACGCTTTTTAAAAAGCTTCAACTGGTTTAATTTTGAAGAATGAGATCAAGGAGTATCACAACGGGTCTAACCTGGCTTACGTGTGCTCACATCAGTCTCATCTACTACCTACCTAAAATGAGTCACAAATGCCACGGGACTTTTGATCCACTGCAGTGGAACATAAATTATTTTGAGACTTATAACTGTGAGAGTTATGAATTACCAAACTAGCTTTACGTCAGCTAATCGCGGAAGTAAAATTTAATCGAATTTCTGTACACAAAATCTGGTTACCAATTACTAATTACTTAGCAATGAAAATAAATTGAATTTTTCATAGATTTTCGGATGAAATTGTATTTTTTATCTGCTTTAAATTCCTTGCTATTGAATTATTCATTTAGTATCACTGTCATTCACAATCACACACTGTGACACCACATTCTTTATTAAACATATGTTCTGATATAAAACTTTTACATGTTAACTTAACAATATGGGTAATGGATTATAAATATACGTGTAAAGGTAAAAATCTTGTATTTATAATTGGATTTCTAAGAATATGAAATAAATGTCAACTCGTTTTAGTCTTTTGTGCGTACACAAATTTTTATTTTAGAAATTTTCCAGATGAAATAAAAAAGATTGTTGTTAGGTACTTTATTAAATATCTTATTCTCCTCGTAGTACAAATTAAGTTTTCGCAGAAAAAGTGATATTCAAAGAAAGATAAAAGAGGCCAATAAGTACTCTAGCTACTGTAGCTACATTATTATATTTCAGGAATACGAAAGAAAGTACTTATTCTTCCCAGTTTTTGTATGTCAAGCACTTTTGTTTGCAAGTGCTTTTCAAACTGCAGAATATGGCATGTTTTAGGTAAATAAGAATTTTCTAATAATTATTCGGAATAAAATTAAGAAGATAAAGAGACCTTGGAACTGTTATGTTAAATTACTCTAAATCATCGAAAATATGACTACCTCATGTTTATTAATTTTATCTGTACGAAAATGGTGCTCTAAGGAATAATTTACTACGCAATTTTTTTTGTGACGACAAAAAGAAGACGAGGAAGATAAAGGTCCAAGTGTATTCTTCGGATCAGAATTAAAAAGTTAATCAATCTAGATTTGTATATCTATCCATTTGTCCATGCGGGCTGTACGATAACCATAAAGTAACGGAGCTACGATTCTAAAATTTTCATAAATTAATTAATAAGCAAGTGCCGCCGTTTTTATTAAAATATAAATCAGCTTTTCAAGTGTGTTGAAGCAGCAACAATGAAATTTATTTTTCTATATAAGTATAACTTTATATATTTTAATAAAGATCGAGGCTCTTAGTTTTAGGACGATGTTTGTTTTATGGAAATTTATTTTAAGTTTTTGATATACTCTTCCAAACCGTTTTAGAAAACCACAATGTCACCCATGTACGTTAAGCATTCTTTTCCTTAGTTCCTCCTTTTAAAATATTTATTCTCAATAAGCCGTTGAAAAGGCCTAGGAAGAATTGTATAAAAGTCAGAAAACAAGTAGTTCAGTTTTATTGCCAACGTATTTATCAATTTAGTTGGTTTAATTTTGACTCAACAGATTCGAATAACTGTCATAAAACTTATCTTTTTTATAGGCAGATCTTATGTTCTAATTAAATTGCGATGCTTTTATAACAGAAGTTAAGTTCATTTTTTATTAACAGTATTAACACTGTCTTATTTTTTAGTTTTAAGCAGAAATAGTTAAATCTAAGAGACACTTTTTTCAATTTTAAGGACATTTCTTATATTTAAAACGCGCCTATAAAATATGTTAAAATATAAATTTTGTAAAATACTAAAAAAAAGTTTGAACACCAAAGTAACAGATGCTTAAAAATAGCCAAATTCAAATTTTCGAACCCTTATAGCCCCTAAACAGTAGTTGTCGAAAAATTTTCTTAAAGGACACATACTAATTTCTGAAGATCTAACCTCTTCCGAAGAGAAATCTAGGTCTTCTCATTTCATGATTCTAGCTTAAGCCGTTCAGAAATATGAGGGGCCAAAAATTTTCGCAAAAACTGAGTTTCGCATAACTGTAAAAGTTAGTACCATATGGGAACCCATTTGCGCAATGTATTTTTATGAAGCTTGTATACTTTTAGAACTCCTGTTATAACAGTTTAAATATAAGGCTTTTTCCAAATTTGGGGGGCTGTATTTCCTTAATATGTGGGCCTGCAGAAAAAAGTTCTTCCATAACATTTCTTTCTTTGCAACCTGCTCGTAGTTAAATTTTTTTGACTCTATTTAAAAGGGTGTAAAAGTTTACCTCACACGGACGGACGGACAGAGTGAAACTATATAAACTAATTTTTCCAAATTTTTTTTGAAAATATGCTAAATAGTTAAAATTACTTTTTAGTTTAATAGTTACTTAAACTTTAAATTTATTATTAACCCTTTTGATTTACATAAACAGAGTACCTACACAACACTGCAAGCGTTGTCAACTACTTTAGGTAAAAAAATTAAATTAAAATTAAATAAATTTTACCGAAAAATGAGTAAACTCAATATTTGTACAAAAAAAAATATAAATTATAAATAATTACTTAGTTCAACTGCGGTATTTAGTTGACAATGCCACCTATTATATAAAATACTTCCGCAAAAGTAGTCAAATATTTATTAAACGCCAACTTCAATGTAATCTTTTCTAGTTTATTCGGTACTTACATAATATTTTACATTATTCACTGTTTCATTTTTATAAATAAAGATAAATTTAACTGTTTATCTGAGGTAAATATAACAAATATTATATACCTATAGATACATATATGAGATTACCTCGAATATTTACTCTATAACACAGTAGAGGAATTACAAATATTTACTAGTAACTATTAAAATATTAAACTTTATTTAAAAAATTAAGAGTTAATGTTATCTCTTAACAAAATCAACATTTCTAATTAAAGGTGTGTTTAAATATTTAATTTATTTTAAGATCAAGGTTATTTACATTAGGTATAAAATTTTAAACTATAAAGTAATTTTAAGTTAAGATTTGGCTACTTAAATTTTTTTTTAATATAATAATTGTAATTACATATAAATTTGAATTTTATGCTTTTAAGTAGCGGAATTTATTCTTTGTATGTGGTAATGATGGTGATGCGTCCTTATTCCGAACAAGAAAAGGAGTCACATATCTTAAGGCACTTTTAGCTTAAAGTAATATATTTCAGTGATCTCCCTTACGAGACTTTTGACTCTGAAATTTCTTGCATAAAGAAATAGGACATAATTCCGTTATGTCTTAGAATTGACTTCAAAATTAGAGTCTTGACTCTTTTTCTATTACCTTGTCAACTTTTTGATATCCTGATCGAACGTACCCACTGTATAATTTAAAAGAAAAAAATTGCCCAACTTTTAATTTAAACCTCGTAGCTTCATTAGATTCACAGTTATCGGATTGACAACTTTGTATGGCAGCTTCAAAAAAAATGACGTTAGAATTTTTTAAAACTTCGAAAAATTTCCTGGTCATATTTATTGCATACGGATTTTTATTTTCAACCATCTAGTTTTATTAGTTGGAAAGATATGCATTCTGGCTATATCATTCAAGCACTCTAAAAAACTCTTCGGCAGCTACTAAACTTTGCCCAGAAAAATTTCAAAATTAACAAACGAGTTTGCCATATAACTTTACTTGCCTAGTTATAATGTCAAGTTTGTAGTGTAAATAGTTTTGAAAATATGCCAGAAAGGTTCTGAAACTTGTAAAGCAGCTACTCGAAAATGAAGCCGTACCCTTTTGGAATTCCATATAGGCACTTTCCTGTTATAATTAACTGTGTGTAATTTTAAACCTCCTAGTATAATTAGTTTTGAAAAAAATCATATTGATTTAAAAAATCTCTATGGTTTGGCTTTACTTTTCGATGCAGATCCAATACATACCTTTGACACTATATTGTACGCCATTTTTGGTTTTTGTCATAAAAATGTTTACAATGAAGCAAATATAACAATTTGGATAGTTGTACTTATAGAATGGAGTGTGAGGAATCCAATGGAGCTATAGTCAAAAAATGGCGAATAACCATCTAACGCCACTTCATTACTAGAGGGACGATATCTAGAATGTCTGGAACGATACAAACGGAGCATCAATTTAATGTACCCGTGGCCTTATTTGTACGCCCAGATATAATGAGCCACTGCGTCGACCCTAAGTTATAAGAAATGGTCATTTCAAACATAAATTTAATTAGGGAATATTTTGCGCTGTCAAGTTAGTTTAATTTATGTGGTGGAGGAATTTAGGTAAATAGATATAGTTAACTCGAGCTAATATTAAACTTCTAAATTACTTTAATATAATATCAGTTAATAATTTTTAATCTATTCGATAAAAAAAGAAATATGTAATCTAAAAAAATTTCAAAATCAATAAGGATTATAAATTTTCTAAATACTTAAGAGATAAATGCTGCCTTAAGGATTAATTTAAATTTTGAACACTTCATATTTTAAATTAATCCCTATACTTTATTAAAAAGCTATCAATCCATTTTAATACACAGCAGTATGTTTAATCTCTAAAGTCATTTAATATTTAAAATTACTTTTTCATAAACTCTTTCTTTAGAAGTTAATTAAACACATTTTGATAGGGTGTCATAGGTGGTAAGTGGTGAGGGTTCATATACATGTAGTTAGTACACAATTCATATCTATACATATAGTTACTATACAATTAAACTATGCAAAATCAATTCAGTACTGCAGAAGCTCCAATGCTTATCTCTGTCTGGTTAAAATTTTAATAATTAATTTTCTAATTATTCTTTCAGTTATGTCTGGATTTTCTTTTCAAAATTAATTTTATTTTTACAAGAGTTTGTGGTAAATTTTTAAGGGAAACCATTAATATGTTTCTTGAACATTCTTTAAAATAAAATTAATGTTTGTTATAAAGAAAAATTAATTTTTTAAAAAACTTTCAGAAGAATATTTGTTCTAACTTAAATTGAATTTTAAAATTAATTTAAAAGAGTGTTTAAAAATTATTCGAACGTACAGTTTTTAGACATATTATAAAGAGCAGCCGAATGGGATAGTCACGTGGGTTGGAATCCCGGTACAGTGAAAAAAAAACTTTCACCTGGTTTTTTACGCGATTCAGTTGGCGCCCTGGGTTCACATAATGAAATATCCAACAGCTAACAATCAATAATTAATATTTAAATATAAAATATAGACAAATAAATTTAATTAAATAATATAACTCACAGATAAAAAAATATCTTAGAACAGTATTTACTGAAATCTATGAACATTTCATCAAATATAAGTCTATAATATTTTAAAATGTTATATGGCTAATAACATTAATTCTAATTATAAGAGTATAATATGTCAAGTACCTTTCCTTCTTTATACCCGTATGACTATATAGTCAAAGGGTATAATAAATTTGCCATTACGTTTGTGACGCAGAGAAGGAGGGGGGTAGATATAGACTCAAGTGTATGGATCGGATCAGAATCAAAAATTAAATCGATTTAGCTATGTATGTCCGTCCGTCTGTCCGTCCGTCCGTCCGTCTGTCCGTCCGTCCGTCCGTCTGTCCGTCCGTCCGCACGATAACTCAAAAACTAAAGGAGCTAGGGTCTTGAAATTTTCCCAAATTCGTTTTTTTGCAATAGCCGTCATCGCTATTTAAATCCAGCCATTTTGGTCCATGGGTTCGGATAGCTGCCATACAACTTCCTTTTTTATATGAGTATTACTCTGTACCTATTACAGCTACGTGTCTGAAATTTTGGCAAAACTAGTTTAGTTTTATGGCCAAAGTTTTTGCAAAATTTGGTTGGTCTACTGCAGAGGGTTCGAGTACCTGCCATACAACTTCTAATTTTATATGAGCATTACTCTATACCTATTGAAGCTGAGTATCTGCAACTTTTCCAAAAACAGTTTAGTGTAATGGCCAAAGTTTCTGCAAAATTTGGTTGGTCTACTGCAGAGGGTTCGAGTAGCTGCCATACAACTCCTTCTTTTATATGAGCATTACACTACATCTAATGAAGCTGGGTGTCTGAAATTTTGCCAAAAATAGTTTAGTGTAATGGCCAAAGTTACAGAAAAATTTGGTTGGTCTACTGCAGAGGGTTCGAGTAGCTGCCATATAACCCTTTCTTTTATATGAGCTTTATATTAAACTTAATAAAGCTGTATGTTTTAAATTTTGCCAAAAGTAATTAACCAGATGATATAATGTATATGTTACGGTCATACGGGTATCCCAGAGTTGACACAGTCTACTCTACTACACTCTTCCTCGTTTTTAACATGTAGCTATGATATAGACAGATTTGAAAGCCCCACTGCCTATTGCTTCGAATCGAAATATTATTAAATTTCAAGACCTGCATTACTTAAAGTTAAGTAGCAAACTCATGTAATAATTTATAAAGTTTAATTTTTGAAAAGATTTATGATCAAAATCTATTATAGAAAACATTAATAGTTTTATATTTTCTTAACGCCCTCTAAATTAGATAGAAGTTTTCTTCAAGATATGTGTATATTTTAAAATATTAAACAAAAAGCTTTATCTTCGTTACTTTCACAATTTTTTGATAAGTTTTTTAAAATTCTTAAAACATAACTAAGTAAATAAATTTTGAAATACTTTCCTTGATTTATCTAAAAGTTTGATAAGTGCATTTACACTATTTTCCAAATACTTTAAGGACTCTAGTACTCTAGACCTTTAATAGTTTATCTTATAAAGTGGATTTAAGCACATTTTTAAAAGATTTTGTAAAAACTTGCCTATATAGTTTCACTCTGTTCGTCTGTCGGGCTGTTTGTCTTTCTTTAACTTTTATACCCTTGGATACAGAGAAAACAACTTTAACTAGGTATTGCAACAAATTCATGGAAGAACTTCTTTGTAGCCCCACCATGGAACTGTCTTAGAAAGCCCTATATTTAAATTGTTATAACAAGAGTTATATTAAGTTTATTTTTAATTTGGAAACGGTAAAAATCAGCTGTTTATAAGATTTATAAATTTCGCAAATTGATAGGGTTGCCATACGGTACTATAATTTATCGTTATGCAAATTTCAATTTTTACAAAATTTTTGATCTCTCATATCTTCTGAACTGCTCAAGCTAGAAATCTGAAATTTTGGAAGAAGTTAGATCCTCGAGAATTAGAACAAGTTGTTTAAGAAAAATTTATATTAACATGTGGTAATGGTTTTCCTTCAATTTTAAAGGGGTCCTTAAAATTAAATCAAGTGTCTCTTAGTTTTAAGCATTTTTGCGTAATAATAATAAAATTCTAAGAAAAATTCCAAAGTTTAGAGGAAGTCGTAATTTCATTTCTAAAACATTAAAATTTAAGAAGGCGGAAGGTTGAATTAGATCTTCGGGAATCACAATAAGTTTGCTTTGTAAAAACTTCGGAGCCATCCCCATTGAAGGGCTGTTAGGACGTAAAAATTTCACATTTTTATAATCCAGTAACTTAGTCATCAGTATATAAATTCCTAAAATTAAACTCAATATGAAATGCTATATATTTTTTAAAATGTGCTTTTTTAAAATCCCTTGATTTTTTTCATCACTTGTTAAATACAGAGCTAGTACAAGTTTTAAATTCTAAACCGTTATCGTTTAAGGGTTAATATCAAATTTTTACATTTATTTTTCATATTACACAAAACGTTCATAATCCAAACTAGTTCTTCCGAATTTCAGAATAAGGACGTCTTTAAAAGAACCTTGAATTTTAACTTTCATGTTAAATCTAAATTAAAAAATTTCTCTGCCTAAGAAAATTATTTTCCTTACAAAATTGAAACCAACAAGAGAAGAAAATTCTAGATTTTTCCCAAAATGAAAATTAAATACAAAAATTAATTCCGAAAAGAAAATTATTCTTTCACAGGAAATAATTGCTTTTCTTTTCTTTCGGTTGCCTGATTTTTGTAACTTTTTTAGAATTCTTTATTAATTCCAGTGAATTATTCAAAATGATTTTAATAAAAATTCACCTTGAAAAGAAAAAAAAAAGCACATAATAGGTTTGATTTGGTGACATTGGCTTGGTTTAGATATGCATATATATATATATATATATATATATAAATTTATATATAAATATATATAAAGGTTTGGTTACCTTAAAACGAAATAAATGACAAATTAAAAGACAAAAGAATGGCAGACCTTGAAAATTAGATTCAAATTGTAGCACAGTCTCAAACCACAATTCATTTTAAATTCGGAAAAGAAAATTTAATTCGATGAAGCTGATGTATTCTTTGTTTTTGGGAATTTCCTTTTCCTTCTAAAAATAAAAGAAAAATCTACTGAATATTTTGAATTTTATTTGATTTTTATACTCCAGTGGACTGAAGTTAAATCAAATTTTTGTTAAATGATTTTTTTTCAAAGGAAAGTGCTGTTATGCTTTAAAAATTTTAATTTGAATTTGTTTTATGAAATTCTAATATTAAATTATTATTTATTAAAGAATTCTAAATCTATACATATTAAAAATTTAATATTCGAAAAATATATAAACAAGATTTCAGCTTAGATAGTAAACTTAAGAACCCAGTATATTCATTAGTCATCTAAGTCTGATTCTTTCAAAATCAGTTGCCATGGAGCTTCCTACATATAAATAAGGACGGAAAAATTATTCATCAGACGAGTCAAAAGATCATATGGGTTTACTCAATAACACAAAAATACACCTCTATAGAGCATTTGTCTAGAAATGCAGACTTCTTTTACTTCTGAATTTTCTTCAAAATATTGGTCAGAGAATCCAAAGGGAGGCTTGTTGAATTATAATTTAATTCCACCTTCTGGTGTGCAAATGGAGCTTAGACCGACCGAATATTGGAAGAAATGAAGAAGAAAATTGCCTTCCATTACAAAAATAATTATAGTATTTGAATGGAACCTAACTCATGGACCACCACCTATCACGTGGAACCTAACTAACACTTATTCTCCTGTCCTAATTTTTTTTTAATTTGGTTTATTTTTAAATCTTCAATTAATTTGAAAAACAAAGTAGCGCTGCCATACTTTGTTTTCTTCGTATCGCTCATATTTGTCAAAAGGACTGTCAAAACAATATTCGAACCCAATTTCATTGTCAGACAGAAAATTGATATTTAAAACTAATGAAAGGAAAATAAAAACGTCAGATTAAGAATTTTATTTAAATTTTGTTTAAACTTTAATATTTAAGTTAAATGTCCAATAATTTTAATATAAATGCAGTATGAGAGAAAATTGAACTTGTATATTTTGCTAGTAAATAGAAAAATTTTTAAAATTATTTAAAAATATCCTCACGTAGTTTTTAAAGAAAATTCTTGGGTACAAGAACCTTTAGAAATAAGAAGATACGAAAATATGTTAAAAATATTTTTTCTTTTAACCTTCAGACAGAAGTTTTTGACAATCCACTTAGCAATGAGAATCATTTGTCATATCATTTCTTTCACCATTTAAATTGCATGCAACATGTAACATCACGGACCTAGGTACTGAAAAGTTTTTAAAGTTCAATAGAGATATTTTTTTTTATAATATGAGTATTGAATAAGTTTAATATTCCTAAAATAGAACAGAATTGATCTTTAATAGAAGTTTTTAAATAAATTCTATTTTAAGTAACCTTAAGTTTTTAAAATTCAATTTTTTAAGAAATTTCTTTAAAGGTTTTTAATTTCCAAGCAGAATAGCAGATAAATTATGATTTAGCTTGAACTTCTTTTAAATTTTATCTTGTCAAATCCGTAATTAAATGCAGAACCAATTGTCAGTTTTTAAAAGCGTATCTTAAATATAATAAATTGTAATCATCCAGAATCAATCAGAAATTTTACGATGTTCCATTAAAATTTACATTTTTGCAAGGTTAATTGCAGGGGACATGATGGTACTTTAATGACGATTTTCTCTTTTTTTTCTAAGGGAATAGAAAGCTTAAAAGTTATCCATTGAAACTGTGCGGTGTTTCTTTGACACCAAAACCACACCTTTTTGAACCAAACTTTAGGAGGGAACCTTTGATAAAAATGAAAAGCTTGGTTACAGGGATGAGGATATGGAAGGATTTGGGGTAATGGTGGAAGTTATTTGGACTTTCTAGATTATGGGGGATGGGGAAAATTTGATGGGATATTTAGAAGAAAGATGATTCTTATTAAATTTGGTTAAATCGTACATTCATACATTATCAACTTTGGGGAACACTTTTGATGGAATATGGTTCAATAAACGTAATGAGCGCGTGATAAACAAATTTTCATAAGCCGTGCTACGTCATCTGGCTAGCTCAACTGTGTATGGATCAAAATCTATTACTCTCCTTGTTTCGCGTTGGAAAATCTTAAATGGAGGCATAAGTTGTTTGATTTCTTTAGAACAGGTGTTAGTTCCTAGAAGATATCTATAAAACAAGGTCAGTGATCCAACAATGCGCCGACAGCTGAGTAGAGTGAACGTTGAGTTAACACTGTTATAATTTATAAGACGAATATCTCTATTTTGTACTTTATCGAGATATCCCAGCGCCATAAGTTTAATAGATGTTAAGGAAACCAGAGGAGGAGAAGTAAGGTTTGCGGCGATACAAGACTTTGTAGATTTCACCCCATTTTTGGATTTTAACTAAATCTATGTTTAATTCACTTATAGTGAAAATTTTTGCTGTTGTATTAATCTGGTGACTAATCTTACAGCAGTTATGAAATTCTTAGAAAACAACAAGGGTACTATTGTCTGCAAATCTATGGATTTGATTGGAGGTTATTGATAGTAGGTCATTTATAAATATTAGAAAAAGACTGGGAGATAAAACAGATCCCTGAGGGACATCGACATTTATTTTAAAATCATTGGATGAATATCCATCGACAAGAACACGAATCGTACGTTTAGAAAGGAAGTTTTCAATCCATTTAACAAAACGGAAGAATCTAAGTTCGATTAAAAAGATTCGGTATTTAACGGCTCGAGCAATTTTCGAAAATAGAGTTATTGCGCTGTGTACAAGAATTAAAGTGTAAAATAATATAAGTTTTGAAATTCTTAACATCCGAAAACTAAAAAACCTTATGAATTCTATTCCTAAAAGAGTTTATAAAAGGATACAGAAGAAAAAATTTTGTCAAACAAAATCGTGAAAATTGTTTTAAATTTAAAATACTCTTATTGGGGTATTCTAATCTTAAATAAAAGTTTCGCAAAGTTAAAAAAATGTTATAACAAATGAAATATTGCACAACATCAAATATACTTTTGTCAACTTTTAAGTATTCCCTCTGAAGGAAGTCTAAGTATAAAACATGGAGTTTTATTTACTGCAAAAAATTAATAAAATTTATTAAACTCTTGGTAACAAGTTGCGAAAAGGATGTGGATGAAAATTTAGTAGGCGTAATATTTGTTTCTTTATGACGCCACATAAAGCGTCAAATATTTCCAAAGAAGAAAAATTTTTATTCCAGACAGGTAAATAACCTGTACTTTTTTTATTTCTTTAGTGAATTAAAATTTATTTATTTTATCGTTTTCTCTCTCTTTGTAAAAATTACAATAGGAAATGAAAATTTAAGAATTTTTAACAACACTTCTCCAGCAAAAAATTAATTGAAGATGCCTGCTTGTCATTACCAAAATAAGGTTCAAAGGAATGATACTAAGGGAAGATTTATCGTGGTAATTAAGAAGCTTTAAAAAACTTAGGCATTTTAAAGTAAAGGAAAAATTATAATTTTTCTTTATATACATTTTCTTCATTTATTATTCAAACTTTTCTTATGCGAATTTACATATTTGTTATATTCAAATTTATATTTTTTTAAAAATATTTATTCAGAAAATTTTATGAATTTGTTTTGGAGCATTAACTCTATTTTATAGATATTCTGTAAGTATTGGCAATTGTTCTTTTGAATTGAAATCAATAATGCCTCTCTTTAAACATTTCCAGCAAAATGCATAGCACTAGGAAAGCTTTAAGTGCGCACTTCTATACAGTGGAAATTCTAAGGCTGTTCAAAACTGGTTATGGAAACTCATTTATTGTGAGAACTGCTAGAATATGGAAAATAATTCTATTCAATGAGTTCCCCTCTGACAGAAATATACAATTACACAATTCTTTACGTTTCAAAAACAACCCTTATAAGTTCGTTCCTAACCTACCCTCCTACTATTCTCCTCTATCCTATTTTCTTTCAGGAAATCCTTCCTAAAGCTTGATTAGCTTATATTAAAGAAGAAAAGGGGAGGGGGCTTCGATCCTCTTTTTCTCTTAATAATCGCTTATCTTGAGATCCTGAAGCCATTTCATTTGAACAAAAGCCAATTTCTTAAAAAAAATGAGTTTAAGGTATAGGCTGGTTATGGAAACATAAATTTTTAAGAATTAACAGCAGCTACACAAACTTATCATCATAGCAAACTTTTCCAAAAGAAACTGTCATAAAACTGCTATTCGAAAAAAATTTATGACATAAAATACGAAGAATTTGTATTTCTGATATTTTGATTCACCAGACCAGATTAAATTTCCATTAAACTTAAATAATTTTGGGCAAAATCTTAGATTCACAACTTAATAAGGAAATTGCAGGGATGCTATATGGCTACAAATCGAGCCTCGTATTGAAGACTAACCAAATTTTGTGCAGTCGTTCGCAATACAATGTTCCTACCTTTGACAATTTTTATGCACCCTTTTTACATTATTATATGCCGCCAAATTACATTCAAATTAAATTCATAGTTTAGCTCAAAAAAAAAAATAACTTATGAGACCGCTACTCGAACCCGCTGAGAAAACATGTAGCGAATTAAAATATGTAACAAAAGTAAAGACGCCAAAATGTAAATTACAATCAAAATATAAGTTTTTACATAATAAAAAACCGACACTTTAATTAGCTCATATTGTTCGAAGTTTATAACAAATTTTGAATAGAGTTCAACAAACAAATGTTCTTTAACCTCACTTTTTCCGTTCTTTTCAATTCCCAGTTTTTGAACTTTTAATTATTTTATTCTGTATTTCATTTGAACCAAAAAATCCCCCGCAATAGAAGGAAAAAATTAAAATTTTTTAACTTATTTCTACTTCGATAAAATTGCATCTTATTTGTACATCCATGGCTCTTGAAAAATTCCAAACAATTGTTCCAAGTACTGTGCAGCAAAAAAAAACTATTACTTCTTTAAAAAGTTAATATAGAACAGAAAAACTTCCCAGGCATTGGATATGCATATATTCAAAGGAATCAGCGATAATTATTTTTAATTACAAAAGTTTTAAATTAATTTTTTTTGTTTTTATATAAATTTTCGTGCCCTGAAGGCATTTTGTTTCTCTGGACATTCTATTATTTAAATTCTAAAATTAGTGTTACAGAAAACTTTAGAAGGAACTTTAAGTATAAATAACAAATTAAAAAGTAACAGAAGCAAATTTTTAATGATTACTGGTTGTTATAATTGAAAAAATTCTTAGAGATGTTAAGGAGGTGGTATAGTAAAATATTGTGGATTATATAAAAAAATGCTGAATAATGAGAATTTACGATGTCTTGAACTGAAAATAACCTTTCAATTGTAGGTGCCTAGCCTACTTTATAAAGTAACTAATGGTATTTATAAATTAAAAAAAAAAGTACAAAAGAAAAAGTTAAACGTACCTTACATATTACCAAAAACAGTAATTATGTGTATAGGCTTTAAATCTTAACCATGTTTTTTGAATTTTAGTTAAAAGAATCTAGATTACAAACACTTATTTGTTGGTAATTTTAAATACCTTCTCGAAATTCTGGCATACAAATATAGATACTTTAAAATTGTTTAGCATATCTATGATTGCCTGATTGATAAAAGGGTTGGTATGTCTGTCAATACCATACTCGGTCAACAAGAAGATGACCAGAGTTTTAAAGTCGGTCGTTCCGGTTTAGATTTGCTGAGGGAAAGTGGAGGAAGATATATTTTCAAATTCTGTTATGATTTATAAATACCTGGTATCCGTTCATGGTAGTGCATTCAAAATGTTAATTTTTTTTAACTGTTTCTATTTTCCGGAACCCACTATAATGTAACATTGCCTTGATAGTGCTTTCACAGCCTTTTACTGATGAAAGTGGATGTAAATGTCTTTGTTTGGGAGGGCTTCTGACAGTCTGTAACTAAGACAATACTTCCCCCAGAGATAAAACTGACCCAAAGTATTTGGTGGGCTTTTAAAGGTTTTCTGATTGAAATTTATTGATTTAGTTTTTTTAGGTCTAAAGCATTTTCTACTTGGAATTTTCCGGAATTCATGTCAGTAACTAATCCATAGAATCAAAATTTTTTAACTATCAGCGAAGAGTAAAGAGTCTTTTTCATCCAATCGATTTTCTTGCTCACCTTCCCTCATTAATGGAGTCTAAACTTCAAAAATTTTAATTATTGCTAAACATGAAATTGAATTTGTATAATAATATGATATATTTCAGTCTGTTGACATGCTTGCTTTGGGTAAACTCTCTATCCGTTGACTCAACCGCATGTTAGAATGTGGTTGACTTTGAGATTTGTGCAAAAAGTCATTCTTAATTTTAATTTCCATTTCTTAACAAATATTTTCCAAAACTATAGATTTTCAACAATTACCCAAAAAATGTGTCTCATATTTAATTTTCAATTACAATAAACGTATTTTGTATTTAGATCAAAATTCAAATGAAATATGTTTAATATTAGAAGAAAATTAACCTTGACAAGTTCGACGACATTAAGGCTGATGACTTTATGATATCATGGTGCTGATTATTCATAATCGAAACTTGAAATCAATTTTGTGATAAAAATCAAAAATTACAAAAGCACTCTTTTTAGTTAAAAAAACTTTTTGGACAGAACATATTTAATGAATGAATTTACGGTGTAAAGTATGATACAGGTATACACAGGTATATTGAAATAAGCTGTTTTCTTCTACTTCATTTAACATTTAGCATGCCTTAAGAATTTATTCCGCGGGAGAAATTTATAGAGGCTTTTAAATAACTGTGAAATTTGGTATATATAATTGTAATTTATTACAACGCACTTTCTTACTCTTGATAAGTTGTTAGGATAATTAAATTTAACGTTTAATCCATTAGACCTTTTAACACATTAAATTAGGCAATTGTTATTCAATACTGATAATATAAAAACATTTCTTTTTTTTTTTGGAAAACAAAGAAAGATTTCCATGGAAATGGGAAATTAGTAGTATTATACTTTAAACCAGCGTTTCTCAAAGTGTGCTCCGCGGAGCCCTGGGGATCCGCGAGCTAACTCAAAGGGCTCCGCGGATCCCATAATCAAATTTGAAATAAAAATATAAATTTAAACCACCTAAAAATTAAATTATAATTTTAAAAAAATTAACTTTTAATTATTATTAATTCATATATGAAATTAATTTGTTGTTTTGAAATATTCAGATTTACTTAATTTGAACTAAAAAAATATATAACTGTTAACTCAATATAGTGTGCTACGCCTACTAGATAACCAACAGTACAGTGAGTAAGTTATGCAATTGGTCAATTATAGTTGTTACGATTTGAGTATTCGTTACAATACAAAATCATTAAAACTGTAACAGTTGTCTTAAGTATACGTGTGACATTATATTTTAATTTTTATTAAAAATCATAGTTTTTTACTGAATTTTAGTAAAAAAATTATTTCAAGTGAAGTTGAACAATATTAGGGTAGCTATCTTTTATATATTTCTTTTAATTTTTTATATATGTTAGCCGAGTTTTATTTTATTTATTGCTATAAATTATACTACTTGTATATACGTTATAAAGGATGGATCGTTGGCTAATAAAAGGTACGTCGAAAGACACAAGATCTCAGCAATCACCTGAACCGTCTACATCCAAAAATATCATAATAGTGGAAACTTGCATAGATCTAGAAAATTAGGAATCTGCTCCCAATGCGAGTGCATTACGTGAGCCTGCCACTAAGAAACGGAGATATGATGAAAGCTATTTATCTCTTGGTTTTATAGATGCTAATAATGTGCCTCAATGTGTCTTATGCGGCAAGCTTTTTACAAATAGTGCTATGGTGCCCGCTAAAATGCATCGTCATTTGGAAACCGTACATCCAGAGTTTAAACATAAGAAAGTTGATTATTTTATTCGTATGCGTGATGAACTGTTAAACCGCCAAAGCCTATTTGTTTCAACTTTTAAAACTAGAAATAAGAAGGCCACTGAACAATCTTACATTGTTAGTTATCGTATTGCACTGGCAGGCGAAGCTCATACAATAGCTGAGACATTGATCAAGCCTTGTGCAGTCGATATAACTAAATGTATATTTGATGAAAAGTTGGCAAAATAAATCACAAATGTGCCGCTACCCAATGACACGATAGCTCGTCGAATTAATGATTTAGCTGCCGACGTGAAGTCTCAATTGATATTTCGTCTGAAGTATTGTAATTTTTCTCTACAAATGGACGAATATGGTTCAATGGTTCACAGATGTAGCTGGACTTGCAGTCTTGCTTGTTTTTGTCCGATATCAGCACCTAAATTTGCTTGAAGAGGATCTTCTTTTGTGTGAACCATTGCCAAATAACATAACTGGTGCCGCAATATTTAATATCGTGAATAATTTTTTTAAGACTCATGGTTTAGATTGGAAAAATTGTGTTGATATCTGCACTGATGGTGCAAAGGCAATGGTAGGAAAAACTGCGGGCGCTGTTGCTAAGATCAAAAATCACCAAACTGCACCAATAGCCATTGCATGCTTCACCGCCAAGCACTTGCATTAAAAAAAAATACCAATGTTATTGAAAAATGTCCTTGACGAGTCCTTGACCCCTGCAAACACGGCTTTTCAAGATTCTTTGCGAAGATATGGGCAGCATACATAAAGCTTTATTGCTCCTTACCGAAGTACGGTGGTTGTCTCGAGGGAAAGTCCTTGTTCGACTATTCGAGCTCCGTTCCAAATTGGGCACTTTTTTCATAGAGAACAGAATGGATTTACAGGAAAAACTGACAGATAAACTGTGGCTGATATTTTTTCAAAGATAAAAAAAGTGAATATGCCACTTCAAGGTAAGCAAGTAACAGTGTTCACAGCCAATGATAAGATTCAAGCTTTTAAAAAAAAATTGGAGTTTTCGATCATTTGCATTCGCTCTCGTGAGCTAGATAGCTTCACAATACTTAAAGAATTCTTCGATGAAAATAATGGCGACATTGCAGAAAGCGACTACTTTGTGTTGTGTGATGAAATTTGTCAACATTTGGAAGACATGCTGAGCTCAGTAAAAACGTATTTTCCTGATGAGCAGAATGAAAACCTTAAAAATTACACATGGATTAGAAACCCATTCATAGTTCAGAAAAAGCCAGAAGAATTTACATCGTCGATTGGGATATACATGCAATTAGTCATTAGTGAACCACTGGGGTTCCGTAAAAAAATTTATGATTTTGGAGGGCTCCGCAGCTCAAAAAGTTTGAGAACCGCTGCTTTAAACTATTAAGAAAATTTCGTTGGAAAATACTTTAAAAATAATGGATTAAGGAGTTTTTTTCACTAAGAGTGTTTTTGAAAAAGATAAATTTTAAATAGTTATTACTTAGGAGAATAATTATAATCTTTACACCCCAAAAGAAATTATATTTAGCTTTAAGTTTAATGAAAATCCTATTAAACACGTTTTTGTGGCAGACCTTTCATTTATTTTGTAGTGTGAAAGTGTAAAATATCAAATGCAAATAAATAGAAAATATTAAAAAAGGAGCCTAACTTTATTAAAGCATCAGTTAAATTTGCATTTAATGAGTAATAAGTCTAAGTGATAAGTGATTGAATCACAATTTTTAAGGTCCTTTTATGTTAAATAATGGGTTCATACTCAAAGTATAAAAAATTAAAAATTACGAGGGCCATTTTCTAAACAAAAGGCTGGGCTGGTCACAGTAGTAAGAGAGTCGATCTCACATTAAATGAAATCTACATGCTATAAAAGTTGTTACTATCTTTTTTACTTTTTATATGCCTTTTTATCTTTACTCCACTAGGTCATTTCAACACTTCCATCTCACCCGATTTTTTCGCTATTTTGATATTATCCCAGAAGATGGTACATGTAGTCAATCCTTTGTGGATCGTTATTTGCTAAGTAATGTTGGAGTTTTCTCTTACCTCGATGGCTCCACTCAAAAGACATTCGAATTTTGCTCGTGTTTGATTTTCCAAACGTATGGCCTATTCATCTCTACTTTCTGCGTTCGATTGGTTTATCTATGGGTTTTTAACTTGTTAGTTTTCAGACGTTCTTATTTGAAAACGTCTTTGCCCATAATATCCGGAATATAATTCTGAGACACTAACAACCAAAACATGTTTTCGGCTGTTAGTTATAAGTCAAGTTTCACTGTCTTATGTCAGAACACTTTAAACGTTTTCTCTGAATTTCTCTATAATAGCTGTAGTCGTTCAAAAGCTGCTCTTGCTTTGCTTAACATGAGATCTGGATCTTCTTGATTTTCTCTGCTTGTTGATATAATACTAGCCAGATACCATAATTTGTTTAAAAAATTCTATCTGTTCTCCATTCAGTGTGATCATATTAAATTGAACAGTGTAATGCCAATCTCATTTGTATGTTAAGTTGCCTTTCTTAGGGAGTTTTACAAGAATTAAAGTATTATTAATGTGTAACTGAATAATTTGAGCTATCGTGAGATCATCGATTTGTAGTAACTGTTCAGTTGGTACGCCGTAAATGGGTGCAGCGGGATGTTTCCTTTTATTTCACTGATCGTTAATAGCTCTACAGAGATTCTTAAGTTTCTATCTCTGCTGCAGATGTCATAGTTTATTTCTTCTTGTCTGGATATTGAAAGCTGAAAAACCTAAGAATTGAATAGTTCAGCAAGCAAATTTAAAAATTAATGACTACCATCTGTTCCACTTCTAAATCGGATATAGAATCTAGAGGAGTCAATCATAAAGCCTCTTTAAAATATGTGTTTCCAAGGCTTTAAAATTTAATTAGCAGTATAGATAGAATAAGAACATTGGATTGTCCTTTCAAAAAAATAGCCAACTAATATTTTTTTAAAAATAATTAAAAGGACATTAGATAAAAGGAATAAATTTCCTTTTTTTTGTATAATTGTTTTTTCTCTTAATCCTTTTTTAAAACTCATAAAGATGTTCAGAAGCAGACCACGATCCTTTTATTCTTTATTTTTAAAGTTAATTTTAATTTACTACTATACATATAATCCCTCTGCCTCTTATTTTAATGAATTCTTTTTAATATTTAATATTAATTTAAGTTCCTTAATTTAGTTTTTCTTTTGATTTGTGCCAAGACTCGGGCATATTGTGGCTTTATTTAAATTCATTTTAATTTTGAAATTTGTATTGTTTAATCCTACGAAGGAATATAAATTTCTAACCACAAGATTGTTTTCCATTCTTTTAATTTATTGCTTTTAAGGAATCATTCGGGTTACTTGTAAACTTCTTTGGAATAAACTATAAGATAAATAAAACAAAAGTTTTAAAATGAATTTAAAAAGGAAGAACGTGGTTTTAATATCAAAGAAAACATAATATTGCTTTAGATTAAACTTTCATAAGATAAAGCTGTTCCTGGAACTGTGAAACTTTTGAAATTTTTGCAAAGGAAATTCTTTTGAAGAAATTTATTAAATTATGTTTCGTTAAATTTTTAGAGTTCAGTATTAAAAGTAGTCCCAAAGTCCCCCAAAAGTTTTATTTTAGGGGTGTTCACTTAGTAAAAATGGAATGAAGACTTAGTTGATATTTTAAGAATTTTTAACAATTGGAGATGTTGAAGATTAATTGGAATTGGCCAACGGTTTTTATAAAAAAACTGTAAACATTTTGATAAACTCCTATTTGTAGGTCTTCTGTGCAACTTAATTATTTCTACATCAACTGTTATATTTTTAACACTAATTTATAAAATATTTTTTAGTTGGGGCATCAGTGGGTTAGTGCGCAAGCATTTGAGTTACTAACCGAGGAGGTGCGGGAACTATTTCCGAACAGGTTAACAATTTTTTTAATTGAAAAAAAAACTATTGAAAAATTAATTTTTCTTTGCAAATCCCCATGGTTACGAAATATAATTTAAATATACAAATATTATAATATAAATAAATTAATTAATACTGCAATTATAAATAAATATAAAGTATTTAATTTAAGAAGGGCAAATGCCAAATAGGGAAAGAACTATAAAAATATCAGGCACAATTTACTAAATTGGCCCAGTACTAATTATAAATAATTTTTTTAGAAATTCGTCTAACCAGGTGTCCTAATAAGCATATATGTCAACGCTTTCTTCTAAGATAGTTTTTAAATGTAATGTCAACTAAGTTCTGTACTAACTACCTAAGTAACTCAGAAAATTGATATTTAAATGCTTAGAAAATTGTATTCTTGTCCAGGTAACAACTTTAATAGTACTAATTGAAAATCTGCGCAGCGTAGAGAAAATTAAAACAGAACTTGTACGTACTATATATCTTCATGATAATTTTACATTGCCATGCGGATTTGATTCTGCTGTTAAAAATTATTTTATTGGACTAAAAAGTGAGTTGTATCTATTTGGAAAAGTGCTCTTATTAGACCTATTCATAAGAAAGATCATAAAAATTACATTATTAATTATCGGCAAATAGCAAAATTATCCTCGATTCCAAAATTTTTTGAATTAATCGTTTTTCATTCAATTCATGATCACTGCGCCACCTTTTTATCGGCGTATCAACATGACTTTGTGAAAAATAAGTCAACTGTTACTAATCTTGTTGAGGCAACATCAATTTTTCTTAAAAATATGCAGGATAGCTTTCAAACTGATGTAATTTAGACCGACTTTAGTAAAGCATTTGATCTTCTTCCTCACAATATTATCATCTTTAAATTAAGAAAATTAGGTTTTCCCACATACTTTATAAATTGGATTTCCTTATATCTTTCAGATCGTAACTATTCAATTTTATTTAGATCTATAATTTCGACCCCATTCTTGGCTCGCACTGCTCTTCGTCATCTGCATTGGGAAGATCCGTTAAATCTTCCACCGTATGAGCATCGGCTAAATTTATTAAATCTTAACACTCTCGAAAAACGTCCAGAAGTTGCCGATATAATATTTTTAACAGAACTACTAAAAGGCAATATTGTTTCTACGGAATTACTTGGCAGGGTAGTCTTTTGTCCAGTTTCTAGATTAACAACACATAACATGTTTTACCCCAGTTTCATCGTACTAATTATGGTAAATTTGAACATCTTAACAGGATGATGGATTTATGTATTAAATATAAACACATTATTGACCTTCAACTAACCAAATTTACTTTAAAGAAAGATTTATATTTGCATCGTTGAAATTTTGGGAGTATTTTTAGTTTATTATTAATTTTTTTTTTTTATTTTTGTTTATTTTTCATATTAAATTTATACTTAAATTTGTTTAATAATTTTGTTTATTGTTAAACCTTTAATTATTATTATAATGAAAAATGTTAATGAATTGTTACTTTTTTAAATGATTTTTAATTGATTTTTCCTTTTTAGCAAATTTTCAAAAAATTTTGTAAAAATGTGCCTATATAGCTTCACTCTGTCCGTCCGTCCGTCCGTCCGTATGTTTACAAAAACTTTTACACCGTTTGAAATAGAGAAAAGAAATTTTAACCATGGGTAGTTTTTGCAAAAAAAATAATTTCGTAGAAGAATTTTTTTCTGTAGCCCCACCTGTTACGGGGCTACAGCCCCCCAAAGTTGGAAAAAGCCCTATATTTAAATTGTTATAACAAGAGTTCTGTTACATATATTTTCAATCTGAAAACGGCAAATGATAGCTGGTTTCATAAACTTTATAAATTTGTATGCAAAATGCAAAAAAGGCAAAATGTTTAAAGTTGCCATACGGTACTAAAATTTAACATTACGCAAAACTCAATTTTCGCAAAATTTTTGGCCACACATATTTTCTGAACGGTTCAAGCTAGGGTCTTGAAATTTTGGGAGAAGTTAGATACTCAAAAATTAGTAGGAGTCGGTTAACAAATTTTTTTTGTCAAGCCCCCTATTTAGGAGCTATAAGGGGTCGAAAATTGAAATTTTGCTATTTTTAAACACCTGTAACTTGAATACGTGTCCAAATTTTTTTTTAGTGATAGACAAAATTCAAAGCTCTATAATTATATTTCAACATGTGTCAAAGGTTTTTCTTAATTTTGAAGGGTGACGAAGTTACAGTTCCTGCAAATTCCAAAAAAGCCCTATATTTAAATAAACATAACAAGAGTTCTGTTAGGTTTATTTTCAATCGAAAAACGGTATAAGAGAGCTGCTTTTATAGGCTTTACAAAAATATGTCGCTTAAATGTATAGGGTTGTCATCCGGTACTAAACTTTACCATTATATAAAACTCAATTTTTGCAAAATTTTTGGCCCCACATATCTTCTAAACGGTTCAAGCTAGGATCTTGAAATTTTGGGAGAAGTTAGATCCTAAAAAAATAGTAGGAGTCAGTTAAAAAAAATTTTTTTGTCAAGCCCCCTGTTTAGGAGCTATAAGGGCCCGAAAATTATGCTATTTTTAAGCACCTGTAACTTGAATACCTGTCCAATTTTTTTTTTATTAATATACAAAATTTAAAGGTCCAACATTATATTTTAAAATATGTTAAAGGTTTTCCTTAAATTTAAAAGGGGTTCCTTAAATTGAAGAAAGTGTCTCTCAGTTTTACCCATTTTTGCTTTTTGTGTAATTCACAATTTAATTCCTAGAACCTAAAAAATTAGAGGATGGGGGGGGGGGGGGAGTTGATGTTAGATTCTTGAGAAATTTGGCAACCTTCCCCATTAAAGGGCTATAACAACTTTTAAATAAAAAATTTACTGTTAGCAGTAAATTTTATAAGTCAGTAGTAACTATTTCCAAGTAAATATTTCCAAAGTTAAACTCAGTATGTAATACAATATAATTTTGAAAATGTGCTTTTTTGAAAACCCTTGGTTTTTTTTCATCACTTGTTTTTTTTTGTATGATTGTTTAATATAAATTTTACATTATTAGTATTGTATTATTCAATTTTTTTTTTATTTCACTTTGTTAGTTTTAAGTAATAATTGTAACGTGTTTGAGTTAAGCATGAGTCAAATAAAATAAAAGTAAGTCCCATAGGTTTTCTGAAATAATAAGAATGTAAGATTGGAACAGGAGCTTTGAAACAAAGTACGTGCTGCAAAGATAATCGCAAAACATTGCAACTTGATCGCAAAGCACAGATTGACCAAAATTATTAATGAAACTTAATATATAAAATTGTTTATAGTATGTCTTTATGATAAATTTTAATTAATGTTTGCAAAACGACATTCAGAGGAATCTCGGTGATGTAGTTGGAAAGAATTTGACTTATTAATCGAGAGGGTGAGGGTTTGATTCCCGTACAGTTCATGCAATATTTAATTGAAAAAACAATATATTAAACATGATGTTGGTAGGAATGAAATAAAAGTAATTTGAATAAGAGGAAACAATATGAAAGGCATGTTTTACTCATCTACCACATTGTATGGGGTAAGGAACTGTTTCTGCTGTTTGAATTTTCATTGATTGAGCTATGTCTACCTTGAAATGAGTCAAAATTCACAATGGGATTTCTTGTCTCTTTTTTGAAGACCTCCACCTTGATTAGATTAAATTTTTAACTAAATTAAACAATATTATTTAAAGACATTTCTTTTAAGAAACATGACTCATTTTAATAATTATACCAAGAAATAAATCAGCATTGAGTTAATAAGAAAATTTAAGTATAACTGTTAATGCTGGAAATAATTAAACATCATAATGCTTAAATTGGACTTTAACATTTACTACAAATCATAATCAAAAACAACAACATAAATTGAAGAGGAGGTAAAATAAAATTTTAAAAATTTTTTTAAATGCAATTATTAAGAGTGTGCATTGAACTACAAATTTTGAAATTTAATAAATGCCAACCCCAAAATTAAATTAACAAAAAAAAGTCATAACATTTTTTTTTTAATTTTAGATTTGTTCATCCCTCTTCGATTTTTTTTAACATTTTTGTTTTTTATATTACGTTGGCAACAATTGGTTTTAACCAGAAAAATATTTTGCAGTAAAACTGCTTCTATTGTCCTGCACACAATTCAATCATTTCATCCCTTTTTAAAATTGAAAATCAATAAAACAGGACACAATACATTACACATTTAGGATTTAAAGAATGTGTTGTGTATATTTGTTGTTGTTTTAGTTTTTATACAAAGGTTTGTAAAAAAATTATATATAAAAAGATATTTGAAATGTCAGTTAAAACAATTTCTAATAATAAAGTCATAATATCCATAAATTTTAAATTAAAAAATATTATTAATTTAAAATTTCACATCATTGAGCTTTAACTTAAACTAAAGAATATTGAAAAAAAAAGATTGTTTTTGTTTGTAAAAATTTACAATAAAATTTTGTTTTAATATCAAAGATATTAACACATAATTGATATTTAATATCAAAGATTATAGACCCAGTCAATAAAATATATTTGATCTATCTTTGGCGCGCGCTAATGAATTTATTTTCAGAGCAAAGTTTAAAAAAAATTAGTAATAAAACAACAGTAAGAAGATGAAACCGACCTAGGCATGTCCTAGATTTGAAAAATTCAATTAACTGTTTTTCGAACCTTCATTTCAATTTATCTCAAATTTTAGGAACCTTGTACCAAATTTCAAGTTTCTATCTTTATTAATTTCGAAGATATGTATGTTAGATTTTCTAAAGTACATCTGAGAGTATGCAGACTATCACTCCAATTCAGTCTAGACTGTAGGTATACAATGAAAATTATATGAAACACTCCTGTTCATAATTTAAATGGTCTCTGAGATATGCTCTTTGGATTCTGGTTCGATCGGAAGCTTCCAGAATCGGGAACCAGAGTCTAAGCTCGCCCATTTGCAATCTCCGCCTTACATTCCTCTTTTGTTACCTACCGAATATATTTCATTCAGATAGCATCATTATTTTTTGAGTAATTGCGTTTACGGTTGAACACAAAGGCGGAAGAACGGACATTGCTAAATCAATTCAAATGATGACGCTATAACTATTTTAAATGTAGGGTATCAGAACAACTCTATAAGTATATAAAAACATTTCTGAGAAAATTAACTTTTCTGCGTTGAAAGTATAATTGTAGTAAATAGCATATTGGACAAAAGCAGACGTTTCCTGACGGAAAATAATATCCAGACTCATATGCATTTAGAATTAATTTACAGAGTAAAAGATCAATGTGAATAAAACAGCTAGATGCAGCCGCAACTTTAATGCCTTTATCTTGTTTCTTCCCGTTATTGCAATTAAGATAAGCTTCAAATGACTCAAGTACTTGAAAGAAAAATGCTCCTAATGATATATAAGCTTTAGTTTTGTAATCAATTCATTATATACATTGATTACAAAACTAAAGTTTATATATCATTTGCGAATAGAATGCAGAGATTTAATATTTCCGGAAATACCTTAAAAAAAAAATTTTTTGAGTCACAATTTTGTAATTTGCTTAAAAACTTTTTTTAATTACATATTTTATACCAATTTCCAATATTTAAAATTAGAATAACAAATTACTTTTAAGTACTAAATAGTAATTAGTTGAATCCATTAGCATTTATTACTAAAATCGACAATTAAATTACAATAAAAGTTTATTCCATTACACACAACAATGAATAAATTACAATAAATAAAATATTACATAAATTGCCTTTTGGATGTATTTAATATTTAATTTTCATAAATTATGTTTTTTATTTCACACCACAACACAATAATATTACTTACATTCTCCAATTACAACGTAACACCATTGCAACTCAAAAACACGCGTGAAATTAAATTACCTATTACTGACTCTGTAGGTCATTAGTTTTGCAATGTAAATCAGCATCAATACGCGGTACTAATTTTCAAAAAATATAATATTCAAAAATAAATTAATTTCCAAATTGCATACACTCAAAAAATTAAGCTCGTATTTTTAAAGATGTTTGTATTTTTTAAAAACAATGTGGACTTATTTCTAATGATGTAAATATAGTCTTCAAAGTTTTTTCTAGCTGCTTAGTTCCATACATACTACAGGCAATAGGTCATTTTAAATAATCAATTCAAATAATAAGTTCTTTAATTATCATTAGTTGGTACAACTAGTTAAACGTACATCCATAGTACGTTGGAGTATTTATAGGTATTTTAACCTTAACTAGGTTGATTGTGTAAGATGTTTAACTTATTCGCTTCAACTAATTGAACTATTCGGCTTTGTCTCTGAAGAATTTTCTGTGCAATTTTATTGTTCTGATTATTTGGATCTCTACTGCGCAGATTAAGTGCTAATATAAAAAATAAATTTATTAAATTTTCCCCATCCACCATAATCCAACAATCCCAAATAACCTCTACCATATTCCGAAAATCCTTCCATATCCCAAATCCCTGGAACCAAACAATTGTATCACAGGTCCCTACCTAAAGTTAATTTTAAAAAGGATGTGCTTTTGGTATGTTAAAGTTGCATATTATCCAAATGTACACTACACAGTTCCAATGGCTGGCTTTCGAAGCTTTCCAATGCCTAGAAAAAAAAATTAACAAAACAGATAACTAATTTTAAGTTTTGTTCGCTTTTAATTCCGTCGTTTCCACCCCTTTTGAAAGAACAACTAAACCATATTTTAGTATGATATGTTTCCTAAAATTGTAATATTCCAATATGCTCACCTGCCGTGATGTGTTAATTATATTCAATTACTCCTCGAAAATTAAAAATTTAATTATTAAATAGTAACAAACGCTTGCGCAATAACAGGAGCGTATCTACAAACAAGTTTTAAAATGTTTTATAGAAATTTAAATAACATGTCTTTAATAAAATAGAACCATTTTTATAAAAAAATCCTTCAAAGAATTAGATTTACTATAATGATAAATTTTAAACAGTTACTGCTAGTAGTTAATTCAATTTTAACACTCAATTTTCAGTGATTATCAAACACTTTCATCTCTAATATTCTATCAACATTTTTTGGAACCGGATATTCTTTCATTCAAGAACAGGACATAAGTATAATAAAGATTTTATCATTACAAGTACATAAAAAATAAAAATTTAGTAAACATTTTACATCAAAGTAAATATAAAACTAACAATTGTTAGTAAAACATCAAAGGTGTAGGTACAAAATATATTCAAAAATAAACAAATGTTCTTGTCCAGATTTTTATTTACAATTTATAACCCCTTTAATGTTTTAAAAATTTATTGAATTAAGTCTGAAAGTGTAATGAAACTGCGTTTTACTTATCACACCTAATGAAGGGACTTATAGAGGATTATAATTTTATTTTGATGTCCTGTTAGTGACTTATCAAATTTTAAAAATCTTTATAAAATGTTTTTTCAGATTCTTTTGTTTGGAAACATACTTGACAAACATTTTGGAACAACTTAGAAATTTTGTACTGGTCTAAAATGATATATACTGATTCATAAAAATTTGGTGAGTAGCTCGACTCAAGTTGGAGCAGAGTCAAAATTCGAGCATTTGTGTGCTCAGCGACACGTCGTGCTAAGTCGATTTATTATTTAGTGATTTCCGATCACGAAAACTCAAAAAATAATAATACTATCGTGATGAAATTTATACTGATATTGCTAAAACAAGTGGGCGAGATTGGAAAAAGGATTCGAATTCTTAAAGTTTCTGATCGAACCAAGGGAAAGTATGCATATCTCCGAGACCAGTTAAGATAGAACTCTTGGATTTGGTATAAAAGTGTTTCTTTCTGCTTACATTGCATCTCTTTATTTTGCAATGAATTGAAGTGATGTTTCAGGTACCTCCCACATGACTTCGATGACTTAAAAGCATATATACGAATTTAATAAACTAAATATTTGGTACTCGGTATTAAATATTAGGTATTGTTCTGTTCTTCTTATATTATGTCCTTCAGATTAAGGATGAATTGGAGTGGTGATTCAAGCACGTTCCATGAAATTCCTAAAACCCAGCAATCATATCTGCGAAATTAATATAAATAGAAACCTAAAATTTAGTATAGATAGTTCTGCTCTGTTTGCTTAATGTTCCTGAAAACTCAGATGTATGGAAGCTAAGGTTCGTACAACAATCAGTGGAATTTTTCAGACGTCGTGTATTTCTAAGTAGGTTTCATCGACTTACTGTTCCTCCATTACTTATTAACTTTTATTTACCAACAGAAATTATTAATTGATTTTATAATAATTCTAAAAACCTTATAATCTTTAACAATACATTTTGACATGTAACAACATATAATTACACAAAATGTCCATCCACCATTGATGTCAAATATTCTTTAAAACAATATTTTCTTATTATTTCATATTTTAAAATATTTTCTTTTATTATTAAGTCGTTCTTTGACGTCATTAGAGAAAATTCAAGAACAGCAATAAAATTTAATTGATAATTTAAAAAATCTTTAAAGGTTTCTCCTAAGACCCAATTTAACAAAGGACTATTATCATCATTAAGTTAAGTATAGAAATTGTACAAGTTGAATAAAATGTCCTTAAAATATCAAAAAAAAAACACAAAAGGTTCCCACAAGAATAAAATACAATAAATCATGCAATCTAATGGTTCCTTGCATATTGCATCTTGTAATTATTATTGTTCCTAGAAATCCTAGATACGATGTCCTTAGAGAATATTGCAATATTGAATAATTCAGTAAAATGACGTCCATAAGATGTCATTAAATGATTTTTAAAAGGAATATTAATTATTTTTTTTATTATTTTATATAATCGTTTTGAATTTATTGTAATTAATGAAAGATGATTTTGTTCTTGATAATTGTTATATTTGAGTTTATTGATGTTTTGTGTTGCGGCTGCTGTCAGTCAGTCCCTTAATTGTTTTGCAACTTTGTAATAGTAATAATAATTGATAATTTTTTTTAGGTTCATATTTTTAGGTTTGTATTAAACTGTTAGAGATTTTCTGTTAAATCTTCAACTTAAATGTTGTAAGGAACAATAACAATGTCTTTATTTTATGATATGGAAAGAAAGTAAACATTAAATGAACCAGCTTTCAAACAGTACATATTTTAATATAGCTTCAAACTTTTTTAGAGACAATTTCCATTTTTAATCGTATTATCTGCTTGACCTCAAAGCTTTTGTGGCAATGCCAAAAAGAGTTCACCTCAAGAAGTCAAAAAATAAAAATAAATTTCGTGTTGATGCCGGGGATGATGAAGTAATCTAAACAATTGCACCATATCTAGAACGTTTTTGCCAACCTACAAAAAAAAAAGAAGATCAAATTATTTGAATACAAAGGGCAACTGGTCAGTAGGTACTCATACAGCCAAATTGAAAACCCTTTACAGTGTCTGCACGAGCTTTAAAGTAGTAAACTACACCGAAATATTGTGCACTTCCTTTGATTCAGATATTCATCCCTAGCCAGAACTAGACTTTTCAAACTCGGTCAAGCGTTCTTCCACAAACTTAACAGGCTTTATAAACATAAAATCAAAGAACTTATTTTGTAACTGAACTCTATAAGTTGGATATAAAACCGAAATAAAAACGCAGGTGATCATATGAGTACATTGAAATCAAATTGGCGCAATCTAATCCTAATTGAGGGAGTGTCGTGAGAGTCATCATCTTATTACCTATCTATACCTACCAATTCTAAAACTTTTCTAGCTTTCATGACAGAATACTTCAAATTCCATTAATTATATTACTTTTCTTGTCTATATGTGTTCTGGGATTTAGTTCCTTAGTTTCCTTCTAAGTTCCCACTTTTTCTAAAGTTAAGATATTTTTAGGTACGAATACCGGGGTATACTTTTCATAGGGGGGGAATGGGATATCAATAGCCTATATAACTAAAGCACATCTTATTGCTATATAACCTTCAAATCCAAATTCATGAACTTTTTTAATAATAAAATTACAACATTAGAAATTAAATAGGATCACAGATGTCACTAAAATAAAATTGTAATTTTTCTAATAAATTTTTGGTAGTAAAAAAAAAAGAATTTAATTTCCTGGCGATTTCCAAGAAATAGGAATCACGTTTTCTGGGTTTACAACCTGCTGTCAAAACAAAAGTTATGAAAATCATGACCTTGAAAATAATTTTTTTCATGCCACGTTTCAAAGCCAATGTTATTGAACTCAGTGTTAATAAAAAAACGCACCATCTGGTGTTTAAATTATTCTATTAAACTCCTTTTGTAAATTCACCATCAGTTGAACTTTCTTAAATGAAACGGAGCAATATTAAATCCAATGCTATGTAGGCGTAAAATTGTTGATGTTGTTGTTGTTTTTCGTTATCCTATTGAGAATGAATACAAAAGAATACCAGAATTCCTTAACTTCCTTGATATAAAATACACTAGAGCATAAATATAAAGGTTAAACGAAGATATTAAATAATGTTATAATATCTCCAGGAGAGTGTAAAGCGGGGTAAGATATAAGAGTGAATAAAATTTTTATTAAAATTGATTAAGGCTTTTATATAAAATAATATTTTCGAGAAAATATTATTAATATTTATGGAATCTTTTTAGAAAATGAAAGTTTTCATTATAAATTTTAATAAGGGCTAAGCATTTAATTTTGGGAATATTATAGGAAATATCTTTTATACAATAATATCTTTTAATGATCTATTTTAGAAATCTATATATATAAAAGCGAAAGTTTGTTTATTTGTTTGTTTGTTTGTTTGTATGTAACGAGTTGGCTCCTAAGCTGCCCAGCCGATTTTCATGAAAATTTGTATATAGAGGTTTTTGGGTACGGAAAGAAATCGTGGCCCAAAAATTTTGCTCTAACGGACCGCCAAGTTGGGGCTGTGGTGCAAGTATATAAACTTCTTTGTTCTAAAATGAAAACTGTTTGACCGATTGACTTCAAATTTTGTATACGTGATGCTCCTTGAGAATTGAGTTGACACTATTAACAGTTTTAGATTTTGTTAACCCATGTCGGGCCGACGGGTGGTCAAAAAAAATTTTGGCTCCAAATTTTGTCCGATTTTACGAAATTCTGCTTTGGCATAAAAGAAAGCCCCAAAAAAAATTTTGTTGAGTTCCATTAACCCTTTGCGGCCCAACAGCTTTTTATAGGTTTTTTCAATACTTTACTCTAAATTCAAAACGGTTTGACCAATTGACTTCAAAATTTGTATGCGTGATGCTCCTTGAGAATTGAGTTAACACCATTAACAGTTTTGGAATTTGTTAACCCATGTCGGACCGACGGTTGGTCAAAAAAAATTTTGGGTCTAAATTTTGTCCGATTTTATGAAATTCTGCTTTGGCTAAAAAGAAAGCCCACAAAAAAATTTTAATGAGTTGCATTAACCCATTGGGAGCCAACAGCCTTTTATAGGTTTTTTCAATACTTTGCTCTAAATTAAAAACGGTTTGACCAATTTTCTTCAAATTTTGTATACGTGATCATCTGTGAAAATTGAGTTGACACTATTAACAGATTTGGAATTTGTTAACCCATGTCGGCCCGACGGTTGATTAAAATAATTTTGGAAGCTAATATAGTCAAAATTTGCGAAGATCTGCTATGGCTAAAAAGAAAGCCTCAAAAAAATTTTGTTTAGTTCCATTAACCCATTGCGGCCCAACAGCTTTTTATAAAGTTTTTGGTTACTTTACTCTAAATTAGAAACGGTTAAACCGATTTTTTTCAAATTTTGTATATGTGTTCCGTTTTGAGAATTAAATTAAATCTTTTAACAGACTTGCAATTGGTTAACCAATGCCGGCTCGATTTGGATGAAAATTACGTCCAATTTTGTGCAATACTGCTTTGCCCAAAGAGAAAGTGTAGTTCTGTTAACCCATTGCGGCACAGTGGCTTTTTATAAATTTTTGCGTTACTTAACTCTAAATTAGAAACGTTTTGACCAGTTGACTCCAAATTTTTATATGCTTGAAGCAACTTGAAAATTGAGTTGAGTATGTTAACAGGCTTGCTGTTTGGTAACACATGTCGGTCCTACGATTGATCAAAAAAAACTTTTGGAAGTAATTTTGGAAAATAGTTTGTACTGCTTTGAATTACAGAAAGAATAATCCTAGAAAAATCGTTTTAAAAAAATTGCTTTCATACATTTTAAAATTTACACCGTGTGCAATTTTTGGGTTAACTTTTTGCAGTAATATCAGCTTCAATTAAACGTTCATGGAGAGGCGCAGCAACGCGCACCGGGTATTAGCTAGTTAAACAATAAAATTAGAATCTAAAATTTAAAATTTTTATACCTGTATGACTATATAGTATAATATAGGTATAATATAGGTATAAATATAATAAATTTGTCATTACGTTTGTGACGCAGAGAAGGACGGACGGTCGTACGGAAATACATAACTCAATCGATTTATTTTTCGATTCTGATCCGATCCATACACCTGAGTCTATATTTATACCAATGTTATAAACAGCCTTATAAGCTTAAGGGTGGACCGGCTCACACTTAAAAAATTAACATAATTTATAATAAGATATAGGCATCCTATAGTTCCAAGAATATAAAGGATTTAAAAAACTTTCAATAAATTGTGTCATCAAATATTGACACCTTAATTTTTTTTCCACTGAATCAATTTCAACAAGACCTCTTTTGAAAAAAACTCTATCGTCCTAAGTTTTCTGATTACCTTATTATAAGTAAGAGTATTCAGTTTCTTTAGAACAACATTTTTAATTGAAATTTTTAATTAAATTATTTATCAAAATTAAATAAAATCACATTAACTCTAATAAAAAAATATAAAAATCAACAAAAGAGAAATATAACAGTATGTACATTAAATGAACGTTTAAGAAAGAATGGGTTAATTAAGAAAGTTTTCTGTTATTTTAATATTATTTTATTGTTTAAATTAAAAAGGTTCTAAAGAAGCAAACACAAATGTTTATTCTTTAAAATACTTGTTTGAATACCTACTATATTGTATTTATTTACGCAATGTTGTTACTTTTGTTTGTTTGAATGTAAATACTGAATTTTTTAATTATTGAATAATTTTCTTTAGGAAAAATTTCCACAACGTTTGCTTCTCTTAAGGCAAAGTATAAGAATATTGGAACAGCGCCGTATAACGCTTTTAAATTTTGGAAGGCTGCTAATATTTAACGAGTTGCGCTACAAAAAATCGTTGTTCCATAAAATTAATTTTTTTTTGCTGTACTTATATGAAGTTTACATTTCCTTGCTTAAATGCAAATAGCGAAGAGGCTCCCAGAAAGGCGGACTGAAAGAAATTATATAGACGCATTTGTTTTTAAATTTTTTGAAAATTTGCTAAGGACTACATATTAAAAGAGCAAAACCATAAACCGTCCTTTGATTTCCATGTTAATTTTCTGATTCCCCTTCACTAATTTCAATAAAGCTAAAGTAAAAAGGAAAATTTTATATTTTTCATTGGCGAAAATATACCGTATTGTTGATTTAATATCTTAAACAAGGTACTAATATTCAATTATTTTAAGCAGATTAGCAATTCCATTGCGGCCGCAGCTCAATTGTTTTCGCTTACGAAGATGATATAATGACGGTAGTCGGATCTAAATTAGCATGACAATGTTTCAGCAAGATCTTCAAAAATAAATTTTATAAAATTATTTTCTTTGCTAATTAATTATTTGCTTATTGTTGTAGCAACAAGAGTCATGGAAAGTAAAATGGGTTGCATAACAATAAGTAGTGGCATTCAAAGATTGGAATTTGGCTTGCATTGCGTTTCAGTTTGTTTAAAGTAGCTTAATATGAAGTGAGCATTTTAATTTGTTAAACTGCTCCGGTGTTAGGATATTAAATCTGAATGTGATGCCCCAATTAATTGAGCCGGAAATGAAATCAAAGTTTCGTGTTAAACTATCGGATGAGATTAGATTAAGGTTAAATAATATTTAAATTAAATAACAAAAAAACACTGATTTCAATGAAAAAAGGGTTAGAATGTTTAGATATAAACGCAATTGACAAAAAATGGATTTTGTATTATTAAATAAACAACCCTACAGTTTCCTTGAACCAAATATTTACTTAGAAATATATTACAAGAACAAAATTTTAAAAAAATTAAAAAAAGAAACATCCGAACCTTTTCAAAATTTGATTGAGTTGAATTGTTACATTGAACTGCTGCGAGGGATGAAAAAATCCTGGCCTGCAGCCTCTGTTGCATCAAATCAAAAAAATAAAAAGAAAATAAATTATCAACTCTAATGTGCTATAAATCTTCAAAAGTTTGTTTTGATTTCGAGTACAATAAAAGTAATAAAAGTAATGAGTAAAAATTCCGTATTTGTAGTCTTACCTTCATTTAAAGCATCAAACATTTCAATCCGTTTGTTTTATTTAAATAATATTAAATATGTTTTTTTTTATTGTAATTTTCCTGAAAATCTGATACTAACGGTTGTATTTAATAGAAAAATATTTAAATTCATCTTGTGTCCGAACATATTATGCAAATAAATAGTTGAAGTACTCAAAGGAGTCATCAAATATTCAATTGTGTGCATCAGTACACAACAGGGAACTTTTTGGAAATATATTCATCAGGAGGGAGGAAGTATCTGACAGATAACATGGTATTTTAAATAAATATTATAATTTTCAAAAAAAAAGGGGCAAGCTTTTATATATCCTACCAAAGGACCTAGTAACTATTTGTATTTGTTGTAAAATGGTGATGTACTCATTAACCAAGCAATGCATAAATAAGCGTCGTCATGCAAACTGGAAATTAAAAAAATTTGCATTTATTCATTTTATGCATGGAACGACGTTTATCTACGAGATACAAAAGTGAAGGGTTATATTTGTTTTGATGTTTTTTTTTTAATAATATTAAAAGGATAATACAGAGAATTTAAGAGGATGTAAATTAAACCGGTTTTTAAAAAAAAAAGGATATTAAAAAAAAAAAAATTTAGTGTCATTGTATTTTTATCTTTAGGTTCAGCTAAATGAAAGGTGCAAATGAAAATATCTGAAAGTAAAATAGACTTGTGTTGCCGTGTGTGATGATTTTGTTTAAAATCATTTCCTTATTTTGTATATTTTGTGTATTAAACATTCATTAAAATAATATTATGTAAATATTTATGATTTTGTGGACTTAAATGGTATTAAAAATTAAGATAATCTGTTATTACGATCGACATGACTAAATAAATGTTGCGTAAAAATAAATTCGTAGTCTATTAAGGAGAGAGGGACATTAATTTGTCATCTTTCTCAGTATTTAAGAGATAAAACTTTTTAAACATTTTTGCTATTTAAATTGATTTTATCAATTTTTAATTATCTTACTTCCTTGTACTTTCGGATTCTCTAGCAAAAGTCACTTATGATTAATCAAATATTTAAATAATCATTTTATTAATAAGGGTTTATTTGACAAAACCATGTTCAGTGATAAATCAACATAGATTTGATTAGTTAAAAACAAGAACACAAAAATAATGTGTGAAAATAATCATGTTCAATTCAATACAAAGAAAACTCAATGCTATCTGATCTCGTGAAAAATAGAGACTTTCATCCCCAACCTGATTTTTGAGGTATAGAAGCTTTTGCTGCACTCAACGGAATTAAATATTTTGGGCATTAAATTAAATCGAAAATTCATTTTGTCAAATCAGATTTTTGGTAAAGTAAAAGATGCATTTAAATGTTTGGATTTTTTATTTCGTTATAAAATTTAAATTTCTCCACTTGATCTTCTCAAAATCTATAAAACAAATATTGCACCAAAAATGGAGTACTTACAACGCACATTTTTGACTGCTGCTCCCCAATCGTTGGTATTTCTTGATAAAGTGCAAAACAGATCTATTCGTCTTATAAATGATCCCAGTGTTATTTCAACGCTTACTCCACTTAGCCATCGGGGCTTTAAGTGGCGCACAGTCTGATCACTTGCCCTGTTTTATAGACACCTTGTAGGGATTAACACCTGTTTTAAAGCAATAAAACAATTAATGTCTCCATTCAAAGTATTCAACGGATGGTCATTCCTACTGTGTCGAATTTTAAGATCGTTTAACACGGGTTAAGGAATTGCGTTTTTTATGCGCAATTCGAGATTTTGGAACCATATTCCGATGTTCAATGTCTTCCCTAAAGTTGATAATTCGTATGGTCACGGCTCAAATTAAATCAATTAGGCTAGGGTGTGGTTTTTGTCGCAAACAACCCAAAGAAACTTCGCACAGTTTCAATGGGTGGTTTTCGAGCTTTCCATTCCCTAACTGATTGTTCAATTGGATATTTTATAGAGAAACAAAAAGTTACAAATTTAAAAAGCAGTTTCACAAATTTAGCAACATTCAATAAATTATTAAAAAACTGATTATATGGACTTATTCTTTAGAAGTCCAGTTCAGAACTACTGCAAAAATATAATCCAAAACTCAATTTCTTCTTGCTATTAAATTTTCTACTCCAAATTGCTTCCACAGAAAGGCAAACCAATTAAAATTAATTTATTTATTCTTTTAAAATTTAATATTGTAACACAAAGTGATTATGTCTGACTTGGCCCATGACATTGACCAACAATTCAGTTTCAATTTAATTAATTGTTCTATAAAAATTAATCAAACTGATTTCATTGTTGTAAGTCAACATTTTATTAATTGAAACCCTTTGTACCAAAATCTTTTTTCCCCAATTTTAAATCATGAATAGAAATCGTTAATTTCTTTTGTTCATCATTTACATATTATTTCTGCAATTTAATTTAAAATGATTCCCATTCAATCTACAAACTTTTATTACAGTGTTATAATAAAAAGTCACCCCAATTCCCCAAAAAAATGAAATTATTTTATCCAAAACTCAAACTTAAATAAAAGAATGAAATGGCAATGAAAATTAATTCACTGATCATTTAATTCAGTGATGACCAGCCATAATGTTTTCTGTACCTACCACATACAATTTAATATGAAATTTTGGATATGATGGGTTTATTTTTGCGAAATAAAATTGGTTTTTATAATAGAAATTCTCTAGAGGAAGTCAATGTCGGATGAAATCAAAATGAAAAATTATCTATTTAAAATTTTTTATATTAATGTTCTTTTGTATGATTTAAAATAGATGATGTCTATTAATCATTGTTCATTATTGTGGTAGACCAACATATATGGGCAGATTTATTAACTCATTTTAACATATAATTTGGGAATAAAAATCCCCATAAAAATTTAAATGTTTTGTTCAAGTTTACTAAAAATATTAAAAGTAATTTTAATGTAAGGTCATTTAACTTAAATATAAATAATAAAACTTAGCTTTTAAAGGAAAAATAACGGTAATTAGCAAATTTTCACCCATAAAAATTTTAACTCTTCATTTGGGCTTCCATTTATTTATTTGTTCCTTTGGGCTTACGTTTGGTTTTCGCTTTTTCATGCTTATCTTCAGCTGCAGCTTTACGCTTCTCGGGAGAATTATAAATGTTTGTGTTGTTATCTTCTTCGAAATTCAGCTTTACGTATTTACATTTGTGTCGGAAGGAATATTTAATGTAAACCAATTTAACATGCCAAGGTCACAATCCTATCTTTTAATATTTAATTTTTTTTTGCTCTTGGGAGCACAGAGCTTTAATTTTAAATATCTTGTCTTCTTGGTTTATGCCCTTGTTCTTGGCTCCAGGATAGATCTTATCCACTTATTTCTTTTATGGCAGTGCATTACCTATGTGTGTCCCATCCTCTTTCAGCTTCTATATTTGTTCTTGATTTATTTCGGCCAGAAAATCCTGCATATGATTCTCAAGTATTAATTTAAGAAGGATTATGTTGGTAGTTATGATTTACCGTCATATGTAAGTACAGATTTAACACAGGAGTTGAACATCCGCTGTTTATATGTGTCTATGTGTTTGACAATGTTTATTTCGAACTTTCGTTAACTTCCCGCTTACTGCAGAAGGTTCAGCTTTGATTGTGCTTCGATTTGGTTGTGTGACAAAAGGCGAATATCTTCTGCGTAGTCAAGATCAGAGAGATTCCTATCATCCGACCTTACTAATTTCTTATAAATTATATATGATTTTCCTTGGAATACTCGTGTTCTCAATACCTTTCCATATGGCTTCCCTTTGTAAAGATTCGTATGCTTTCTTAAAGTTAATAAAGTTCAGATACAACGGTGATCGTCACTCGTGCGACTGCTCCTTGATAGAGCATCATTTCCTGCTGCCTTATTATTTTTGATTCTTAAAATTGCCATTCTGATTTCACGGATAGAAATTTCAGAATTCAAAGCGGGGGTGTTTTCTTCACTGAAGTCGTTGATGGTTTTTTCCCATTGAGGAGTATAAGTCACTTGAATATTGCCTATTTCTCAAAGTTTTCTTTATATGGCTGAGTTTGCTCTTGCGTGTTGATTATTGGCAATATTTGGTACTCCTCCCATATGATTCTTTTAAACTGATGTTGCTGCTTCTCTAGCCATTTTGTCAATGCGTTTTCTTCTATCAGTTCTTGCGTCATTTATATCTTGATTAATTAATTTATCTTATTTCATTTGATATTAATTTAAAAAAAAAAACAAAAAAGATTAAAAAGGTTTAAAAACGAGGAAGATTATAGTTGCCCTTGTCAACTTTTAGATACCCGTGCATACCCACTATGGCGTATAAAATAAACCGTAATTTACTTCCCTTATACGTTTAACTCATTACCCCTTAATTTTGACGTAAAAAAAAAAAATAAATTAAAAAAAAAAAAAAAAATCACAAAACAAAAAACAAAATTTTCATTCATTGTCCCATAACTTTAGCTTACAAAAAAAAAAAAAAAATAAAAAAAAAAAAAAACAAAAAAGAAAAAAAAACAAAAAAAAAAAATTGGCCCCCCCTAAAAGTCCGATGGTCCGAGTGATGTCCAACTTTGCCAAGTAACTTGCCCTATTAATTTACCTGCCCAATTTTAATTTTAACCTTGTAGCTTCATTAGATTCACAGTTATTGAATCGAAAACTTTGTATGGCAGCCCCCCGAAAATGGAGCCCTAACATTTTGAAACTTCATATAAGTGCTCGATTCATTATATAACTAACCGTGTGTAATTTTCAGCCTCGTAGTATAATTAGTTTTGAAGAAATTCATATTGGTGCAAAGAAGTTGTATGGCAGCCCCCCGAAAATGGGGCCCTAACATTTTGAAACTTCATATAAGTGCCGGAGTCATTATAAAACTAACCGTATGTAATTTTCATCCCCGTAGTATAAATAGTTTTGAAGAAATTCATATTGGTGCAAAAAAGTTGTATGGCAGCTCCCCGAAGCCTTGGTCCGATTTTAACCAAAAACAATAGGGAACCTAGAAATTGTCTAATAATGACTTTGTGTGAATTTCCAGACTCTAGCCCTTTTAGTTTTTGAGTTATCGTGCTGACACACGGACGGACGGACGGACGGACGGACGGACGGACGGACAGACACACATAGCTAGATCGACTAATTTTTCGATTCTGAGCCGATACGTACCCTTGACACTATATCTAGCTCGTCTAGATCGATGCGTTACAAACGGAGGAGCAAATCTAATATACCCGATGTCATATATGTATGCACGGGTATAAAAATATAACATTTACTCAAAACATTTTTTATTTGATAATAATTAATAATAAATTCTATTTCTGAACCTAGATGATACCGAACTTTTCAGAAGCTATTAAAGAAAGATTACGAATATTTGTAGTGCCAAAATGTCAAAATAAAAATCCTCTTATTAATGACTGGACATCAATAATCTACTTAACACTTGTACATATACAAGTTTACTGCTGCAACCTTAACACAAAATGCAAACAAGTTCTTGGCTACAACTGGTTTCTGATAAAATTCGGAAGTATTGAACTACTCATCATCATTTCTTCTAAAATAATTCAATGCGTTTTTTTTAAATTAACATTATTTTACCGGGCTGTCCAGAAAACTAACCAGTGGCTATTTTTATCTGGGAAACCAGTTTTTGAATAAAATGAATATTATTGCAATTGGTCATATAATATGTCTGTCCAGGACTTGCAAGAAAATTACCAAACAAATTTTTTAGAAATCAAAATTTGAAAATAAAGCAACCAATTCCCTTTTTCCCTTCTATCAAATCAAACGCAGCATGACATCAAACGATAATAAACGAATATACAAATCTAATTTAAAACAACATAATTAAACAGTTACAAAATTGTGCAATATTCATTTTTGATTATCCTGTTGTAATAAAATAGGCATCTGTGGTGTTTTTTGGTTGATTTGAACTATAAGCAATGAATTTTATTGGATATTCTCTTTAATCAAACATCCTACACCCCAGATTTATGGGAATAATGTATTATTGTAACGTTTTGTTTCGTTAAGTGTGTAATTGTATGCATTTAGACTGAAAAAAGGGGAAAGAATAGGAAGACAAAATGTGCATAAAAATTTACTTTGCACTAAAAATTCATAAAAATTCTCATTATAATTGCCTTCTTTGTTATGAAAATTAAGAATAGTATTTGTTGTTAGTTCTTTTATGATCTTTATATTAAAAAAAAAACTGATACTTAATTTAAAAAATTCTCAAAGGATTTGAAATCAAATAAAATTTGAATACAACACTTTTAATTAGAATAAACTGTAGATTTGAATAATTTAAAGCATGAATAAATCCAAAAATTTCAATCCAAAATCCAAATTAAAGCAAGGATTTTGCAACTCTATCAGGAATTGTCAATTCGGAAGATAAATTGTTTGCTTTTTTATTTTCCGGACTCAAATCAATTTGTTCATAAAATATATTTCGAAGTCACAGAAAATCTTCGTTCATTGGTGTTCTTTATTCATCTAGGATATAATGGGAACATTATATTTGCATGTCTAGTCATCTTAAAAAGGATTGGAGGTTTTTCTATCGAAAAGTCCGATTCGGGTTTTTTGTCAGTTTTTAAGCAACCAATCAATTTTAAATAAATGCTGCTGTCCCTCCAGGATTTTTTTTATCCTCGACTCTGTTTTTAATATTCATCAATAACCTACTAGCACATTCGAATAAAAATAAGGTATAATGCATATATTTGGGATTAAGCCCTACAAACAGCGCTGGCATGTCTCTTTCTGTTTTCTAAACGATTCTCCCCACTCCACTTAGCAATCGGACCGTCTGGTTACTAACTCTGTTTCATAGATATCATGTAAGAATTACAACCTGTTCCAAAGAAATTAAATAAAAAATGCCTCCTTTTATAGTTGTTCAATGCGAAAAAAATGATTGTGAACGGTGTCCATTCCTGTAACATTGAAATAGTAAGATGGCGAATCACGGCTAATGGAAATTCGTTTCTTAAGTATACGTCAACATTATGAAATCGTGTTCCACGGTACATTGGTATTACAGGTTTGGTTTTAAAAAGGGGATGGGGTTGTTAAGTTAAAGTTTATTACCATTCGGAAGAAACCTGATTCTGGGCAGCTTTCGATGCTTTCCAAGAACCCTCGTAAAAAAAAGAAAATATAGATCAGAACGAAAGACTTTAACTGGTTTTCAGTTTATACTATTAATTTCGTCTAACTACTAAGCAAACAGGAAAAAACTACCTTGCAACTTTTTTGAATTTTCTAACTTTTTATTTCCTCTGGTATCTATAGATATGTTTGGCAGCTATCCGAATCAAAAAATTTTCAATTTTTAACTTTAGCAATTTCGATATTATTAGGTCTTTAGAGACATGTGATAGGTACCCAAACCACCACATCAATTTAATTCTACCTTGTTCAATATTTCAAGTTTCTTGAGTTATTAATTTCGAAAGTATGCTTATTATATCTTGGAAGGTCTGTATGAAAAACCTGAACAATCACTCCAATCAATCCTCAACTTTAGGAACATAATGGAACCAGAATTCGCTTAGGAATTATGCTCGTTTGGCCTGGGTTCAATTGAAATATTCCAGAATCCGAACCCATGGTATGATTTCGCCCATTTGCCTTTCTTCCGTTAACTGATAGTATGAACTACATCAAAATAGCATCATTAGTTTTCTGAGTTTTCCGCATTTTCTTCAAAATAAAAATTACATAGTTGAAATGCTATTGCAACATCCTGAACAAATTCTTAAAATAAACATTTATTTACTCTAGGTTATTAAATTAATTTTTCAACCATTTTAAAATAAATATGAAATAAATTAAAAATTATAATAATAATAATGCCAAAAATAAAAATATTATAAAATATATTCCATGTTTTTTTTTTTCTAAATAAATCCTAAAAGCCATAACTAATTTAAACTGACATAACTGGGTTAAGTACATACACATGTACCTATATTATAAAACATATAAAATTTTTACTTCAACACTAATATTAAATGTCTGAATTTTTTATATGAATCTGAGAAGGGTTAAAGAACTCATAACTTGTACATACAACATTATCATATTTCTATTATATTATCCTTTTTACTAAAAATTTTAGAATATCCTTCTAAAATTTTTTTTATATTTTGTTGTTGTCTATCTTTCAAATTTTGATAAACAGCCGTTTGTTTTAAAAACACGTGCCACGTGCCATTTCAGTTTGTTTTAAATCTCTTCAAAAAAATCTTTACTATTTTCTCTATTATTCCTCTTACCGGGGAATCTCTAAAATTATTCTGAATTCAAAATGTATTTGTATTAAGAAAATTCAGATTGAGTAAGGTTATTTATGGATGTATCTGAAGATATTTCTTTCGTGTAAAATTACATATATATTTTTGCAAAATATGAATTTTAAATATATTTGAATGGGGAAGGGGAAACATTTTTCTAGTAAAATGTAGTGCGAATTTAAATAAAGGTTGAATGACTTGTGTTGTGAAGTTTTTGGATTCTTGAAAATATTTTCAAAATCTAAAAGATTCGGTTAGGTTAAAATTTCAAATTAAATTTTTAGTATTAAAGTATTTATTGTATCAAAGGTTTGGGGGATATCAACTAAGGTACGAAGGAAAAGAATATATATCTTTGATCAGTGTCACCTGCCGAGATGATTTAGCCATTTCTGTCTGTCCGGCCGTCCGCACAATAATTAAAAAAAATTATGGTTACATTTTTTCCTTCATTCTGCCTTGTATGATAGTTGCTATGATCTTGTACACTATGTTGAGGAGAGTGATTCCGAGTCATATGTTGCAGCCTTTAAGATGTCCTTTATACAGTAATTTAAAAAAATTGTACCCTTTTTTCAAAATTTGTGGTCCTAGAAGATTGGTAGTTGTATTTGGGCAAGCTTGGAGACCATCAGATCTAGGCTCTTTGTTTCTTTTTAGCTAAGATACGGCTCCTTTGGTTTCAGTAATATATAGTTATTGTGAAAGTGCTAATACGCAAGATAATGAAGTTGCTTCACTCATTTCACATTTGCTTATTTCCTTAATACTTTCCGTCCATCTCATTGTTTGTTCTTCTGTATTTCTTTACCATTTCGATCTTTGATGGTATAGGAAGTTGTTATCTGGTGAGCTGGTTCAAAATTTGATTTATTTCTACCTAGCTTGTACTAAGTAATTATAAATAATTTAACCTGCAGCTGTTTCTGCAGATTTTCGAGGAACTTTCTTTTGTGTTTTTTAGTTGCTTCGTTTACTCCTTTAGCTTGTAATGTCTCAGCTAGTGATCCATCACCATTGTGAAAATTTAAATTTGAAAAAAATATGTAAGAAAACATTTTTAAATTTTAAAGTGTTGTCAAAATATAGTTGTACATTTTTATATTGCAAAAATAGAAAAACCTAAAATTTAAAAAATATTTTGAAAATTTTCCAAAAATAGAAAATGCAATTTAAATTAAAAATTTTTATTACAAATACATATAAGACAACGTACAAAATACAGAACACAAAATGTCATCTGCAAAAAGTTCTTTTCAAACTCAAAAAAATTTTATTGTAAAATTTTACATAAATATCTACATAAAAAAAAAGCGAGCAAGAGTGTAGTAGAGTAGACCTTGTCAACTCTGGGATACCCGCAAAACTGTAAAATAGACATTATATCATTCTGTTAATTAATTTTGGCAAAATTTTAAATACACAAATTAGAAGCACCCAATTTCTTTAGGTATAGAGTAATGCTCTTACAAAATAAGAAGTTTTATGAAAGCTATTCGAACCCGTAGAACAAAATGGCTATATTTCAACATATGACAGCTATCGCATAAAAACGAATTTGTGAAAATTTCAAGATCATAGCTCCTTTAATTTTTGAATTATCGTGCGGACGGACGGATGTACAGACAAATCAACATACATAGTCAAATCGATTTATTTTTCGATTCTGATCCCCCTCCTTCTCTGCGTCATAAACGTAATTGCAAATTTAGTATACCCTTTTGACTTATAATCATAAGGGTATAAAAATCTGGTGAAATAGATAGAAAATTGGTTACACAAGCAAGAAACTGTAAATGTACTAAAAATAGTACTTACATTTCTCCATTTTCTTTTTATTGTAGTTTTTTTCATGTTAATTTAAAACAATGAATTTGTAAATTGTTTTTGTATAATCTCTTTTAAATATTTAAAATGTAAATTTATATAATTTTGTAATTCTAATATTAAAATATGGTATATATGTAATAAAATATTATTATTAAATGGAAATAAAACGTACAAAGTAAAATATATTATGTAATTCTTATAATTTTACAATTAAAACATTTGAATTTATATCAAGTAGACAATGAAGAAAACTTTTGAAGTTTATTTTAAATTTTGGTATCTAATGGTAATAGGATGTGTTTTGTAGATTGCAGCAAACAAAAAGTGGAAAACTGAAAAGGGATTACTCAGATCTAAAGACAGGAAGACCTGAACATTACAACATATTTGATATTAGAGTAAATGTTTTGCCACACGGCTAAATTCAAAAATACAGGTTCCAATTAAATCCGATAGATACTAACGACATCAACTTTAAATAGGTATTGGAACATATTTCCAAATAAAGAGGATAATTTAAAACAAATTAATTGGGGTCTTATCCCACAACATTTTTTAAAAAATGTAAATTCAGTTTAGTTTACCTTAATTTTGACGTTAATTATGAAAATGTCATTTTAACTATGGCATTGTCATATCTGAAAAATTGACTTATTTAATTAGTAGCATTTTATTAGTTTTTTCTAATTATTTCATTAGCGAAAATAGGGCTTTCACATAGGCTCTCCAATTATTTATATTTTTCATCATTCTCTTTATTTCCGAATATAATTCTTCAGATAGATCACAAGATACGAAGAAAATTGCTGTTTTCCTATCCTCGGAGTTTTCGGCCTGTGCACCTTTCTTCTTCCCTGACGTTTCCATTCTAGCGCCTAGTTTGCTAATGATGTTGTTAGGTGTGACTTAGAATATGACCAATCCCTTTCCTATATTATTTTCTTATTTGGACCTGTATCGGCTCTTCTCTCTTCATTATCCAAGGCTCTTCGTTCATGATTTGTCTTAGGGTGCATTTTATTGGACCTGCAAAAAGTGATAAGAGCGTCGATAAGAGCATAGTGTAGGAACAAAAATTTTAACCGCATTTGGACAACCAGAAAACCGACAACTTTTAAAAAACACTTCAACAAATATAACAACATAATTTCTGACTTCTTTGAATTCAATTTCTTTTTAATCAACCTTTTTAATGCTTTATAATTAAAAAATAATTAAACTCTCATTAAAATAATTGTAATTTGAAGAATTAAAACTAAAAAAATTTTTCTTAATCAATTACTTGAATTCCATGTCCAGACAACATTCTTTTAAACAATTTTTTTTAATATTTAATTTTATAAAAGTTACGGTCACGGCAATTAAATTGGGATTAATTACAAAATTTTGATCTACTCATAAAAAACTCTTTAAATGTCTTAGAAAAATATAAAACCAATATTTAATTATTACCTTGCCATTAATACCTCTAGTTTTTTATGAATGTCCTTTTTTTAATACTGAAGAAAAGAAAAAATTTATTCAAATTTATTTTGCAAGGATCATTAGGTATTTTTGATATTCTGAAAGAATTTTACTTTCTAATAATTTCATTTTTCGATATCCGTTTACACTTTTTTTCTTTAATTTTTTTTTAAAGACAGAATAAAAAAAACCCTTCAATTAAATCGATAAAATACACTGATATGCGAAATATTGTAACCATTGTAGTTTACATTCCATTAAACCATTGTGTAACGAACTATCATCAGAAGATACCGTATCAATTCAAAATATAAATCTGACATTTAATAAAATAAAAATGAATCGTAAGTTTAAACTAATTGAACTAAGTTTTTGTAGATAACAGTAGTTTGGACATCGGTTTAAATTTTTGCAAATAAAGTCGGCTACAACAAAAGACAAAATCTCAGTATAATAAATTCTTTACAGCTATAATACGTTAATAATATTAACTTGCCATAACTGATGATTACAAAGTTAAGGCAAAGCTAGATCAAAAGATAGATCATTGTTATTATTTAATCAAGAAACTGATTACTCAAATTTGCTTAAATATAGATAGATAGACCAGCAAATATCCTTTACAACATAAATGAATATATGAGATCAGGAGGTTCATTTTGAAAATACCTACTTGATTTTAAATCGCTTGTCAAGAAATCTTTGAAACACCTTAAATATCTAACTGGTGTAGCAAGACTCTGAAGAAAGAGGAGGAGCCAGTTTCATTATTTTTATGTTCTAGTTGGAGTCGAATACCAAATAAGCCGACTCCGACTCAAAAAAAAGTCAATAATATTTGATGTAAAACAAAAAATTAAGCACCTGCATAATTCAACTTATTACCCATGTAACAATCAATCAGAGTTGGAGACGTCTTTAGAGATTTAAAAATTCGGCGTCGGAATCAAAGTAGTTTTGATTCTCGACTCCGCATTCAGGCCTTGTTCGAAAGGTGTTATATTTTTAATTAAAACTTTGATTTTAATTTTAACATTCAAACAATTTTCACTGACACCAATATTTCGCATTCCACTGTTTTCACTGTGAATGAATCGAATTAATTATTCTTTTTGAATTATTTTAAAACATCAGATCCGAGGATCCGACAACTTATTTAAATAATAAAAGTGTAAAAGTAAATAATTATTCTTTAATGAATAAATGAATATTTTAAATTTTTAACATTAGAAAATATTAAATTCATCAAAAAGGAATAAATACCCCTTTAACCTTTTTTTTCCAGGATCAAAATGAGCTCAAAAGAAATATATTGATATACTTTCTTATTCTAAAGAACAATTGAAATTGAAACAAGTATTAAATCCTTTGTGTTGTACCATAAACAAACTTAAGGAACCGAATAGTAAAATCTCGAATTATATTGGAACTCTTAAATTTGTACATCCGGTTAAGAAGGGCTGTAATCTGCTGTTTCACTAGAATTAAATTAGAAATTTCTTTAAAACTTAAAACTTTGTTCCCGAATCTTTTCAAAAGGAAATAGGAGTTGTTATTTTTCTGTTTTAGAATATATTATTAAACAATTGAAGAAAAGTTGCAAAATTTATTCTATTGTGATAGAGACCTACTATTTAAACATTAATTTTATGCAATTTTTTAAGAATAAAATTATAATGCAAAAATGTGATGCATATGTCATAACAATAAGATGCAAATTTTCATCATAATAAGTACCTAGATATAAAATAAAAACGAATGATTTGTTTTTGTATTTGACTGCATTTTAAGTAAAGCATTCTGAATTGGCATTAAATATTTAGCATGAGCTCAAAAAAAAATTTAAAAATTAAAATATTAAGTAATTAATAGGAATGGTAATGAAAATTCATCACTTTTGCACTAATATTTTAAAAGTTCTTCTACACTCTTGGAGCACTTTTTAAAGACGTTTCAGTAGTGAATATAAGTAAATAGTTTTCTAAGATTTGTTTCAGTATTTCTTCTACTATTAATTTTATTATTTTTTAAAAACTATTTAAAAAATCAAAGAGTTTAGGTATATATTTATTAATTCAAAATCTCTCAACGCATAAATTAAATAATAATAATAATAACTTCCGCCATTTAAGTTTTAACTTCAATTAAATTTAATTACTATTAGTGGATTGGAGCAACACTCTATTATGTATAAAATGAGAGGGGAACTGACATATTCCCTCCTTTTCAGTTCTGAATAATAAGGATTAAAAATTACTTATACAAACACAATTTTTTTATTCTATAAAAGTGTTTTTTTATATTTTAAAAAATTTTAAAGGAAATTGCTGAAATTAGAAACAGTTTTTCTTTCAATTAACCTTAGTTCAGCAATTGACTTTTACATTAAAACAGTAATAAATTCCCCAAAATCTACCATTAATTTTTTATTTTCTACATTTTAGGAGGCTACTAGAATAAAAGTAGGTATATATTGAAAAAAATATTTTTTTTATTTTATTTAATTTTTTACTTTAAATATCCAAATTTCATTAAAGTGGATAGTTTTTGGTAAAATTAAATCCAGTTTAAAGTTTAAGTTATTATACAAAAATAAACATTATTATATTTTTGTTTTTTGAATATTTGAAAATAAAGTTTTAATATTATTTTTTAATTTTAATTAAATTTACTTTTTTATAAAGTTTAATTTTTTTTTTTTAACTTTTATTACTAACTTATTTTTGATGAATGTTACTACAGAAAATCATTTCCACTTAAATTTCTCAATTAAAAATTTGTTAGTCCGAACTCTAGAGTTTAAAATTAAATTTTATATAAGTCACATAAGCATTTTAAAGAGAGGAATAATAAAAATTTAGATTATAGTAAAATAAAATTAATTTTAAAAATAATCACAATATGTCGTTAAAAATGAAAAGCGACTTTAAGAAGGTTAGAATGAGGTACTAAATAACATCTTAACACATAATTTGGAAACACAGTACGTATACATTTTTAGTAGATGTTTAAGAAATTTTTAAAAACATGTTCCTATTTTTGGACCTCTTGTATCCGTTTACTAGGTTTTCTAATTTGAATACCTGTAATATGCCACCTAAATGTAAAAAGCATTCGGTACTAAAAACAATCATAAAAATATAGAGGAAGTCACAATTTAATTCGTAAAACCTCAAAATTGGAAGGGATATGTTGGGGTAGATCTTCGAGAATCATCATAAGTTTGCTTAGTAAAAATTTGAGAATAATGGAGAAAGTTCAGGAACCTAATAGGTTTTAGGAGAAAAGCTAATAGGACTTAAAAATTTCCCATTTTTATAATGCACTTAGCCACCAGTGCACATATTCCCAAAATTAAACTCACTATGAAATAATGAAATTTACATTTTAAAAAACCTTGGTTTTCTTCATTACTTATTGTAACTATATCACATCAAATCACATAGAAATTCAATAAATTTTATATAAAATAAACTAAACACTTTTTATTACACAGCTTGAATATTTTAATAAACTCTTAATCAATGTAATGAAAAGAAAATATTATAAAATATTTTTACATTATTCTTATCCCCAGGTGGTCAAATTAATCCTGTTTTGCAATGATAACGATGGCACTTAATAATTTCAATTAAATATTATTTTGCGAGGATTAAGTACCATATTTTTGTTATCAAAACTCAACAGGATATCTTATAAGTGTATATTAATTATTTCATTCTTGAAAGGGAACATCTGTGGAATCGTCTGATAACATTTAAACAAATGTTAAAAAAATAATCGAATTTTTTTATCATTTAATTTTATTTATTTTATCCTTCGACAAGGGAGAGGATTTGTACAATATTTACTTTTGTCCATCATGGGTTCTACTTTCTTTCTAAATTTTTATTAGGACCTTTACAAATATTGTTCCATTGCAAAGATAACCAAATGCTTGGAAATAAAAAAAATATGATAAAAAAAAAAAGAACAATGTTATTTTTTTATTATTCTGGCAATATCATAATTGGAACGTGTTGATGAAGATATCAGATATGTACTCTTTTTTAATAAATTAATTTAGTTGTTGTATCTTATAGATTAAGTTACTCAATGCAAATACTGTTGAAGCGATTACGAGCCTTCAATAAATATAAAGCAAATTTCACTTATTTTGAAACTACTAAACGTAAGTTGAATCAAAATTTAGTGAATTCTGAAAATTAAATATGGGTCAAAAAGTAAGTTTCGAGTCATTGATAAATCTGGCCAGGAGCACATTTGAGGATAAATCTGACCAGGAGCATCTTTGAGAACAAATCTGACTAGGAGCATCTGACCAGGAGCAAAACCTATACAACCGTTTTTTTTTATTATATCACTTTGAGTTTAGGAAAGGCTGTGCACCCAAGAAGCGGCTAAAATCCCATAGTAAGTGATTTCCAAAAACACATGAGGACCAATTACCAGCGCCAATTTAAACAGAAACTTAAAACTTTATGGAAAATATAATTTGTTTATTTATCACTATGGTACATAAATGGATAAAGTTGCTGTAACTCTTGTTTCCAATTTGAAATGGATGTTCCATTTTTGATATTAATTATAAATTACATTTTTTTGAAACAAATCAAAAAAAAAAAAAAAAAGGATTTACTACATATACATTTCACTCAAACGCTTAATAAGTCTGACTAGAGGTCTGACTAGAGAGTTGAGACCCTTTGATTGAAAGGATGACGTCCTAATTACTACGCCATCGGTCGGACGGAAAACTAATGTACAGTGTCTTAATCAATTGGAGCACCATTGTATTAGATCAATACTTTTGTTTGCATACGCCTCAAAATGGTACTTAAAATATTTACACTTTTTTAAGGTTAGATTAGAAGAGTTCTGTTTTTGTTAGAGAAAATATTTTATCAGTTTGTCTTTTTAAAACTTTTTGCTTTATTTTAAAATATTTATTTAGGAATGCATACAAACAATGTTTTTTTTCTATATTATAATGGTTTTATTTTGTAAAGTTTTATTTAAACAATTGGTCTAAAATTTGTAGACAGACAGGATTACATTATCTGTGTTTTTTCTAAATATCTTAAACTAAAGATAAAATTTATTTTGATTATACGCAGTAAAATCAAATAAAAACGAATCCTTTCTAATCAGTACCTACCATTCAATAGTCAGAAAGTACAATACAGTATTTTTTGTGGTAAAATTCTTCAATAGAATACAATTGGTTTCCAATCACTTAGCAAATAATAACCATTCTATTCAATCGATATTATTATTTCAAACTGTTTTAAAATTTTTAATACATCATTTCATAGGATAAAGATGAATTGAAAAACTATTGATAAACTTGAATATTTCGTAATTTGCAATGTCTCTGATATAAATTCGTTTGATTGCACAACAGGATATCTATTTTACCACTAGTAATATTTTTGCATAATATTGAAGTGTCATTTACAGTCAATCAACACTAAATATAGTCAAAAATGTATGAATTAATGTGAATAGAATTTGCATGTAAGATAATAATTTACATAATATTCACATTTCAATTGCCACACATCGTTTTCTGATAAAACAGGAATAACCGTTATAATGAAGATGAATTCAGAAAATTTTAATAAGTGTTATGTAATTTAATTTTGAAACAGTTTCAATTTTTGCAATTACATTTCTATTGTTTAATAAATTTAAAATCTATTATTAATATTGTAAGGGTATTCAAATATAGTTTTATAAAGAAACAAAATAACTTCTATAGTACCCTGATAAAAGGTATTTCATATAAGACTATAAGAGATTTATAAAACCATTCTTTGTATACTTGTACTTTTGTTCTGATGGCACTTTAAAGAGATTTCTTTACATTTCTATACTTGATTATGAATTTAAGATTTTTATATATTAAGAATTTTTAGAAGATTTAAAAAAACATAGATGAGGTTTTTTAGACAAATGTTCAATTGTCTTGGAGTGTCATTGTCCAGTTATATCACATTAATAAACTCTTAGCTTTCATTTTATAGCTAAGAATATAAAATGAAAGCTAAGAGTTTATTAATGTGATATAACTGGACTTTTTTTGAATTAGATTATAATATCTTATTTCTTTTAATATTTTTCCTAAAAACCAAAGTCAAAAATTATTTTTCAAGTTCAACTGCAGCTCTATTTTCTAAACATTCTCCATATTCAGGAGTTTTATTAAATCAGGACTAAAAAAATAAAAGAAAAGATAGACGTCTTGGTTAGAGACTTTTGCTGAAGAAAGTTATCAAGTTGAAACTGGAAAAAGTTACCAATACTCTCTGGCTTAACCCATAGTATCAAAAATATTGTCAGAGTGCCAACCAATATTAAAATCTAAATTATGTGATGAATACAAATGACAAAAAAACAAAAAGATACACCAAAAGATCACTTTTTTAATAAGATAGTTATTCCAGAAATAAAAGTTGTGTTGATGATTTCCATATTAAAATTATAGCCCCCCAAATAACAGAAGACAAATTTAAAAACTACTCTTGCAATATCTGAATGAACTTCCATTTCATTTACCTATGCTTTTTTTGTCAAATTTCCTTTAGAGTCGAGATATATGATACGTTAATTTACTTATTTCTCAATACTTGTCACCATGTGACTAAAAGTAAGATACGGAATATAAAAACCTAAGTGAAAGTGAGTGAGATGCAGAATGAGGTTCTATGTATTGACTACAGATTATATACGGATCAGTGAAATGAAATAAATGGAAATGGATGATGCCAAAACTAATGACTGTTTTTTTAACATTGTTGATACATTTTCTCAAAAAATTCCCGTTATTCTGCTAAAAATATAATGTTCTAACAATTTTTGATTGATTAGTGGATTTAACCCTTCTTTATCAAAAATGAACTAGATGTTCGGTTGGAAAGCTGTTAGTTGGAGTATAAAATTACAATCAAATTCTTTCGAAAATATTATTTTTGACTTAAATGCTAGGGGTGCATTCTAGTCATTTCCTTCAATTAAATAGAAATCAAAAATCCAAGAAGAATAACACTTCTCTCCATTCAATACTACAAATCCTACAATAAATTTTTCTAAATGATGAAAAATCTTTCTATCATTGTATAATAATATGACAAATTATCTTGTAATAATTCTACATATTGGTCGTATGCAGTTTTTTATAAATTTGTAATGACTAAGCTTAAAAAATGCTTATCTCTTTTAGAAATTTCAATTTCTCAAAGTATACAAATTTTTCATTGTCATGTAACTTAACACTAAACAGTAGGTGAAATTTATAAAGAGAATCAGTTAAGTAGGTCAGTATTTCATACATAACTGATCCAAATAATTTAAAAAATTTAACTATGTATAATATTGAATAAATGATTAATTTTCACAAAATCTATATGATTAATGATAAAAAATAGAGAATCTAACACACTTTAAAGTGACATTTTCTATTACTTTTTAAATTAGAACTATGCTTGAACCATTAATCAAGTTTTTTTGTGTCTAATTTTAGCATTTGTGAGTTAACATAGAAATGAAAGGGTTAAATTTTGGTCAGAATAAAGTCATTGAAGCAGAAAATTTTGCAGTATTTTTTAAAAAATTTAAAAATTATAAATCAATGGTTGGCCTAAAAAAATATTTTGCGGAATGAAAACATTAAAATTCAAATTCAATATATTTGTTGGAATAATTACCTTTTTGTTTTAAATATTTTATGCCTCGTAGCATTATTGGATATCCAGTGTTATCGAATGAAAACTTTGTATGACAGGTTTCCTAAAAATGAGGTCCAAATTTTTCAAAACTTCGAAAAAGTGCTTGCCATATTATATTAAAAACGAATTTTAATTTTCCATCCATCTAGACCTTCTAAACCTTCAATATTAGTTGTAAAGATATGCACTCTGGTTTCAGTAACCTCTTTGACAGCTGCACTAGGATTTGCGCCTACAAATCTCAAAATATACAAACAAACTTACCATATTACTTTACTTGCCAACTTTTAATTTCAACTTTGTAATATAAATAGTTCAGAAGATATGTAAGCAAGGTTCTAAAACCTGTATGTTAACTCTCTGAAAATGAAGCTTTAAGATTAACTTTCCTTCTGTAATTTTTATTATCCCAGTGTTATTAGTTTTGAATAAATTCACATGGACTACCAGAAGTCTTGGTCCAATTTTTACCAAAACCTATAGGAAACGTACAAGTTATCTAGAAATCGCTTTGTGAAAATTTAAAACTCTAGCTCTTTTAGCTATCGTGATTTATTTTTCGGTGCTGATCCGATCAATACGTTTGAGTATATTTTAATGTCTAGATTAAAGCCTTACAAACGGAGAAGTAATTTTAATACACCGGTGACTATCGTTCACAATACACCAACTGCAAAATTGTAATGTTCTATTATATTATATAAGTTTCAATTCATAAAATTAAAATAAAAGGACACTAAAAATATGAAAATTACTTTTCAGAGCTTTATTTCTTTAAATTTTTTTTTATTACTCTTTACTATTTAAATATTTTGTACTTTACTACGTGATAACTACGTACTTCAATTTGTTCATAGTCATCTTAAAAGACAACGTCAATAAAATTGAAAGAAAGTAACTGAAGTCATTAAATTGAAATAGTTTAAGAATATTTTGTAAATAAGAATGACATTTTAACTGTCACATTTTTTCTTTCGTTTTATTTTAAAGTATTTTTAAGTTATTTTTTATTCTGTCAAAACAAAATGTGAATCAATAAATCAGTAGTGAATAAAAAATTTATTCTCTTGATTTTCCAAATAAAAAAATATTAGGATAAGTCAGAAGGATATATTTGTATTTTGTACATAAAATGTAGTTGAGGTTATGTATGACGAAAGTAACATTATATTAAACAAGTTATGAAAAAAACCAGGGGTTTTTAAAAAAGCACATTTTCAAAATTATATAGGGTTTCATACTAAGTATTTTATCGAAATATAATGTTGGAATGTTGGATGTTGGATAATGTTGTTCAGTGTTAAAGCTTAATTTAGGAAAATATATTCACTAGTGACTAAGTTACTGATTAGATTACTTATAATAACAATAAATTTTTAATTTTTAAGTCCTAATAGCCTTTCAATGGGGAAGGTTGCCAAATTTCTCAAGGATTTAAATTCATTACAACGCACCCTTGTTATATTTTGAATTGGCTTTATATTATAACCTCTACTTCTATGCGATACTAATATATGAATATCTATCAATTAGGTACCATTATAAATAAATACCTACCTATTATTACTGTAAAACTCAAGAAATCATTTATAAAACTTTTAATTTCTTGGTCGAATGACTTATTACTTTAATTAATAAGTAAACTGATGAAAATGTCCAAATCATAAATACTTATGTGACTATTTGGTATTTCTGACAATATATTTTTGAAATTTTAATTTCAAACTCCAAATCAAAATTACCACAAAAATATTTAAAAAATTTATTACTTTTAATAAGTTAAAAACATCGCTTTCTAAAAAGTAGGTAATAGAAATAAATTTAAAAATTAATGAAAGACAAATCAAACAAATCATTTGTTAATTTAAAAAAATTTTTTTTTAAATACTAAAGTGAAATATGATACACTCAAGCGTTGTTGGGATATAATTTATAAATCATATTGACAAAAGTAATATAATTTTGACATTGACATTTTGAATAAAGGTAGCACTGATATTCAAATACAAAAATGTCAAATTTATTACTTCAAAAATTTTGTTAGCTATAGGTACATATTTAAAATTTTTGTTTTATAAATAAATCTTTAAAATTAAATTTCATAATTTATTTAATCAATTTGACCAAGGTAATAATTTTCATAAATTTAAATACATCGAAATAGTAAATATTAAATTAATTTAACATTGAAAAATAAATTTTGAATAAAATATAGCTAGATTATGAATAAGAAAAATGAATTTTGATAATTATATAAAATCACCGTCCGATTTGGAAGATATACGGGTTAAGAAAAGTAGTAGAAATATTTGTAATTATTGTGATATTTGATATTAAATTATAATCAAGTAATTCATTTAAATTAATTCCTATAAAAAAATTTTATTTTAGATATAACATTATCAATACTAAGTTTTAAAAATATTAAATGCAACATTAATTTTCCACCAATTTAGGACTTCATATTTAATATTTTAAATAATTTTTTTTTTAATATTAATGGCTAGGTGGCATATTGGTTAGAGTACCGACCTTTCATTCGGATGACCCGGATTCGAATCGCAAAGAGTGCAACTTTCTGGTTTTTCGAATCGACTCATACCTTAATTAGGTAATGTTATCATACTTTTTTATGGTAATGTATTTTTATTATATACCTTTAATAGAAAATGTATTTCCATAACAATATAAACAAATAATTTAATTGAATAGTATAACTCACAGATATAGAATACCATATATTAAATTGTATGTGGAGTTCATTAAGATCAATTCTAATAACACTATTAGATTCGTGTTCTTTTAAAATACACCGATGATATAGACAGGCTTACTAGCCTTACAGTTGAACAATTAGCGCTTAAAAAACAAAACTTCCATAATAATAAGTATTATTTAAATTAAAACATTCCTTATAGAGTCTTAAACGAACAAATTAGAAGTTCATATTAGATGTCAACGAACTAATTTTTTTAAGTTACCTTATTATTTGAATACTTCTTTTATTAAAAATACATATTTAAGATTCGCTGGTCTTTAATTTCTGTATGAAAGCTTAAATAATTTATCCTACAGGTTCCTGATTAGAGTACCTACTTCCCTCCCACACGAAAACTTAAATTTTTATACTATTACAAATAAATTTTCAAATATTTCTTCATTTAATATTAAATTCATGTTCTGACCTAATTTTACTATGCACATAAATAATTTCAAAAACCTGTTCTGGATATTATTTATTATTATAAAGTTAAAAATCTTTTTGGTTTAGATATTATTTAAATTTATGGGACCACAAAATTTTATTTAACAATAAATAACATTTTAAAATTTATAATTTGAACATTTGGTCCTAGTTATGGTCAAATAAAATATGTTCAGAATTGGGTAGCGTTACAAAATGAATATTATCAAAATTCAATTCCTTATAGGGCAAAACTTCCGCAAAGGGGTTGTGAGCTATCAAGATGACGTCATCACATTACGGTACTAAATATCTCAAAGTTACCGAATATATATACCATTAGTGGCGATGGCGCCATCTAGTGGTCGAAAAATGCATTACAAAAATTTCCTTAGATTTTGTAGCATTTTAATTAAAATGCTATATTTTTCCTGTAAGACCATAAACTAGAACCAACATCATAAAATATTGTAGAGAATGATATTGCCTTTCATATAAATCCGGTTTCATCTGAATCGGTGCTACCGTTTTTAAGATATTGCAATTTAAAGTGAAAATTTAAAAAAAAAAAAAAAAAAAAATCAAACTTTCAAAAAAACTACTATAACTGTGAAATTTTCAAAAACACCCTGTATTATTATTATACCATTAGAAAGGTCTCTTAAAACTCTTTCCAACGGTATATAATAAGTATGGCATATGTTGACAAATAGCCCCACCAGAGAACATAAATGCAAAAATGACGCAACAATTTTATTAAAAAATACATTTTCATACTTTATTTGTCATAAATTTATTTTGCCTTTTTGGCAAATTTAAAAATGTAAGAATGCATTTTAGGTTTGGATACAATATTGAGTTTGGTTCTGACAATTTGTTTTGAGGGATTTTGGAGGTGACAACCTCAAAGTTTTAAAATTTTTTTTATTTAAATATGTATGTAAAAATATAATTAGAAAGGCCCTTAGGCTACAAAATCAGAAGTAATTTTATTTGTGAAAATAGAAGCAATTTAATTTTCAAAACTTTTTTATTTAAATAGTTAGGAAGGAGTTTTAGAGTTGGTTTCAAAAGCAGGGTCTTACGCTTTTTCCAGAATATTTATATATGTGTATATGTGGGATTCTCAATTAGGAGGGATTTTAGAGTTGGATTCAAAAGCAGGATTGCCGCTTTTTCCAGAATATTTATATATGTGTATATGTGGGATTGTTAGTTGGATTCAAAAGCAGGGCTTTACGCTTTTTCCAGAATATTTATATATATGTGTATATGTGGGATTCTCAATTAGGAGGGATTTTGGAGTTGGATTCAAAAGCAGGATTGCCCCCTTTTCCAAAATATTTATATTTATTAATTAGGGTTGATTATTTTTTGTATGAAATAGCTATGACGAATTCTCATACCATTCTTTTCATCATAGTGTTGGATTCAAAATCTAGTTTCAATAATTGAGTTAGCGGGGGTTCGGGGGCGGCAGCCCCCGTAATGAAAATATAATATTATTTAACATGTTTTATTACAGTGTATTAAAAAAATTTGAAACTTATTAATTTTTTTAATGAAATAGGTATCCGAATTCTTATACCATTCTTTTCATTTTAGTGTTGGATTCAAAATCTAGCTTCAATAATTGCGTTAGCGGGGGTTCGGGGGCGGCAGCCCCCGTAATGAAAATATAATATTATTTAACAAGTTTTATTACAGTGTATTAAAAAAATTAGAAACTTATTAATTTTTTTAATGAATTAGGTATCCGAATTCTTATACCTTTCTTTTCATTTTAGTTTTGGATTCAAAATCTAGCTTTAATAATTGAGTTAGCGGGGGTTCGGGGGCGGCAGCCCCCGTAATGAAAATATAATATTATTTAACATGTTTTATTACAGTGTATTAAAAAAAATTAGGAACTTATTAATTTTTTGAATGAATTAGGTATTCGAATTCTTATACCATTCTTTTAATTTTAGTGTTAGAATTTGTATCAATTTTACTATATGGCTTTATTTGGTAAAATTTTAGAAAATGATATGGCTTTATTTCGCATTTGAATGTTGTACAGGTTGTTGGAACAGTATAAGCGTAATTTTATATCCTACTCAAAACCCTGTCAATCTTTAAAATCTTAGTATATAAATATTCTGGAAAAAGCGTATAATTCTGACTTTATAACCAACTCTAAGGTCCTTTCTAATTATACTTTACATACATATAAATACCTCAAAAATCCTCTAAACAAAACCCAACTCAATATTGTATCAAACTATAAAGTACATTCTTAAATTTTAAAATAAATATTTCAAATGGAAAACAAAAAGGCAAAATAAATTTGTGACAAATAAAGTATGAAAATGTATTTTTTAATAAAATTGTTGCGTCATTTTTGCATTTATGTTCTCTGGTGGGGCTATTTGTCAACATATGCCATACTTATTATATGCCGTTGGAAAGAGTTTTAAGAGACCTTTCTAATGGTATAATAATAATACAGGGTGTTTTTGAAAATTTCACAGTTATAGTAGTTTTTTTGAAAGTTTGATTTTTTTTTTTTTTTTTTTTTAAATTTTCACTTTAAATTGCAATATCTCAAAAATGGTAGCACCGATCCAGATGAAACAAGATGTTTATGAAAGACAATATCATGCCCTACAATAGTGTAAGATGTTGGTTCCAGTTTATTGACTAACAGGAAAAATATAACATTTTAATAAAAATGCTACAAAATCTTAGGAACATTTTGTAATGCATTTTTCGACCACTAGATGGCGCCATCGCCACTAATGGTATATATATTCGAAAACTTTGAGATATTTAGTACCGTTATGTGATGACGTCATCTTGATAGCTCACAACCCCTTTCCGGAAGTTTCACCCCTTATAGTCTTAAATTAAATTGAAATGATATTTTGGTCAATTGGATATAGATTACTGGGGCCAGTTTCACTAAGTTCTAAAAATATTTCACTAAAAAAATTTTACGAATTCGACATTTATTTTACAAAAACAATTTATAACAATTTTAAGAGTTATTGAATTGTAAAATTTAGTAAAATAGGCCCCTGTTTACAGTTTAAATAGCAGTGTTAGACGCTTCTCAATTATATTTGTTTATATAATAAATTAAAATTTGAAGAATTCACAATTAGGCAGGGAACCAAATTCTATTTGCCTTACACATATTTATCAAAGATTTTGGAAAATTAATTGCAAAAAAAAGGGTTGCCGTCCAAATATTACAAAAAAAGATTTTTATATAAATGCAGATTTACAAAAATGGAATTTCAAGATTTGAACACTTGTACCTAACCCCAAAATTCTATTTTACTAATAATAAATTAAAATAATTTCTTTAATTTCAATACCAAATAAAATGAAAATGAATAATGCTATAAATCATAAATTATATGATTTTAAGTGTGTGATTCTGACGTCATAATTTAATTTTGAATTATCTATTTGTATTAAAATATTAAAGTGCAATAATTAAAGGTAGTTTCATTTAAAGGTATCAAATCACTCGAGGGGACATCTTTTAAATAAATATCAAATCACTCGAGCGAATATCTTCTAAATAAATATCAAATCACTCGGCTAGGTGACACAGTGGTAAAAAAGATCCAAGTGAAAATGAATAACTATTCTGGTTTTCGAAAGACTCGGTTACCATTCGTCATTGAGTTCAAATTAATGACTAATAATTATTTATCTCTGATAAAAAATACATTAATATAACCAACGAAACAAATGCAAAATATAAACAAATAATTTAATTGAATAATATAACTCACAGATATAGAATACCAAATGAAAATATATAATATAAACAAAAATAGAATTGTAAGTTTTGAAAATCTAAGGCGTTACTACATGTTATAAGACCTAGAACTATCTCATGTTTAAATTGTATGTGGAATCCATTAGGATTTATTCTAATAGCACGAATATAATATGACCCCCAGCTCCAACATGGACGTATGGTATAGAAGCTTAAAAAAATTTTTTGGAGAATATATAATATTTAATTTTTGATTAATTTTTATTTATAGCTTACAGTATTATAAAAAACATCTACTTTTGTACTACTTTAAAATAAACATTGTTGGTTTGCCTGCATTTACATGCAAAAAAACATTTCGTTAATTTCGTAAGTAACCGACCTAATACTCATTTATTTCAAAAACCTTGTAAATCATACTTTATCTATTTTTCCTACCTTAAAAAAACAGATTTTTTTTTTAATTTATTCAGGACAAATGTCCTGTCAAATAATAATGAAATATTGTAAAGGAAATTTATATATCACAATATGTTTGTTTGTTTGTCTTTTAAAATGATTTATTTTCGAGTATCGTTACTACAATATTAGATTTATTTAGTTTCGTGTTTAGAAAGATTATAATCTAAAACAAAATATATAATATCCTGTTCCAGTTTTCTCAATAGCAGCTAGTGAAAGTGAAAACCAAAGGAAAGCTATAAATTTAAAAAAATATTAAATTTTTAAAATCACTTCCGCACATAAATCGTGAGTTTTTTTTGTAAATAAATAAATAAGAAATAAATTTTTTAGTGTACATAACAATAACTGTCTCTAATGTTATTTTTTATAATTGCTCGTGTCGATTTTCTTATAATATAAAAAATATTTCCAATGAATAGATCTAGAAGTTTGAATTTACTTAATATATTATAATATTGAACTTAAACTTAAAACAAAATCTACCTTAATTAAATATGTGCAGCATAAACCGTTAACTTTAAGAACGAAGTTTACGAACAAAAAGTTTTACGGGAAAGAGTGATCTATCTAAAGTTATTATCGTGTACTTATACTAATTTTTAATATTTTATTTCAAACTTCTAAGGTTAAGAGTCACAAGTTCTGCAAATCTTTAGGCTTGAGGTAAAGCTGTACACCAGGAATGATAAATTCATGGAATCTGTATATATAAGTGTTTAAATTAAAGATTTAAACAAAACTATCTCTTTCCACATAATTATTACTTTATAAATAATAATCTATATAAAAATGAAAGTTTGTTTATTTGTTTGTTTGTTTGTTTGTTTGTATGTTTGTTTGTAGCGAATAGACTCCTAAACTGCCCAGCCGATTTTCATGAAAATTTGTATATAGGGGTTTTTGGGTACGGAAGGAAATCGTGGCCCAAAAATTTTGCTCTAACGGACCGCCAAGTTGGGGCTGTGGTGCAAGTATTTAAACTTCTTTGTTCTAAAATGAAAACGGTTTGACCGATTGACTTCAAATTTTGTATACGTGATGCTCTTTGAGAATTGAGTAGACGCTATTAACAGTTTTGGAATTTGTTAACCCATGTCGGGCCGACGGATGGTCAAAAAAAATTTTGGGTCCAAATTTTGTCCGATTTTATGAAATTCAGCTTTGGCTTAAAAGCAAACCCCAAAAAAAATTTTGGTGAGTTCCATTAACCCATTGCGGCACAACAGTTTTTTATAGGTTTTTTCAATACTTTACTCTAAATTCGAAACGGTTTGACCGATTGACTTCAAATTATGTATACGTGATGCTCTTTGAGAATTGAGTAGACGCTATTAACAGTTTTGGAATTTGTTAACCCATGTCGGGCCGACGGGTGGTCAAAAAAAATTTTGGGTCCAAATTTTGTCCGATTTTACGGAATTCTGCTTTGGCTTTAAAGAAAGCCCCAAAAAAATTTTTGTTGAGTTCCATTAACCCATTGCGGCCCAACAGCTTTTTATAGGTTTTTTCAATACTTTACTCTAAATTCGAAACGGTTTGACCAATTGATTTCAAATTTTGTATACGTGATGCTCCTTGAGAATTGAGTAGACACTATTAACAGTTTTGGAATTTATTAACCCATGCCGGGCCGACGGGTGGTCAAAAAAAAATTTGGGTTCAAATTTTGTCCGATTTTATGAAATTCTGCTTTGGCTAAAAAGAAAACCCACAAAAAAATTTTATTGACTTGCATTAACCCATTAGGGCCCAACAGCTATTTATAGGTTTTTTCAATACCTAACTCTAAATTAAAAACGGTTTGACCGATTTTCTTCAAATTTTGTATACGTGCTCCCCTGTGAGAATTGAGTTGACACTATTAACAGATGTGGAATTTGTTAACCCATGTCGGCCCGACGGTTGGTCAAAATAATTTTGGAAGATAATATTGTCAAAATTTGCGAAGTACTGCTTTGACTAAAAAGAAAGCTTCAAAAAATTTTGTTGAGTGATTTGGAAGCAAATTACGTCCATTTTTGCGTAATACTGCTTTGCCCAAAGAGAAAGTGTAGTCCCGTTAACCCAGTGGGGCACAGTGGCTTTTAATAGATTTTTGCGTTACTTAACTCTAAATTAGAAACGATTTGACCGGTTTTCCTCAAATTTTATATGTGTGAAACAACTTGAAAATAGAGTTGAATCTGCTAACAGTCGGTCCTACGATTGTTCAAAAAAAATTTTTTGGAAGTAAATTACGTCAAAATTTGGAAAGTAGTTTGTACTGCTTTGAATTACAGAAAGTTTCAAAAATTACTAGAACATTATTCTTTTTAAAACCTAGAAAAATGGTTTTAAAAAGATTGCTTTCATTCATTTTAAAATTTACATGTGTAAACCGAGTGTAATTTTTGTGTTAACTTTTTGCAGTAACATCAACTTCAATTAAACCTCCATTGAGAGGCGCAGCAACGCGCACCGGGTATTAGCTAGTGAATTATATTAAAAGCTTCAAAGCATTCACGCGTCTATGCAATGCATGGGATTCTTGAAGCAAAAGTTGTAAAGAATTTTTCTATGACACTCAATTTACTGGTATTGGGCATAAAACCTAAGAAATATCCATACAAATTTTAGACAGGAATTCTCAATTCTGGGTTCAAGAGAATGTTTGGCAAAGCCCTTGATACTTGTAACTCTTTAATCATTTCAGTTGATCAAAAGGTTTTCTCAGAAAATTATCCTTTCTTGCTTAAAGGTACATAGACAATTTGCCACTCTCTTTTAGCACTTTTGTGCGCGATGTCTCCGATCCTTTGGCCCATTCTGCAGAAAAAAGTCCTTGTGATTAGTGATATCAGTGATATAAAAACATTATTGGATTTTAGAGTAATATACAAACCCCACCTGAAAAATGTGTCATTAGATCAGGTATAAGCCAAAAAATTAAATAAATTAAAAACCAGTCCTGAATTTCAGTATCTAAACAAAAGTCACGAAGAAATACTCAAAATACAAATCTATTGATATCGTATTACATATTGTACGTATTGTAAATTAATATCTTTTTTAAAATACAAGTTTCATTATTCGATAATCTGGTAATCCTTTTATAAGGAAGAACGATTTTTAACAATGCGAGTTTGGAAAGTTTTTTCTTGTTTTGGTTTTCATTTCTCAATTGTCTGAATCGGCAATAAAAATCGGCATCACACCTTTTAAGTCCGTTCTTTTTCTATTTATTTTTTTTTTAATTTTTTTTTAAAGTATTGAATACTGTAGGGTCCTCTTGCAATGAAATGTTTTCCTAGAATTAAAATTAAATAAAAAATTGAAACAACACAATCATAAATGGACAAAAGATTCATTGAAACGTGTTATATGTTTATTTTGTTATTTTAGGAACAGTATTGTGGTGGCAATTGTTATTTGATTCTTTATGTTTCGGTAATAAAAGCAAGGTTTTTTTGACTTTTTAATTTTTCCGGTATTTTTTTATATTTAAAATAAATTTAAAAAAAAATCCTTTAAAAATTGTTCATTTGTAGGTCATTCAAAGTAGTTATAAGAAGTAAGATGGAAGGTTGAAGTAGGATTGAACTGGATGTTATATTTTATTTAAATAACTTTTATTGGCAAAGAGCTGTTAAGAACTCCATAACGTTCCTGAAGCTGAATTTCTGAGAAACTGAAAAAAAAAGTTTTGATATTAACAGATAAGTGCTTTGCATCTACAATTAAAGCTTTTCGAATTGAAGAAACATTTGGTGGAAAAATAGTATTATTTTGTCCACCTATCAGTTAATCCTTGACACTGAAATAGCTTTTTAATCGTTGTATCGCTGACTCGATTACCGTTCTAATACTTTGGCTTCGATTAATTACGCCTTTGGAATCTTAATTAAATACCTTAAACCTGTCAAGATCGTATGGAAATGTTGAATTTAACCTTGATTTACAACGTCCTTCAACGTCTTAGATGTAGAAATGGCGATATTATGCTATTATTGGAAAATTTATCTTCAAAATAATCAATTCATTTTCTTTTATATGATTTCTGGAAAAGTTGTCCTCAATTTTTTTTCACATTAAATTATTTTCCATTTACGTGAGTGAAATTGTTAATTTACGGTTATATAAGTAAAACCAATGAACTCTTTTCGAAACAATGTTAAATTAAATGCTCTAATTCACATAAAACCTTAAGTACGAAATACAAGGAAGAAGTTCAACAAAGCATATCATTTTGATCCTTCCCTCAAATACAAAGGATTCCCTTTCGTATTCCTGACACACAAATACACAGACAAAGGAAATTATTTTTCGAGGGAAAGTTGTGGCCAAGTTTACACAATAAATGTAAAATTTTATTATGCGGAGAGTAACGCGTGTGTATATGGTCTGATATTCGGTTAGATTAATAATTTATTTATAGTAATACTTAAAACACGAATGCAAAATAAAATTTTACAAGTATACATTACACGGTCCTGTTTTGGCTCGTGGTTTTTTAATAAAAAAAATAACTTTAAAAACAGGAAAGATTAATTTTAAACTCATATTTCACTAGTTGTTCTCCTATATATTATTATACACCTTTTGTGCATACGATTAAAATATTTTAAAATTATGTTATTTAAAAATACCTGGGAAATTTTTGTGTTTTTATTTATTAAATTACATACTATATTATGTAATTGGACTACAAGGTGTGTATTTCAGAATTAATTGGCAAATAAAAGTGATAAATAAATGAAAAAAAGAACTTGGAATGACACGCTCCAGAGTACAGTAAAGATTCGGAAAATATTTTTTGTATCCGTTTCATTATAGTTATACTAAACTTCCTATTACGTTTGTAACGTAGAGAGGGAGGTGTTGTAGATATAGACTCAAACGTATGGATCGGATCAGAATCGAAAAATAAATCGATCATCTATGTGTGTCCATCTCGAAGCATGGGTTTTGATATTTTCACAAATTTGTTTTAATGCAATAGCCTGCATCGCTATTGAAATCCAGCTCCATGGGTTTGAGTTATACAACTTTTAGTAGACACTTCATCGTTTTTCCTATAGTTCAAGTTAGTTTCAAAGAAAGGGTAAATTTTGTGAGTCGGGTTCTCTTTATCGCGTAAGATTTAAGGAATCAATTCCAAATTCGATATAAGAAAAGTATAAGAAATTGGGATAAAGTTCCGATAAAGGATGATCATAGACTCACATAACGTCATCGCATAACTTTATATCTTCAAGTTTCCCATTACTACCGCTGACACTATCTAGAGGCTGAAAAGTTCATTACAAAATTTTCTTAATATTTCGCACTATTTCAATTAAACGGTTATATTTTTATCATTAGACCACAAAATGCAACCATTCTTTGCAATATCGTACAGCATAATGTTATCTTTAATATGCCTTTCTTCAAAATTCGAAATTTTAGTTTAACTCCAACTTTTTAAAATGTAAAATTAAACTAACATCTTATCCTCGAAGCACAATTTAAATTAAATTAATTCTGTTGTATTTCTTCATTAAATATAAATCATTTCAATAAAATCGCTCCTGAACAATAGTGGACAGTGTTCAAATGAAATCAGGAAAATGATGAAACGTGAGCAGAAATTAATCGATTGATTAAAAATGAAAGTTCACTGCCCTAAGAGGTAGAAGAATAAGCAAATTAAAAGTATATTAATGACAGAAGATAAATTATTATCCAATTATATCTATTGATTATTTACCAATAGTCACGATATATTTTTTTACTGATTATATTGAAGTGATAATTTTTTTAACGACAATTTTACAGATTTAGGGATTTTCCAATCATTCCTTTCTTTTTTACAGGCTATTGGTTAATGATGAATTGATTTATCACGTAGTTTAATTTATCAAACAACAATTGATTTGAAAAAAAAATAGAAAAAATGGATAACAGGACATTTTTTTCCTGTTTTTTGGAAATTATGAAAAAAACGGGAAATTACAAATTAATTTTGAAATGATTTATAATTACAAAATGATTCGGAGCAGACAAAAAAGAGCACGAGGAAAAACAGTATTTAAATGTTGCGAAGGAAAACAAACGAGAAGAGGTATTAAAAAGATAGATTCAGAGATTAAATTAAAGTTTAATATTTTCTATTCCATATGTTTCTTGTACTGATTGAAGGTGCCTGATGTCTGAGAAGTTAAGAAAATTCCTAAACCCATCTATGTCGTTTCAATTTTTACTATGGATTAAAATGTTAACATGTAGTATTTAATATCTTTATATGTTTGATGTATTTGTTAGGTATCCAGATATCGCCATACTAAATTAAAAATTAATATCTTTTTTTGTACCTTCAAAGTTATTAATTTGTATACCTGATCTTCTTTTAGTTTTTACATTCGGGTATCTCCTAGATTCTACTAACCCCTTTTGTTTTAGGCTTATTATGAGTAGAAGACCAAATGGCGATATTTAACGTACATTTCGCCTTCCGTGGATAGCTTAAATAAACCTAGTTTTCCATTAAACTAACTTTAAATTTGTTGGTAAAATGTATTAGGTATATGATGTGTTGGACTTGAAATCTCGATTAAGAAAATCCCGTTTTCACAAAATCTTGTTTCAGAAAATCTCGTTTAGAAAATACCGCTTTCAGAAAATTTCGTTTGTAAAATATCTCGTTTTATAAAATCTCTGTTTTTAAAATCTCGTTTTAGAAATCCAATTTTTTTATATTCTGAACAAGGCCGATAGTTTTGATTTTTTATCCAACTCTAAAATCCTTAAAAACGAGATTAAAAAATAAGAGATTTTTCAATTAAAACCGAGATTTTCCAATAGTGAAACTTTAAAAAAAGGATTTACTAAACCGAAAATATGTGACGCTCTCGCATACAACTGAAAAGAAGTAATTAAAATCAGTAATATTTATATTACAATAATGGATTCATCGGAAGCATTCCATAATCTCGGTGTAGTAAATCTTTTTTTTAAATCTCGTTTTTAGAAAATTTCGTTTTAGAAAATCTAGTTTTTTATTGAAGAATCTAGCTTTTTAAGCCAATCCCTTTTGTAATTGAAAAATCTGGTTTTTAAGGATTTTTGAGTTGCATACAAAATAAAAAGCTTTTTCCAGAATATAAAAAAAGGGATTTTCTAAAAACAAGATTTTCTAAAACGAGATTTTCTAAAAACGAGATTTTCTAAACGAAATTTTCTAAAACGAGATTTACTAAACCGAAATTTCAGACCCAACCCGGACTCATCATTGGGGATGTGAACCAATTAAAGTTAGTTAAAAAATTTCTTTTTAGAAAATTTTTTTTTTTATACCATGGAAAAGGCTAAAAGTTCTAATTTTTTATCTAACTCTAAGATCTTTAAAAACGAGATTTTTCAATAAAAAACAAGATTTTCCATAGTTGGAGATTTTCTAAACTATTTTCTAAACGTTATTAACAAATTAGACGCTGAAATTCAAAATGCATAACTAATGTAAAATTTAAAACTTACTTAATTGATCCGAACACCTGGTTATTGAAATTAAAAATCGATTATCTTGAAATGTCATTCATAGCCTTTAAAAAACATCAACTGTAAATTTTTTATGTAAAAAAAACATTGTAAAAAATTTGCAAATAAAACAACACACAGAAAACAAAATTTTAATCACAATTTGATTCAAACCTAACAAACACACACACAGTTCTTAAAAAAATTAGCAAACAATAGAAAATCACCAAAATCGGATCTTTTACGGATTTTGTTATTATCAGATCACTTTTCCGTCATTTTCCATGTAACTTTTATTACTTTATTTGTTCATATTTAAATTAAAATATCATATGGCTGTAAGGTTTGGATATACGTACCTAATCCTAGTTTAACAAATACATATACACTTTGATTGATTAGTTTCATTCAAATATTATTTGATAGTTTATATTATATGACAAAATGTCATTAATCAAAAATGTTCAAAAAAAACTTTCAAATCAGGGTTGCAAATATTGCAAAAAAACAATAAAATGACAATATCAATCTGATAAGATTTGCATATTGGCACGAGCATGTAAATATATCAGTCATACTTATCTAGGATATTAAACTTTCTAATATCATTTTAGAATTAAACGTATAGGTATAGGTATATGCACATCCATATGTAATATAATATTCTTAATTGTACTGAAAATTTTTAGAAAAAAATTTATTAGTTTGTATTCTTATTGAATACATAATCTAATTCCCCCTTTTGAAGAGGGTTGAAATATATAAAAAAAATTTTGAATTTTTAGGTACATTTAATTATCCAAACCAATTTGATTGAAAAGCATTCAAAAATTGGAAATTGGAAATAAATATTTAGTACCAAAATTCAGCCATTCGATAAATTTTTTTATGAATATCTTGTATGTTAATAGATCAATGTGATATTTTGATATTATCTATCATTTCCTTGTATATAGTACAATAACCCTTGCTTCTGACATTTCTATATTGAATTATTTGAAAAAATCAAAAGCAATCACGTTTTAAAATTAATTTAATTTGACAGTTTTCTTATTTTCAAGAAACACGTCATGATGATTTTTGCCTAATAAGTTGGCAAAAGTTAACATGAAACAGTTATTTTGCGGAATTGTAATATCTTAACACAAAAGTGTGGCATAAGAAACCAAATTCCCCATAATCCAGAAATCCCAAATAATTTCCACCATAATCCCAATTCCTTCCATATCCTCATCCCTGTAGCCAAACTGTACATTATACAACTGTACACAAATAAATAAATGGATAAGCAAATAAAAAATCGGGTTTTAATTAAAAGTTCAATTATTGTTTTAGATAGTGTAACAGACGAAGATATTTTAATAACAACAGATACCGAATTATTTGGGTAATATAGACAAATGTCAACGCTTTGAAATAATTGTATATTTGACTCTTGAATTTATCATGATGTCAATAAGTTTTTCATTCGTTTCAGAATATTCATCTGTTTGACGATTTGTCAATGAACATTGTACTTACTGAAATATTTTTAGGAGTGTTCCTACACATAGACAGCTATAATAAGACAAAATTTTTAATTAATTCCTACAACTCACAGATGATGTTCATAAAAATTTATAAAAGTTCTGATTAAATAATCAATCAAAGTTTAATCAGAAGTTTGTTTAAAAAATTTAACATTACCAGTCTTCTGAAGGCTAATCGCACTTAATAATATTTATAAGAGAGGAATTCTGGTTGTTTCTTTGTTTGTATGTAGCCAATATACTTCTAAACTGCTCAGCTGATTATCATGAAAATTTGTGTATAGAGGTTTTTGGGTACGGAAAGAAATAAAAACGGTTTGACCGATTGACTTCAAATTTTCTAAACGTGATGCTCCTTCAGAATTAAGCTGACACTATTGACAGACTTGGCATTTATTAACCCATGCCGGTCCGACGGTTAGTCAAATAAATTTTGGAAAGCAAATTTCGTTCAATTTTTGGGAAGTACCTGCTTTGGATTAAAATAAAATTTCAAAAAAGTTTTTTTTTAATTCCGTTAACCCATTGCGGCGCAACAGGTTTTTTAGTTATTTTACTCTTTTACTAATCAGAAACGGTCTGACCGATTGACTTCAAATTTTGTATACGTGTTCCTCTCTGTAAATGAAGAATCACTCTATTAACAGACTTGGAATTTGTTACCCCGATGTATACCTAACGATTGTCCAAAATATTTTTTGGAAGTATTGCTTTGGCCAAAAAGAATGTATAAAAAAAGATTAATGATTCTTTGGTTATAGATATAGGTCTCGTTGTTAAGAATGTTGTGCTAAGAATAATTTAAATTAGACTATTTTGGTTTGCAATAGAATCAGAATTCCTTGATTTAGTCAATGGACAAAGTAACAGAAAGACATCTTTAATATTGTTTTATTTTTCATTTAACTGTTTTTAACAAACAAAAGGATAATCACCGCACCAAAATAACATACAATAACAGTATATTATGGGTACTATTATTTGGTCCTTAAGTTCAATATAAATAAGCTGATTATACAAAAGTTTTTTTTAAATACAATGATAGGAACCTCAACATCGTGTTACGTATTTTTTATGCCCTGAAAATTACAAAACAAAAAAACAATAGTATTTTGTACATTGGGGTGATAATTTTCCATTTTTTAGGAAATTTCAAATCCTATTATTTCTCTGTTATTTTTAAGATTTATTAGTATCTAATGATTTATTACCTCCGAATTTATGTGCACAAAATAAAAGTGATTGTCCTCTGGTTTTTTTAATAATAACAAAAGTGTTCTGTGGACTTTAGTGGTTTGAATTAAAGTTCTTTGACATTGAAATTATTTGAAACATTGGTGTTTATTATTAAATAAATTGAATGTGTCACATTTTTTGTTATTTATTACACAAGTTTTTGTTTTCGAAATTAAGTAGTATTTTTAGGTATTCGGTAGTAGTAAAGTATTCTATTTTTTAAGGGTTTTTTTTTGTTGTACAATAGGAAATGTTATTATTGATTTGGTTTTTTATTTATTGTTTAATTATAGTTTTGACACTTTTTTTGGTAGTTTTTCTGTAAAAAATGAGGAAGAGTGTAAAGTTAAATCGAGGAACTAAAAGATACCCGAAATGAACACAAAATCAGCCTATGTTTAAGTAAATTTTTTCGGAGTTAAATGAAAATTAGAACGAATCCCTATTCTCTAACGAGGACAAGCTAATTTTAAAGTTTTTAATATCATTAAACTTCTATAAATTTTCAAGTGTTGTCAAGCTTAATTAAGTACTGAAATATGAGGATGTACATTCCGCATTTGGCAGCTATCCTAAGCTATTGTGGTGTTCTTATTAATTTTTTCCAGACAACTTAACTTCTTTTCACTTCTTCAGGCAAGTTGCATATTTATTTATTTATTTATAACAGTTCCTCATCTAATACAGTGTGATAGGGTAGTGAAGCATGTCTGTCCTTTCAGGCGTGGCAGATTAAACTATCGTTTAATTTTTAGCACATTTTCAAAAAATTTTGTAAAAATGTGCCTATATAGCTTCACTCTGTCCGTCCGTCCGTCCGTCCGTCCGTATGTTTACAAAAACTTTTACACCGTTTGAAATAGAGAAAAGAAATTTTAACCATCGGTAGTTTTTGCAAAAAAAATAATTTCGTAGAAGAATTTTTTTCTGTAGCCCCACCTGTTACGGGGCTACAGCCCCCCAAAGTTGGAAAAAGCCCTATATTTAAATTGTTATAACAAGAGTTCTGTTACATATATTTTCAATCTGAAAACGGCAAATGATAGCTGGTTTCATAAGCTTTATAAATTTTTACAAGGCAAATGTTTAGAGTTGCCATACGGTACTAAAATTTAACATTACGCAAAACTCGATTTTCGCAAAATTTTTGGTCACACATATCTTCTGAACGGTTCAAGCTAGGGTCTTGAAATTTTGGGAGGAGTTAGATACTCAGAAATTAGTAGGAATCTGTCAACAAAATTTTTTTGTCAAGCCCCCTATTTAGGAGCTATAAGGGCTCGAAAATTGAAATTTTGCTATTTTTAAACACCTGTAACTTGAATACCTGTCCAAATTTTTTTTTAGTGATAGACAAAATTTAAAGCTCTATAATTATATTTTAACATGTGTCAAAGGTTTTTCTTAATTTTGAAGGGTGACGAAGTTACAGCCCCTGAAAATTCCAAAAAAGCCCTATATTTAAATTGATATAACAAAAGTTCTGTTAGGTTTATTTCTAAAAACGGTATTGGAGAGCTGCTTTTATAGGCTTTACAAAAATATGTCGCTTAAATGTATAGGGTTGCCATACGGTACTAAAATTTACCATTATATAAAACTCAATTTTTGCAAAATTTTTGGCCCTACATATCTTCTAAACGGTTGAAGCTAGGATCTTGAAATTTTGGGAGAAGTTAGATCCTAAAAAAATAGTAGGAGTCAGTTAACAAAATTTTTTTGTCAAGCCCCCTGTTTAGGAGCTATAAGGGCCCGAAAATTGAAATTATGCTATTTTTAAGCACCTGTAACTTGAATATCTGTCCAATTTTTTTTTTATTAATATACAAAATTTAAAGGTCCAACATTATATTTTAACATATGTTAAAGGTTTTTCTTAAATTTAAAAGGGGTTCCTTAAATTGAAGAAAATGTCTCTTAGTTTTACCCATTTTTGCTTAGATAATAAAATTCTAAGTAAAATTCCAAATTTTTGTGTAATTCACAATTTAATTCCTAGAACTTAAAAAACTAGAGGATGAGGGGGGGGGGGCGGGAAGTTGAAGTTAGAGATTTGAGAAATTTGGCAACCTTCCCCATTGAAGGGCTATAACAACTTTTAAATAAAAAATTTACTGTTAGCAGTAAATTTTATAAGTCAGTAGTAACTATTTCCAAGTAAATATTTCAAAAGTTAAACTCAGTATGTAATACAATATAATTTTGAAAATGTGCTTTTTTAAAAACCCTTGGTTTTTTTTCATCACTTGTTAAGTAATGTTATTTATTTTGTTTATATCATATATATCTTATATTTTACTATATATATTTGGTAACCATGGGGATTTCTAAAGAGAAGTTATTTTTCGATAATTTTCTTTTTCATTTAAAAATTTATAATCCGTACGGGAATCGAACTCGGACCCCCTTGATTAGTAAACCAAATGCTTACCCACTAACTCACCGAAGCCGCAAGTTGCTTGTATTACAATCAAATTACAAATTCTCCTTTCTTAATCTACTGAACCCAGCAAAACTTATTTTAAGTTCAAGATAACGTAAACAGAATACATTGGAATGCAGGAGAAATTTCGAAGTAACATTGATTTAAAGAAAATTAATTTAATATTGAATTAAATAATAATAATAAGCATTCAAGTAGGAATTTTAAGTCATTCAAATCTCTAAGTTATTTATTATTTTGGAAACCACGGAAACGATTCTACCAAATGAAATAATACATATAGTAGTCTAACATTTATTGATAAGATTTTCATTCTCTTTAGCAAAAAAAAAAAACTAAACTTGGAAATGAAAGTATCAAACATAATAAACTTAATTGCCACAATGTTGCAACTATAATTTTCAATGAATGTTTTTCACTAATCTAATCTTCCTTTAAATTGAACGAACATGGGTAACGCCTTTTTCTGATACATCATATATTGAAAATCAATTATTGTTGCTTCATAATACATATGTATGTTGATGCAACGTCTTTTTTCAAGCTTCATAAAAGAGTTACTATTTTTGATTTTGTGTCTGATAAGTAAAATGCAGTGTTCTGTAAAATTGCATTTACATTTTTTTTTGTAAAAGGAACTCCTTACCTCAAGGTCAGGATTAAAATAATTGGAAGAATAGTTTTAAGAATTTTTTTTAAGATTCTATGTTTCTTGGATTTAATGCGGGAATAAGTAGGAGAATAATTTCTTCTTTATGAATTGATTTTATGAAATTAAAGAATAGAACCACTAGTTTGATTATTACTTAGATTTAAATCTAGAAATTCACGATTGAGTAATTTTTTCTTGCTTGTAATATAAAAATGTGTAGAAAAGATTCAATTCTGTTGAAAAGTTATTCATGTTTGCCCATAGTAGGAGTTACATTATAATTTTAAAAGAAGAAAACAATTATTTCCATTGATCTACATGAAGATATAAAAAAGATAAATTATTGTTAATAATCGGGTTTACAAAGATTTGGAAAGTGTTGAATGAGATTTTTAAAATAGGGAGGAATTAAAATTTAATTGCTTTCAAAGACTTTATGGAATTATTTTATGAAATAAATTTAAAAATGTTTAATAAATTTTTTCCTAAAAGCAACTTCAAATAGTTGATTCTACAAGATACCCCGCAGTTATCCCTGTATTTCACTATGCCTATCCACAACTGGATTCTAGCAGTCATATGTACTGCAAGATTGGATTAAATATTGGATAAAATGCTTCAGTATTCATGTCGATCCATGGCTTTGTGTATCAAATCAAAATCACCAATGTGTTACTTATGGCCCTAATGTTACGTAACCACAAAACATTTGTTTTTGACCAATGCCTCGTTTGCCTTGAATTTTACATCGCACACTAAGCTGTATGTTATTGTACATTTGACCTAGCACTACATGATTAACATAAGATATTTTTCGTTTTCAAAGAACTTCAATATATGACACACGATCTTCCCACGAAATTCTCAGTGTTCTTCTATAGAATCCAATTTCAAGCATTCCCATTTTACTCATGACGACGCATATAAACTATTAAGAAAGTATTATTTTGGTAACTATACTAAGTCGGGGTCCTCCCGATTAACACTATATTAGAACTTTTAATTTGCATATTTCATCTTGGCATCTATCTCCATTTCAATTGGTCTTGCAAAATAATTTTGAAAAATATGGCAGGTCATATATTTACGATACACTCTGTAGTCTGTACATTATCTTCTTTATTAACTTTTGTAAACATAATATTACTTTGTAATATTTTCAATTTGCATGTTTATAATTTTAATTATAATAAAATAAAAATTTATAAATCGATTAAACTTTGATTTTTATCTTTGTAAATTATTGCTTTAACAGGATTTGAGCTTAACATATTAACTTCTAATTTTAAACAATTTATTTTTTCAGTATATCGACCCTTAATCTTAATAAGTAATGAATCTATAAATAAAATCTTAACATACACTAACTACTAATATCTAAATATGAAAATCAAAAACCCAAAGTTTCAAGTCAACATCCTAAGATATAATAATAATTTCCTTTTATGCAAAAAGATTCTATTGTGGTTACCATAGTGATTCTGAGAAAAATAATTTATATATTTTTTTTTCTCATTTTTTGAGTGAGATGAGAGTGAATTCTGTTTAGACATGCGCCGATTATTTGTTTACATTACAAATTTTGTTTTTCATATATTTAAAATGTTTAGTCCCTAAGGCATTTTCTTTCTGTTTATTTTTGAATGTATATATACTAAACCAGCTGTCTTCGATTTTTGAAGACATATCAGTATAGAGAATGTTCCATTGTTATTCTGTCACTAATTGGCAAATACGTTGAGTTCTGTTTGAGAATATTAGTCTATCAAGTTATATTGTCCCACATTAGCGTTGTCCGTAACTGCATTTGTTGCAATGAACTTTTCGTTACTGCATTTTGTCGATGATAAGTTGTCTAAAATAGTTGCAAAAGTATTTTACCGATCGCACTTTTATTGTAGCTGTTCTTGTGCTGGTATTATTATGCTTGAAGGTTATGCTATTATATATATTAATGTGCGCACTTATTTTGAGTGGAATCATCGGAATAGTTGAGGTTCTCAAAATTCCGTGATCCCACTTTAATTTTCTTCCGAAATATCTGATGGTTTATTAGTCCGGCAAATACTATTGCTGCTAAGTTAAATAAAAATTTTAACTGTAGACTTTTATTAGCACAATGTGAAGTTTTTCTTATTCATTAGAACGAATTAGAATTTTTAGTAAAAGTTCCATTTATTAAGTAGTTTCGCTATCAGTTCAATACTATTTATTCGTTATTTATTGTTATGAAAACTGCCTCTTACTCCATCTCGTGAATTGTATAAGTTAACATGAATTGTATCTGTGATATACAATTTGTAAAACAAATAAATCGTTTTTGTGTGAAGTACCTACTATCACTCTCTTGATATTAATGAAATGAAAATTAAAAAAAAAAGTGCAAAAAAATTCGAATTTATGTGGTTCCTTTGATTTGTTGTTGGTTTTTGTCAATTTCGAATTAAACTTCATTCTATAGAATTATTTACTGTTATAAACTGTATATGTGAGTACTTAAATAAATTGCATAAACGATAACCGTTTTCCACTCAATAAATTTCAATTTAGTTTTTATTTAGTTCTTTAACTATTGAAGTTGTTTTTGAACTTTTTTCGGTATTTTAAGGTAATAGTTTGGGTTCTTTCCATGTTTTTATACCTGCATGACTCTAGGTCAAAGAGTATTATGAATTTTCCATAACGTTTATGACTCAGAGAAGGAGAGGCGGATTTTGTTTTTTATTCTATACGTATCCATCTGTTCGTTCCTCTATCTGTCCATCCGTCCATTCGTCCATCCGTCCGTACGTCTGTCGTCCGTCGGTCCGTTCGTCTGCATGCTAACCCAAAAAAAAAGAGCTCTAAAATTTTCACAAATTCGTATTTATTCCATGATTAATGAAATCCAGCCAGCTTGCTCCACAGGTTCGAGTTGCTGCCATCTTTTTTCATATGAGCATTATTCTATACCTAATGAAATTGGGTGTTGGTATCCTAGAGTTGACACATTCTACTCTACTACACTCTTCCTCGTTTTTAACTATTTGCGAACATAAATTTTAATCCTCCTCCTGAAAGAATTGATAGCAATTTTTATAGCAGTAAATATCAAAAGTATTGTACATAAATTGAGGGAGGCTTTAGGGAATCATTATTGAAATTGTAAAAGTGTGTGTAGCGCTTGATTACAAAAAAAAGGATAACCACTTTTTTATTGATATGGTTGGATGAATTTATGTTCTCTAAATGTTTAAAAATGTGTCCCTCAAGTTTTATGTTATTGGTATAACATTTATATCTGATTGTTTATCGAAGATTGAAAAAAAAAATATATTTGTGATCCACAAACTTTTATTTTGCCATTCTTAATTTTTATGTCATTGTTCTTGAGGATTCAGAAAAAAGTTAACCTTGTGTTACAGTTTGCAAAAATAGAAATATCATTTGAGAATCGAACACTATTCGAATTGGGTGTGAAATCGAAGTTTAATATAAAATTTATTACGTTATTATGCCTTGAATCGCTCCTTTCTCTGACATAATCTTCTCTTGAAAAGTTTTTCGAAAATCAATAAATTAAAATTATTTAGAATTTGGCTTCATTTATGTCCCAATACTGATTTGAGGAACTACTAGCTTCCAATGTCACAAGTGCTGTTTCAACCATAAACATCAAAAATAACTACAGCAATATAAGGGATTGACATCTTTTAAGCACTCGAGAAGTTATGGTAGTTATGATATTATCCGATATGCAGTTTCGGAGGGCCACAAATCTATAAGTCGGAAGTAATTTTTTTCTATCGAATTATTTTAATCTTGAATCATTGCATCAAAAGGATACAATTACATGTAATATTTTTTTATAAACTTAATAATATTTACTATCAATCACTATAATTTCGTTTTATTTCCAAATAATTGGTCATTAAAATGTCCTTACTTTGAAGGACACTTTGGAAATTTTTTTATAATTTTATTTGGTACAATAAATATAAAAATATAAAATAAAATTTCAGGATAATGAATTATAATTTTCAAATTTTGTTTTTATGTCCTTCGTTTTATATTCGATAACACTGGTAGGAGTTGGATGTAAACTTATAATATTCATCCAGAAGTTATTAATTTTTTTTTCACTTTGGTACTGACCATAAAAATTAATTTTTTTATTACAATTTTTTATGTCAAATTGTTTTATTTTTATGACAAATTTTATCCAAAATTCAATTATTTCCTTTTTTAATTATCGATGATATAAGAGAGAGATGACCATGGATTAATGAATATTATACACATTCTCTTTGATAAACGCTCTTAAAAGTAGTAAAGGACGAGTATTAAATAATTGAATTATGATAAAGTTAATAAAAACAAGGAAGTAATAATTAAAATATTACATCGTATGTCAACTGTTCGAGTCTCTTGTACTCTATTTTATGCAGATATTTACCATTTTACTTAATTATTCTTGGCAAAATTACGGACGATGACCTTTATAGGGTTATGCTCCTTCGAAAAATTTTCTTGTATAGCAGCTTCACCTGAAACTGCCAGGTGAACTGCCTCAATTTCAAAGTAAAAATTCCTCGGGAACAACGAATCTGCAGCCCATATTCTAATTTAATTTGGAATATTTTAGCACCGTAGTTTCTTGGTTATTGAGAATGTCGTGCGGTTGGACGGGCGACTTAGCTTAATCGACTCACTTTTCGATTCTTATCCGATCCACTAACTTGAGTCATATATCTTTCCTCTACTTAACAGTATCACAAATTTTATGGAAATTTTAGAACACCGTCTGAACTAAATTCATGGAGATATAAAAAATGAATTTTTAAATTGTATTTTGGAAGGACAAAGAACAAATTAAATATCATTGATTAAATTGAAAATTAAATTTTGTTTCATTTTTAATAAAATTTTAAAAATTTTCCAAAATCTTATGGTAAATTAATTGAAATTATGATAAAATGAAGGATAAAAGAAAGACTACCACAAAAAATATGACGAGATTTATTACCTCCAAATTTTTTAATTAAATTGATAATAAAAGACGAGTAATAAAATAAAAGTTTAAGATGTAAAATAGTGACTGTTAGTTATAGTCAAATTTAATTGCAGCTTTTGGAATCGTAATGCAGGAATGTAATACTTAGTAACTAAATTCTTAAATAGAACAAGGAAATTAAAATCCGATGATAAGAAAACTCTATTAGACTGATTGGTTTTTCCCTTCCTTGACGAGTAAAATGCGATTGTACGTTAAGTCCAAAAATTTGGCTGTTGGTTATGTTAGTTTTGAGGAAGAAAAATAAAAAGGCGTGGAAAAATAAAGAAACGTGTACTTGAATTATAAAATTTTGAGCATCTCTATTTAATATTTAGTATTCTAGTAAATACCTTTTGAAATTCTTCTCCACCATTTTAAATGGTTGAGCAATTTATCTTTGGTTCGATTGAGGAATATCTGGAAATCGTTTTAGTTTGCAGTAAACCCAAAATTACGCAGTTACGCCATACAAGAATGAATACTGTTTAAGCACTTCCAAATGCCTCCGAAAAATCTCCAGATATTTTATCCACACAAAAAATGGCCCAGAAGCAGCTGAACATAAACTTTACTGAAATAAATAAGGGAAATTAACTAGTCGTTTTTAGAAGTTAATACTGCACCACAGAACAGTATCAGAAGTGAATGTCCTATGTTCTAAAACCTTCTCATTTCAAAACCAGAAAACTAAATAACGAAATTTAAGAACACTCTTAAAGGTGTCTTAAAAGAATATCTTTTAGTTCAAGTGTTTAAAAAATTGCTCAAGTACACAATGGAATAGATACAATGATTGTAATTTGAGCACCCCAGATAAAAACAAACAAAATCAAATACGAAAACAATTTCTTTTTTACGATTCACAAAATTCTATTGCTATACTCTTCCAATACCCAAAACAACTTTTTAAAAGAACAACAATGTAAAATAAAAGGGATAAAAAAAGGACTTAACTTTACTTCTTTAAAGGACCCTTTTTTAAAGTCCTTTTTTATTTCATTATTTTTTCTTATTATGATTTTTTAAAGTCCAAATCACTTTTAAGCTTTCCTACAATTTTCATTTTTAACGCTTTAGTAAAAAATTTAAAGTTAAATTGAGGTTTTTATTATTTAATACATTTTTTTCCTTGGTGTTTGTAACGCCTAAGGAAAAAAATCTTAAAACGTGAGAAGAGACCCTATAATATTATATCAGTACTATACTTATTCAGTTGAGTATATGAGTTAAATTTCCAAACATTTTCATGACCATAAACCTCCAAAAATAAGCAACAAGTGACAAACACACCTAAATATATTTTTAAAAAAATGGTGCCTTAAACAATTTTAAATTGAATCCTGGGAGAAAAGGATAACAATAACGAAACAGTTTTTATCATTTTCTTAAAAATGATCTATCAAGAAAATAGTACGTAATTAGACGCACGTAAAGCGATTCTTCAAAAAATTTTCCAATTGAAAAAACAAGAACAATTTTTAAGCTGTATGAAAAAAAACCCCAAAAAATCAAGCTACAAATCATCAAAAACGAAAAATGTCTCCAAATATGTATTGATAATAAGGGAATCTATTTTATTCTGTTATAGGGCTTTTATGTACATGTTGGAGATTCTTTCTATATTTTGCATAAAGTCTTCAAAACATTGAATATATTACTATTGAAAAAAACCTTCCCAATTCTTAGAAGTTTTTCCTCAGTTGATAAAATGAAGCCTTTGAACCTTTTAAATCTAAATAACTAATACCTATTTAGTATAATATTTTCTACATTCATTAATTTTTTTTACGAGGGAGTGGAAAGCTTCGCAAGCTACTCATTGGAAATGTGAGATGTTCATTTAAGGTTTGCGACTTTCTTCTTCTTCTTCTATAGCTTTACAGTCCTTGATGAACCTGAGCTTCCGCTATAATTCTCTTCCACACATCCCGATCTTGTGCAACTCTCTTCCAATTTCTTATTCCTAAAATCCTTAAGTCATCTTCAACAGCGTCTAGCCATCTTTTTTTTGGTCTCCCTCTACCTCTAGCACCCTGCATTTGGTGGAGAAACACTCTTTTTGTTGTTCTGTTATCCGGCATTCTTATAACATGTCCTATCCATCTTAACCTTTGCGCTTTTATGAATCTTATTATGGTTCTACGTTCAGTCAATTGTTCAAGCTCAAAATTATTTCTTGATCTGTATGTACGATCTTCGTTTCTAACCGGTCCATATATTTTTCGAAATATTTTACGCTCAAATATTCCCAGTTGTCTACAATCTGCAGTTTTAAGCGTCCATGTTTCACATCCGTATGTTAGAACCGGTCTGATTAATGTTTTGTATAATTTAAGCTTTGTATTTCTCGACAACAGCCTGGATTTCATAAGTCTAGAGTATGTATAGTAACATCTACTTGTGGCTTGTATTTTTCCCGTATTGCCACAGCGGTGTCTTCACTTTTACTGTATACAACTCCAAGATACTTAAACTGATGAACACCTTCGAACTTATAATCATTAATATTCAAATCTTGCGTTGGCATATGTGATTTGCTTTTTACGAAGTATTTAGTTTTGGGTTAATTTATTATCAGTCCCACTTTTCTAGCATCAGTTTCCAAACGTGTAAATGTTTCTTTTAGCTCTCTTAAATTCTTAGCAATTATTACAATATCATCGGCGAAAGCGCATATTTGTATGGATTTTATAAATATAGTTCCTTGAGGATCTATCTCTTTTACGACATAATGAAGAACTAGGTTAAATAGTAATGTTGATAGAGCATCACCCTGCTTAACTCCCGGTTCTATTCTAAAAGATTCAGTGAACACCCCTTGAATTTTGACTCTTGCAGTGTTTGTCAGGGTTAGACATGCTAATCTTGTTAATTTTTCTGGAATGCCAAGTCTATTAAGAACCCTTTGCGACTTTAACACACCAAAACCTAACCCTTCTTCAACCAAACTTTAGATGGGAACCTATGATACAAATGTACAGTTCTGTTACGAGGATAACAATTTTGACTGAATTAGTATTGTCTGACACATAATATATATTTTCACCTTTGAGGAATACATTTGATAGCATACGGTTCCATAAATGCGACTAGTGCATGACAAACGAATTCCCATAATCCGTGTTGCATCTTTTGGACTGTTCAACTGTGCAGTGGTGAGCTTCTGTTGCCTTCCCTGCTTCTTGTTGGAAAACTTTGAGTGGATGCATTAATGGTTTTATATGGATATTATATGGATATCTAAAACATGATAAGGAATTAGCTTAAAAAAAAATTATAATAATAAATTAAAGTTATTTCCTGTGAACATTTTTATTAAAGCCTAATTTTTAAACTTTATTCAGGAGTTTAAGGATACAAATATTATTGATTTTCAAGTACAACTACAATAAAATATTGTTTGTATTGTTTTGATTTTGAGATTTTAATAATTGAAGGGACTAGAGAGGTACAGTGGTAAGAAGTCAGGAACGACGAATATTTTTAAAGATTTTTGATAAAATGTTTAGAAATAAAAAGTTTTAAGGGTTTTTTTTTTGTACGTGATGAAAAAAGATATTGTTTAAATTCTAATACTTTTAATACGGGGTGATACTTAAATGGAATTAAAATAATTTAAAATTATTCTTAAAGTTATGAAAATTTTGGAAAGTAAAAAGATTTTTGGTGAAAAATTTAATTTTCAAAACTTTTCCTAAATTAGCCTTATCTAACAAAAATAATACAAATTCTTTTTCCTGAAATATTCAGAACTTTTAAGATATTGAGTACTTTAGAAATCTACCATGAAATATTAGTTGTGTGAAATGGTTTAAGGGAAAAAATTCGAACTTTTTTTAGAGCATTTGTAAAAAGTACCCATCAATATCTTGCAGTTTCATGCACCGCCCAATCTCCTATATAATTATTCTAAACCTCGACCTGATCTAAAAATTTTTGTCTTAAAAAGTATAATTATAAAAGTTCTTCACACCTTTTAACCCTGCGCCAGTTAATTGAAGCTGAAATGAATGAACAAAATATATTCATTAAAATCACAGTCCGACGTGCATAATCATTGAGGTTTCCTCCAAAGGGATGAGAAAATAGAATTTTTATTAATTTATTATATTTGTTTGTCAAATTAAAGTTAATTGTAATATCTTGATAATTTAATTTAAAACACGTCTTCAAAACGATTACCTTCAGTGTAAGATAATTAATTCAAATATGATAAGCCAAAGAATTTAACCCTTTATTTAATTTAATCAGATTAACCTAAACAAATTTCAAGATGCTCTTATCGATAATACTTTAATGGGTTCATTAAAACATCCAGTAATCGAAATATATTTTAGGACTTAATTATTAACAACAATAGGATTCAATAATAGGACGAGCCAAGCATTTTTGAAAGAAAAATATTAAGGCGAATTTTTGGCGCACGAAGAATAAATGAAAATTAATACGAAAAAAGAAGTAATGATGAATTATACAAAATGATAAAATCTAAAATTAAGATGGGCCGGTCACGTTGCACGAATGGAGGAAAATAGATCACAGTATAAATGCTTAACAAGTACTCCTTATACTACCAGAGCAAGACGTTGCCTAAGAGCAAGGTGGACAGACAACGTCGAAAATGATGTATAAGTGTTAGGAGTGAGAAATTGGAAAGCTGTTGCTCAATACAGAGAAGTGTGTATGAATGTTGTGAAGAAGGCCAAAGCCCATCCAGGGCTCTACAGTCTACATCTAAACAATGATGACTTAATTATTAAAGGAGATAAGGCTTTCATCAGAATTATTAATTTAAGTTTTTGCTTCAAAAAAAAGTATTATTTAATGGAAACTTCAGTCTGTCCACATCGTATCTAAGTAAAAGTCCTGATCGATATCAGTTCCGTATTTAATTACAACCATTTGCAAAACAATTGAGCTCAAATTCTTTTATTTATTTCCTTATTTAATCCGAAGTATATCTTGTACCAAAATTCCTTCTAAATAAATCTTGTTTAGACAAATGATAAAAATCATACCACAATTTTCCAATTCTTTTGTCCTACCATTTACCAAATACAACCACAAGAATTAATATACAGTTACCGCTTAAATAAAAAATTGATTTACTAAAATGATCACGTTTTATCTATTATTTAATAATTTTCTTCTCTTCTATACAAAAAATTTTCCCTAGAAAATAAACAACATGTTCAATAATTTTATTTTAATATAAGGAAGGACAATGTACCACAGTTATCGATTGTTAAGCAATTATTATTAAGGTACGTACCATACATACATGCGTCCTATACAATTGAATTTCACTAATCTTTAACTAATAAATCAATCAATATTAATAAATATAAAAAAAAAAAAAAAATCGGAAATAAAACAAAATTATTTCCAAAAAAATGGAAAAATTAAGGGAAGAATCCAAAAAAAAAAAAAACCCACACACAAACAATATCATCCTTAATTTTGCAGTAGGATTAAAGTAATAAAGTGGCACGTTATACAGATTTTATACAATTGCCATTTTAATTTAAGGATTTCTTGTATATTTTTTTCCTCAATAATCGGCTTAAATAAATTTAATGAACATACGTGTGTGTATGTACATGTGTGTGTGTGTTAAAGTCCTTACGAAATATATTCAAGGACATTCAGAAAAATTTAAAAGGTAATGAAACAATTTACTGAATGATTGTTTGTTGTTTTTTTTTTGTTTGTTGCCTTTCAAAAGATCCTTTTATTCTGTTATTTTTGTTATGATTATCCTTTTGTTTGGTTGAAATCGGATAAATGAAAAATTAAATACAGAAAATTAGGCAGACTATAATATTATCTAAAGATTTTTTTCTATATACCTAGGTTTGGTTTTATTTATGTTTCAAAAAAATTGAAGGATCGTATTCCATAAATTCGGCAATTTCTTTTGCAACTGACGTTTGAGGTTAAATTTGAATCATTTGCAGTTAAGTTACCTATATATTTTAATAATTCAATATGTGAGTTATAACGTTAAATTAAAAATATTTTTTATTTATCTTTCAAATATTTTGATTATTTGAGTAGTTGAGCCTTTTATTAAATTATAAAGTAGAAACTTGATGTAATATTTTAGTTTAAAGAGTTTGTCGTCGTCTTTAATTTCCTTAAGGAGAATTGGACTTCTATAGATTCTTTATTTCATTCATTTATTGACCGTCTGATTTAGAAGTCAGAAGGTATTTTTAGAACTTTCTGATTTCTTTCTTACCCTTTTATTCATCTGCTTTTTGTTTTCTGCAGTATGTTGTTCGAAGTCTGCACACGCTTCTCTTTTTCCGAATTGAATTCCAGAGCAGAGTGATTCTTTTTGTAGGCCTATTAATGTGGAATATCCAATAATAACTTCTTGCAAGCTTCTTCTTGACTAAAAGATTTCGAACTCGAGCCTTATAATCTCTTCGTTATATGAATCCCTGAATATTTTAAATACTTTTCTTGCCTAGTTGTCAAGACTCACACCTACTAAAAATAGCTTCAAATGTTTCATAGTTTAAATTTCCTGAACTGTGCATTCCTTAAAATATATGCCGATCTTCAGACTTGTTACCCGTATTTTAAAAAATTGCTTTATCCAACTAATCACATCTCTTTCGAGTGACCATTTGTTCATTTATTATTCACCTTCTCAATTTGTTTTCTTATTTTGTTAAAGATAGTGAAAGGTGAAGATTTGTTAAAGCGTCTAGGTTCCATAATCTTACATAAAAAAGTTCTAAACAACTTTAACTTCAGTATCTATTTAATTCCGTATTATACTAATTCAATTCAAGTATAAATTACTCGAACTAGTTTGAATAAATAAAATTTAATTTTGAAAATTAAGAAAACAATTAAATTATTAAAATCTTAAAGAAATTTAAAAATTATATTGTAAAAATATTGGGAAATTTTGACTTTTGGATAGAAAATTATAAATAAAGAGAAAACACGTGAGCTAACAAATTAAAAACGGAAGCCGGAAAGGGAAATAATTTTTGTTTTTTTCGTCCTTAAGCAAAAATCTTTAGGAATTAAATTTAAATCCCACAGGATATTTGTTCTCCTTTCTTCTAAATATTTTGAAATGGAATTTCTTAGGTTTCTTGCGTTTTTTTAACACCTTCCATCATTGGAACCACTTAACATTTTCTTGATTTTATGTATGCCTCCAGGACATAAATGTTAAATGAAGCATTTAATAACTTTTATAATATTGGTTACTTTAATCACTTTTTCTTTTCTTGTTTAAAATGTGTATGGTGTCCCTAGTGTCTCTTTGAAAACGTATTTTTAAATTTAATATATCTTAAAAACTTTTTTAACAATTTTAAGGGATTAGGAAAAGCAGCAAGTTGTTGTTAAATATTCTGCAGGTTCTGCTTTTAGTATAACTCTAGCTTCGCAATACAAATTCTTTAAATTTCGACTGATAAATGTACCCTCAAAAAAATCAAATCAATAATTCTTTAGAATATTGAGAATTCTACTCAATTATATTTTCAGAGGGTTTTACAAGTATCTGCAGTGCTTCTATACTTTTAAAGTATCATTCTTGCTTTAAATTGTAGAATTAATTTCCTGCATTTGTAGTATATGATATTCTGGAATTTATTTGGTTTTAAATCTTTAAAATGCTCTAGTCCTACACACATACAAAGATGTTTATTGAAATATTTTAAATTTATCTTATATTATTATAAGAAACATTATTACTATTAAAGAACTCCGTATTGCAAATGTATATTTTTAAATATTTATATAAATATTTCTATTTAAAATAACATACTATTTATATATTTTAATAATTTGTTATACTTATACCCAGATAGGAAAATAATGCATAAACATACCAATACAGGATGCCCCAAATTTTAGCATAACGGAGAGTGTATGTGAGAATTAAGATCGGGATTAGCTAACAAATTATTTTGGGGTGGTAGTAAATTGTTAAAGCCTTTTCAGATATCAGGCTTTATGGAAACACTATATTTATTTCGTCACTGGTTTACCTAGTAGATTCGTTGAGATATCGATGCACAGCTTATAGTACTAACTTTTATGATAATCTATTAAGCTTTTCCTAGATTTCACAGAGCAATAGTTACAATTTCTTGCAGACAATTACAATTGGCATATCCAATCCTGTAATAATTTTATAAACATGCGGATGGGAAGTTCCTCGAAAACATGCAAAGTCGAAATATTCACTTTTTCTCTGATGCAATTTTTTTATTAACCCTGTATATCTTTTTCTCGATATATAAGTTGTTTACTACCAAAATAGTTATTTCAAAAAAAATATGTTATTTATATTATTATTTTATAAAAACTATTTGTAAAAAAATATATTCTTTAGTTTTAGGTATGTTTTAAAATAAAACTTTAAACAACAAATATCGGTGACATGTCATAAGTTCCATGGTTAGAAGTTCCATTGGACTTTGCCTCGTTTCAAAGAGTTATCACTTTGGGACTTCTGTATTTTGGAAGTTTATTTACATTTTGCAGAGAAAAATCGTATAATCCTGTAATTTATATAATTTCTGCTACCTAATTTAATATCTCGCACATGTATAAATGTTCTGTAAATATCGTATTTTGTGAATTAAATTCTAAAATGCCTCCTAATTCAGAATTTTGGATGTAATATAAATTATATACTAGATATAATATAAATATTCTTTCACTACAATAGAGTGGCACCCAGCTACAGCCACTTTCACGAGGATCGAATGCGTCACGCAGGTTGTCGACCATGCGAATTTTTTAAGCTTCCGGTGGTAAAAAAATGTCGCGAGTCCCATGGGACAACTGTCTTAATGGGATTTCAGATCATGGGACTTCTGACAAGTCACCTCACAGGGTTATACGTTTGTTCCAGAATATGTACCTATATGAAATATTGAATGGGAGTTTTGACTCATTTTGGTGAGACAAAAGTTCAAATAAGAAGATGCTACAAGTCCCATTGGACTTCTGACTGAATGAAGTGATTCAAAAGTTTCAATGGAACTTCTGGCAATGGAACATCTGACATGCCACCACAAATATCTTATATTGTATACATAGCATTATTATATTTTAACAAGTTCAACATAACTTTTCTCAAATTTTGTATATTATTTGTATTTGTTTCTGTATCTTTAGTTGTTTTTTGTTTGCTACTTTTTTAATTTATTATCTTTTGATCTTATAACTTCTGTTTCCTCTTATCCTTAAGTCCCATACATTCAATTCATGTATTCATGGATTGTTTAACATATTTTCAATTATCCCATTATAAAATATTTTACCTGTTATTTATTGTTTTTCTTATTTTGGTTCCTTAACATTTACATTCAAAAAATAAATTATCTTGTACTTTTAAAAGTAAATCAGTTTCCATTGTAAGTATTCATATGTATCTATTATATACATATTAATATTATGTATCTGTAGTATTCTATATGTATTCAAATAGTTCCCAAAGATTTAATTTACATCTTTTTGAATTTATAAGAGTTAAAATTTATAGCATTATTCTTTGCTGAACCCATCTACCGCCTCATCTACATCCAGACCCGATAAATTGAATTAAGAATAGAGTTAAATAAAAATTTTGACTTTGGTCGGTCTGTATCTGTGTGCTTAGTTGAAGAATAAAATTCTATTAATTCTCTTACTTTTGGAATATGTTCAGGATATGTTGGGTATGAAATTATGTTGAGGATATGTTGAGGACAAAGTTTATATTATCTGAGATCCTGTACACATATATTTATGCTGAATAAGTAAAAAAATTTAATTTTCATTTTTCGAAGTTTTTCTTTATAACTAATTCCACAAATAGAATCTTGTAAATTATTTAAGTTGCTTTAATATTAGATTTTATATGAGTGTGGATCTGATATATTGGTATTACTAGTAGATACTATACTATAGCTTTACCTACTATTGATCTTAATATCCTTAAGATATTTTTGGGGAAGGTCAGAAAGCAAAATGGATGAATATTTTCTATTTTAAATACATGTTTGTTTCTGTAAATTATAGTTATACTATATTTGTATATTGCAGGAATTCTGAGCGTTGTCTGAGGAATGGGATGATGATGAAATTGGGTTTGTATATAGTAGTATATGAACTAAGAATATAAATTATATTTGACCTAGATTCTAAGAATTTATTTTGAATTTTGATTATAAAATTATTTGTTTTTAGTATTAGAATATATATACGTATTTAAAAAATAAAATTGAAAATTATGTTTTTTTGGAAGATTCGAAAGTGCTTCAAAGTCACGTGATTAATTAAACATTTTATCTTTAAAAAAATTCTGAAATTAAAAATTGATTATTTGCTAAAGATAAAGGACGACAATTTTTGAATTATGAATAATTATAACATGAAAACAAATTTAATAACTATTAGTTTCCTGAACAGGCTTTTGTTATTATTGAATTATGCAAATTAGTTCAAATAATATTGAGTGTACAAATTCTTATAGATCAAAGCAAACGATGCAATTTTTCGATGCGAATTAAGTCGATTAATTGGTACTTGATTGAAAGGGTCGCCTAATAGGTGTAAGACATGGTTTCAATTTTGTCGAGGTAACTTAAATGAGTTTGGAATGCACCAGCCCAAATAGACGAGTTGTACTGCATCTAAGGTCAAATATACGATTTTTAGATTTTTGACAGATCCTTTGGGGACAAATATGTTTTACAACAGGACAAAAATCCCAAACGTTTAGCAGCATCATTAGATTTATCAAAAATAGGCTCATTCCACAGCATTTTTTGATTAAGCTGGAACCATAAAATGCTTAGACTTTTTAATCGCTCTTTATTTTCTCCTTGGAATCGCAGAAATGAATAAATTTATTTCTTTGGCAGGGAATGAGGTAGCTTTAAGTGTTTCAGATCTTAAACTCAACTCTATTAGTTTTACCCCAATCAGTTATTATAGCTAAAGGTGCATTTACATTGGATCTGCGATAAGTGATTAGAGCATCGATGAGACCATAGAGTGGAAAATTATATACATGATTTTAATAGAAGAGTTTATATTAGAGCATCAATTTGATCAACGATAAACAATATATAATTTTCTACTCTATCCTCTTATCAAAGCACTTTTCACTTATTACAGCTTCAATATAAATGCTTAGGTTGCATACCGTGGCTAATTAAACTAACCATGGTATTTATTTCGAACTGATTGCGGTAGATGTGAAACTGAATTTCCTAAGCAAATCGTAGTATGTCACTAGAACACTGCCACTAGAATAACATATCCAACTTATCTCTTATCTTTAATTTTTTGGGTTTAATCAGATATAAACGTTGTTTTTAAATTATTCCATTTAATTTCTTAGAAGTATTTTACCTTAAAATTTCCAAATCAAATTTTGTATCAATCTAAATAATTGCTACCATTATTTTATTAACAAATATTCCAATAGTAAAACTCACAACTAATATTAAAACTTTTTGCATGCATTATATTTTATTATATCCAAATTCTTGGATATAATAAAAAATTTGGGTATTAGCAATGCTTTTTAATTAATAAAAATGAATTAACAGAAAATAAACTTTACCTGTACAATATTATTTTGTGAATTTGAAACTCATTTCAGAATGCGACATTCAGTACAAAATAAACCTGTGTATCACCATGTTATTTTGTCAAATATATGTTACATTTATCTTTTTTTAATTATTCTATATCTTTGTGACTAGAGAAACCGTTGTCCTAAAATTACATCACAGTTTGTAATGCATTGAAATATCATGAGAGGTATGGATTCCATCGAATTCAAGTGAATTTGCATTATCTTGTATTATCTTATCTCAGCACTCATTCTATTTAGCCATCGTGCCAAAGACTTACCCTAATTTTTGATGTTAGAAGGCTGTGGTTTTAGAGTGTTGAAGTCACCAAAGGCAAATAAATCACTTCAGCGGATGACTATCGATGCTTTCCATGACCGTCGTAAAAAAACAAATGTAAGGCCGTCAGTACGTTAGTACGATATTTTGTAGAAATCAAAGCACAATATAGCCTAGAAATATTATGATTTAAATACTGATCTGGTTTCCGGTATCAGATAGTTGACAAACATAACTACCTATACATTCGTCCTTGGTTTTTGTTAAATTATATCTAATGCTCAGTAATTTCTTCAGATAATGAAATTTTACTAATTCAAGTTGACTGTTAAGTAATTACAGTTAGAATGTCATTTCGTTGTTCTTTCATTAAATAAATTAAATATTCTGACTGATTACTATTTAATCGAAGTATCTATAAGAAATGGAATATGTGTTACATGTACATGTTATAATTATGTAAATACAAGTAAAATAAAAATACTTTAATTATACATAAATGTATTTAAGGTGAAAATTAAATAGAAAATCATTGGAAAATTTCCATTTTAATAAAAGTTGTAAATAAAAGAAATTAAATTAAGCAGGAGAGAACTTTATGTTTTATAACAATTAACAAATTACTAACCTGTTGAACATATTTAATAGAAAGTTTTTATAAAATTTGTAAATGTAGTTTAAAGGTTTATTGAATTTTTAAAAAAAGAAACACCTTCATTTAAATTAAGCACAGAATCTAACTCTGATTTCTAGCATAGATTTTAGCCTTTGGCGATTTTAGATATATTGTGATACGTCCCCATATGAAGATATTGTGATACCTCCCCATAAAACCACAAAGGAATTGTGCTTTCAAACTTGTTTCTAATCGTCTCTTTAACCTAAACTTTTCACAGATCTTTGGAAGGTTCATGTAACTTCTATGGATATATTCAAAAAACAGTTTGTTGGGCTAATATCCATGTCTCCATTAAAATTAGAACAAAAACCAATGCTTACAGAAAAAAAATTTGTTGAAGACATTCGTTTTTTAACCTTCTGGCTTATGTACCGGTAGAATAGTGTCCCGTTATATTCAATTTTATAGATCAAATTCTAATCAGGTGTGTTTGGCTGCAAAGCTGAAACTTTTAAAATTTTTTCTAATCCTCTATTTTAACTAACCATGTCTCACATCATTGGGATAGAAATTCAGAAATAATTTGAATATAAATCCATGTCCCCAGTAAAAATAAGAACGGAAAATCAAGTAACCAGTAATAAAATTATTCCATAGTTTATGGAAATTTGTTTGTCATGCACATATGAAACCATATCCCGTAAAATATTTTCCCCAAAATTGTTAATATCTGGTTTTCTATAATATTAAACCCAATTTCCTACAAATAATTCACACATCCTTATTCCCGAATCCAAGTTGTACATTTGTTTCAAAGGTCCCATTCTAAAGTATGGTTCAAAACGTGTTGTGTGTTAAAGTCGCACACTATCCAACCAACGCACAATTCCAATTCCAAGGTGGCTTCCGACTCTTTCCATAACCCTCGCAAGACAAAAAAATTAATGAAAATTGATTGAGAACTTGGATTTTTTTAACTCCTATTACAGCAGCAAATATTTGTTTTTCCCTGAAAATTTTAAAATGTTTTAAATTTAAGATTTCTTCAGATCTTTAAAAAATTTAAGATTTTTTTCAAGTTCCATATTAACTCTCATGATAAAAATGTTTAATACTTCTTAAATCTGATTCTTTAGATTCGGAAAAAACTGAAATGAACATGCGTTCAAAGAACATCTTAAAAAAGTTAAATACTTTAAAAGAAGAATTATCAGAATAACCGCATTTATACCCAAAAATGATTTAGATGATGATAATAATGTTGGGTTGGGAGTTGTGGTAAAATTTTATTCTTTCCTTATTTACACACGCTTTTGTTAGCTTTATAACTTTTGATTATCTTCTTTTTATAATTCGCTCTGTTTATTTTCATTTTCGCGATAAATTTTTTTTTATTTTGGGTAATTTTTTTTTGTTTTTAATTATGTCTTAAAATCATAATGATAATGGTATTATTTTCCATCTCTTTCCATCTTATTTAGATATAAAATTTTATATCGTTTCCAGCATTTTCAATTTTTAGGTGAATGAAGATAATGAAAGCAAGTCAATTTCTCTAATTTTTCAAACATGAATAGTTTTTTTTAAAAATTTTCATTGTGTTTCATTGTGTTTCATTGGAAAGCCTTAAGAACGCGTGATAATTGTTCAATTAGAGGCACAAAAATTTTGAGTTTTTGACTAAATTTGAATGGTAACCGAATTAAGTTCTTTAGAACCTTCAACGTTTTCATTTTAGGTAAATGCCATAATAATATTAACAAATGAATTTGTGTTTAAATTTTAGTTTTGCAGGAAAAATTTCTATTCAAATGCTCTTTCATTAAGGTGACCATCTACCCTAGAATTAACAATGAACAATTTCTTGAGCGTTTTTATACCCGCGTGCGAACAAAGGGTTTGTAACGTTCTAGACATGACCCTTGGCTTCTAGGTATAGGCTCAACGTTGAAAATTAAATAGATTTAATTATGTGTGTCCGCCCGTCTGTCAGCACGATAACTCAAAAACTAAAAGAGCTTAAGCTATGAAACTCATGGAAAAAATGATTTTTTGACAATCTCCAGATTCCATATTCTTTTTGATTAAAATCAGGTGGTAGGATGAGACAATCACCATAATAGGTTTTCACGGGTATCTAAGGTATCAGAAATTTTTTCTTCTAAAATTTACAACGGCGCTTTTATCTACTTTCATCCCTTGCAGTTTTTACCATATTTGCTTCAAAGGTGCTTTTTATTTTTTTAATATCATATACTCCATATAAATTGTCAAATATCTTCTAGAGCTGACAGCAGCTCTACTTCGACCATTCCCAATTGTAAATTTTTTAAATTTATTATTCCAGTGATCGCCTCAGCATATTTTTTGAAGTTTTATAAAGAACGAAGGACAATATTCGAATTTTCTTCCACAGTACCTGCTGACTTGGAATTTCCAATATAATGTTCACTTTATTTTTGCCGGCATAAATAAACTTTTCCTAAACTATTAAAATTGCGAACTCTTGTTGATTAAGATGGTTAGAAAGAGTTTTATAAATAACTTAATATTATATTCTTAAACCCGTAGGAGGTTTTGGAACAAGAAATTCACGAAGTTTATTTAAGTTCATTTCTTAACAATAATCAAAATAATTTGAAATTCTTTTACTGAATTATTTCTAAAGAATTTCCTTTAAATGTTTGTGTGTGTGTATGTTTCATAAATAAAATAACTAATTCCTATAATAATATTAACACGTAAAAAAGTTTTTTCTTTAGAAATAAAAAGTTATAAGATGAAAAGATTCCTGGCTTGTTATAATTTAGTTTATTTTTACTTACTTGTCAAAATATTTATTTAAGGTTTTTGTGCTTTAAATAGCTTTGCTCTTTTTCGAATTTTCTTGTTTGCTAAATTACAAATAAAACAAGTGATGAAAAAAACCAAGGGTTTTTAAAAAAGTACATTTTCAAAATTATATTGTGTTAAAAACTCAGTTTATTTTTGGAAATATATACTGTGCGGGATATATTTACTATGGGGGATATAATATATACTATAGAAATATATACTAATAAGTCACTGCTTACTTGTAAAAATAGTAAATTTTTAATTTTTAAGTCCTAATAGCTCTTCAATGGGAAAGGTTACCAAATTTCTCAAGAATCTAATCTCACTCACCACTCCCTCCCTCCCTCCATTTTTTTAGGTTCTAGGAATTAAACCAAAATTTGGAATTTTACTTAGAATTTTACTATCTAAGCAAAAATGGATAAAGCTGAGAGACACTTTCTTCAATTTAAAGAACCGCTTTTGAATTTAAGAAAAATCTTTAACATATGTTAAAATATAATGTTGGACCTTTAAATTTTGTATATTAATAGAAAAAAATTTGGACAGGTATTCAAGTTACAGATGCTTAAAAAAAGCCAAATTTCAATTTTGGACCCCTTACAGCTCTTAAAAGGGGGGCGCAACAAAAAAATTTTCTTAACCGACTCCTACTAATTTCTGAGGATCTACCATCTCCCAAAATTGCAAGTTTCTAGCTTGAGCCGTTCAGAAGTTATGGGGGGCCAAAAATTTTGCAAAAATTGAGTTTTGGATAACGGTAAATTTTAGTACCGATGGCAACCCAATGAATAAGTTTTTTAACAGTTTGTAAAGCTTATAAAAGCAGCTATCTTTCGACGTTTTCAGATTGAAAAAATACCTCATAGAACTTTTGTTATAACGTTTTAAATAAAGGGTTTCTTCCAAATTTGAGGGGCTGTAGCTTCGTAACGGGTGGGGCTACAGAAAAAAGTTCTTCCATGAAATTATTTTTTTTGCAATACCTACCCGTAGTTAAAATTTCTTCTCTCTATTTCAAACGGTGTAAAACTTTGTGTAAACATACGGACAGACAGACAGACGGACAAAGTTTAAAATTAAGAAAAACCTTTGACACTGATTGAAACTTTCGTTTTGGAGCTTTCCATTTTGTATATAAATAAAAAAAAATATTGACAGGTGTTCAAGCTATAAGTGTTTAAAAGCTAAATTTATAGCAAAATTTAAGGTTTTGGACCCCTTACAGCTCCTAAACAGGGGGCGTAACAAAAAAAAATTTTTAACTGACTTCTCCTTATTTCTAAGGATCTAGCTTCTCCTAAAATTTCAAGTTTCTAGATTGAGCCGTTCAGAAGTTATGAAGAGCCAAAAATTTTGCAAAACTTAGTATTAGATAACGGTAAATTTTAATACCGAATGGTAACCCTATATATTTGGCTTTTAAAAGTACGTAAAGCTTATAAAATCAGCTGTCTTTTACCGTTTTCAGGTTGAAAATATACCTTATAGAACTCTTGTTATAACTATTTAAATATAGGGCTTTTTCCGACTTTGAGGGGCTGTAGCTCCATAACGGGAGGGGTAATAGAAAAAAGTTTTAACATTAAATTATTTTTATTGCAATATCTACCCGTTGCTGATATTTTTTTGTCAATCGTACGTAAAAAAGGGACAGACGGACGGACAGAGTGAAACTATATAGGTACATTTTTACAAAATTTTTTGAAAATGTACTAAAAAGAAAAATAAAATTTGAAACTTTGTGGTTACGTTTTAGTGTTATCTTGTGAAAAAAGCAGGAAATAAGGCAGTAAAATTCTTTGGGTCTGTATTATTTCACGAATAAGAATTTTAATACACAGAACTCCATGAAAAAATAAACTGGTTCGGACAATCTATAGTACTAAATCATTTTACTGATGGAATCAATTCTTTAAGGTGTAAATCTTCAGAGAGTGCAAAGTTCTGCATCATACATTGGATTGCATGAAACAAGGCAGTAAACACTCACATCAAATGAGTGAGGAACAGAAAATTTGTACAAAAATTCTTTCAATTAAACACAGTTCGATTGTGTAGGTTAAAATTTTTATATAATATGTATATATGTTGCTCTTTGACAGTATAGTCAGTTGGTAAAAACATATTTTTGAAGGCGAAATTTCAAAACTTTCTGAAAAAACCATGCAACGTCAGTTTCAGGAATTTACTGCCAGCTCCCCAAGATAATCAATTTTTATTTTAATAATAAGATCATTAATATTATATAATACTATCACAATTGAGCAATCAATGCAAACTGCCTTTTTGTGACAAATTTTCTTATATTAAAACTTATCCTGTGTACCTATGTGCAATTTGATTGTGACTAGACGAATCTATGGATTTTCAGTTTGCATTAAATTGAGTTGCTTTGTTATTATGTGACAGCCACTTTATATTCTTTCAAGGTGAATGTTAAAAAAAAAAAATCAATTATTCAAAAAAAAAAAATCATGAGGCAATTCATGTCATCACCATTTAAAAAATTCCATATATACACAATATTTTATTTATTTTCTTTATTTTGGTTTTGGTTTTTATTTGTATTTCTAATCTACTTTTCTTTTGTACTTCTTGTTTAATACTTTTCCTTTAAGAAGTGGGTCCTCAACTTAAAGAAAAATAAAATATTTTGAGGTTTTTAGTTTTAGATAAAGTTCAATTTCAAAATTAATGAAAAATATGAGATATAAATAAATTTAACAAATCTGATTTATAGTAAATGTCGAAGAGGAAGTACCGTTACAAATAGCTTGTAGGATTTAAGATTTGTATATCTGCTCCGATAGTCACAGGAAAAAGGTTAGGACAGTTGAGAAATGGTTTTCAGATATTTGGAAAAAATCAATTTTAGATACCACTATCGAAGATAAAAATTTAAAGTAATGAGAAAATCTGCCACACTTTCAAAAGTATGGCACTGCAAGACAAAATGATGTTCTAAACAGTAAGTAGGTTCTCCTAAAAGAAGTATTCAAGCAATACTGATCTTTAGTATATAATTCTCGAGTTGAAGAAAATAACAGATGCAGCGGATAATGTGATTCCAGCTTTATATTTTAAACATGCATTTGACCAATAAAAATTTATGATTATATTTTACTTTAATTAATTTTATCTTTAATTACTAATTATAATTAATTTTAATTAATTTTATCTATAATTACTTACAGTTAGGTTCAAAACATCGATCATTATAAAGTTGAACAAGTTTTGCAAATCGAAGCAAGGGTCGAAGTATCAATCATTAAAAAGTTGAACAAGTTTTGTCCACTTTCAGTTAATTATGTTCTAAACATGTCCTTTAAATTGACTACCATTGAAATTACAAAGCTCTAGGAATGTTTAAAGTAAGTTTCAATTCTGTTGATATATTAGTATTCAAATTTAAATTATACTCTACCCAACCCCTTGGCAATAGCTTTTAAAGAATCTTTTCAAGACTAAATATGAAACACAATATCTTAAGATACTTTTTAATACAAATATATGAAAGTTACTCGTAAATTATAACATATAAACTGTTCTACGGATTTATTAATTTAAAAATACATTATATTATAGTTATTATGTATTTCCTAAAGAAAGTAAATAATTTTATAAAAAATATTTTTTTTTTATAATAAAATCCTTGAAAATTTTATGAAGTGAAAATATTTTCACTTCTGAGAAAGATACAAACACTGGCTTCTAAAGATACACCTACCTAATATTCTATCTTTCATATTATTATGATGTTTATAGATAAACAAACATTTTTGAAAATCTTATAAGCAGATGTTTTAACTTTATTAATAAACCGTAAAAAGATGCTTTAAAATATTATATATAAATAAATTGTATCTTATGGTTAAATATTATTATTGTATTATATATTTTAAGATACTTTAAAATCATATAAGAATTTATATTATTACCTTTAGTATTATACAGTTATTGCACAGTTGTTATATATAATATAATGTCTATGATAATAATAATAATCTTACTAATATTAAAAATAAATTTATTTTTATATATATATGATAATATTTTTAGCAACATATGAATAAGCATTAACAGTTATAAATAATATAAGTTATCTTTAAGATACTTATATGAATGTCCTTTCATATTATTTCGTTTTTTGTTGTCCTTTAAGGAACTCATGTTAAACCGAATGTTCTGGACAAAAGTCGTACCAAAATTATAGGGTGCCAAATAGGGTAAAAAGAAGTGGTTTATTGTAAGATGTTTACCTCCAAAATTTTTAAACACTTAAGAACTTTCAAGACTTAATAAGAGTGTTAGGTAGAATATTAAAACCCTCTGACGTTTTGAATCCCAAAAACCGCTGCAAAACATTTTTCCGATTTTAAGTAGTTTTGGTATATTTCACCTCCTTACTTCCGTTATAGAGTACAAGGTTTATTTTCGAAACACCCTGTACAAATACATTATTTTGAACTTGAAAGATTTTTGAACTTAACACTTAAAAATCAAGAAGAGTGGTTTTTTAATGCCATCTTGTTGTCATGTTTTGATCACGTTTCTATGATATTGTAAACATTTTCTTACTGTATGTGTAAAAGTGTTTTGTAAAAGGATGCCTTAAAAGATACTTTAGAATTTAGATACTTTTAAATTGACGAGAATAGTATTTAATTAAATGTGTAAAAAAAATTGTTGTATTTAAAACCAAAGGAAAACACAAAGCATTTTCCTATAAGTAGGAGAAGAAGAGTTAATTATTGATTGAAGGAACTCTTAAATATAATTAAATTTAAAAAAAATTTTTAACATTGGTATTGAATTTAGTTTTAAGCATATGTTATTAAGTATAAAGAAAGGAATCGATGGGAGGGCTTAATAAGTTGAAGACGCAAATTATTAGATAACTTATTGTTCGAATCTGTTTGTAATATATTGAAATTTTATATTAGAATTTCAACAGCTTAAAGACTTTTGAAATTACTTAACAGTAGACAAAAGATGATGTAAATATTAAGTAGGATTTAAAATTAAATTCTAAAGTCTTTATAATATTTATTTATTAAAAAATATTACAACATGGTTTCATGCAGGAATGGCTTCTTAGGATAACAATTTAAAAGTTAGCACGTACATTAAAAATCTATATTTATAAAAGCGAAAGTTTGCTTGTTTGTTTGTTTGTATGTAGCGAATAGACTCCCAAACTGCCCAGTCGATTCTCATGAAAAGAGGTTTTTAGGTACGAAAAGTTGTGGCTGTGGTGCAAGTATTTAAACTTTTTTGTTCTAAAATGAAAATGGTTTGACCGATTGACTTCAAATTTTATATACGTGATGCTCCTTGAGAATTGAGGGGACACTATTAACCGTTTTGGAATTCGTTAACCCATGTCGGCCCAACGGTTGGTCACAAAATATTTTGGAACCAAATTTTGTTCAATTTTGCAAAGTACTGCTTTGGCTAAAAAGAAAGTCTTAAAAAACATTTTGTTGAGTTCCGTTAACCCATTGTGGTCCAACAGCTTCTTATAGGTTTTTTGATTACTTTACTCTAAAATAGAAACAGCTCAACCGATTTTCTTCAAATTTTGTATACGTGTCACTCTTTGAGAATTGAGTTGACACTTTTAACAGTTTAGCTGCAATACAACTTCTTTTTTTATATTAGTATTACTCTGTACAGCTGCGTGTATGAAATTTTGCCAAAAATAGTTTAGTTTTATTGCCAAAGTTTCTGCAAAATTTGGTTGGTCTAGTGGAGTGGGTTCGAGTAGCGGCCATACAACTTCTTATTTTATATGAGTATTACTCTCCACCTAATTAAGATGGGTGTCTGAAATTTTGCTAAAAATAGTTTAGTGTAATGGCCAAAGTTTCTGCAAAATTTGGTTGGTCTACTGTAGAGGGTTCGAGTAACTGCCATACAACTCCTTATTTAATATGAGCATTACACTACACCTAATGAAGCTGGGTGTCTGAAATTTTGCCAAAAATAGTTTAGTGTAATGGTCAAAGTTACTGCAAAATTTGGTTGGTCTACTGCAAAGGGTTCGAGTAGCTGCCATACAACTCCTTCTTTTATATGAGCATTACTCTACACCTAATAAAGCTAAATGTTTGAAATTTTGCCAAAAGTAATTAACAGGCTGATATAATGTATGTGATACGGTCATACGGGTTAACCCAGAGTTGACACATTCTACTCTACTACACTCTTCCTCGTTTAACATTTGAATTTTATATAAAAAATTTAATTTAAATTATTTTTTTTCAATTTCAATTCTTTCCACATACGTTTTTTTTAATACTCGAACTTACCAAAATTGTAAAAAAAAAACGTTCTATTAAAGTAATAAAAATGATATGGTTATTGATTTTTTGGAATTTTTAATTTAAAAAAAAAATTGTAATCCATATTTGACCAGCAGTTTTTTAATACAAATATATTATTACAATTAATTTAACATTGTGAATGCACACTTTTGTGGTTTTTTAATTTATGAAAGGAATAAATTTAAAAGAATGGTGAATTATTGAATTTTTGACATCATGGAGGTCATTTTGTAATTTATTTAAAATAAAAGGTTTTTAAACACTTTTATTTTAAATTGGTTTTTTTTTTTTATTTTAATTATTAAATAATAGAAGAAAAAAAACAATAAAATTAAAGTAAATTGAAAAGCCACAAGACCATTCACAATTCTTTTTTTTTTTTAAAAAAAAAAGGTTACAATACAAAAAATAAAATACGCCATGGATTTTAATTATTAGTGGTAAATTGTGTTATTTATTTAGTGTTAAATTTATGGTATTGTTACGTGTTATGTAATGTTAGTTTTTCTTTATTATTTATATTTGAGTTTATGTTCTTGTTTCAATTTTTTTTTTGATGTAAAATGCGGTTTTTGTTTTTTTGAACGTAATTTCATTAGAATTTCAAATTTTTTTTTTTTTTTGAAAATTTTTGTTGTTTTTTTGACAGGTTAAACGTTTGTATTGAAGTTATTGAATTATTGTGGTTTATGATTAGTTTTTATTTTTTATTAAATATTTGAACTTCATTTACGTTATTGTGGGTTATAGACCTTGTGGAATTTTAGATTATAAACCTTGAAATAAATTTTGTGGTTTAAAAAATTTTATTTAAAAATTTTTGGGTGAACTACAAAGAAATACAATTTAAACAAGTGTGTTAAGAATTTTTAAAGTTTTTTATTAAATAAAATTTTATTTAAATTTCCATTCGTGTTTTACTGTAACTCTTTTATCAGGACGAAAAAATTGATACTAAGTAATTACTCTTTACAGAACATTCTCTTGCAACTTTGGCGATTGGATCACAATTAAGGTGCTTTAACAAATTGAAAAATTCAAATTCGATTCTGACGTAGGATCCTAACGTCTTGAATCAATTGACTCTGCACTTCGTAAATCTATAAAAGGTCAATTAATATTCGAGGCTTAACATTAAGACTCTGATATTTAGGAACTCTTTTTAAAGTAGAATCTCCAAATTGTGGAACACATTAACCCCGCATGATTTAGGAAAATTCAAGAATGGATTCAATTTATACCTTTTCGGTTTCCCATTCAACCAGGAGCATTATTATGCCTCGGATCTTGGCGCCTCAAATCAATTCACTCTCCATTTCTGAATCTCTAGAAGGTCAATTAATATCCGATGCCTAACATTAAGAGTAACTTTGTGTTCTATTACTTCAGTTCTTTTATTTGATAGTTTACTGAACTCCATCTGTGATTGGGATCTAAGTTTTCGTTTACGATTTGTTTAAAACTACGTCTATCAAGGAGCTGTAGGTCTTCACAGTACTGTGTAATGGAACTTTACAGTAAGAAATATGAACAGGATATTCAGGAGGATTTTGAAAATTTTACCGTCAGATCAAATCATAAACAAGGAATTTCTTAGTAGAATTAACAAAAATAGGGAGCTACTTAAGAATCTCAAATATCTAAAAGTTTCTTATTTTGGTCATATAATGCGAGGCAAAAGTTTAAGGAAACGAGCCTCTTTAATTAATTATGCAAGGAAAAATTAAAGAGTAGAGAGGTATTGGAAAGAGACAAAATGTTCGCGTAATATAAGAATTCGACAGATACTTTAAAAACAGGAGATTTAGTACATACATCAACAGAAAGCAGGGATTTTTTTACATATGTGCCATAATCATAAGATGGTTAGCGTATAAATGTAGAAACAACTAAAGAAGAATAATATATTTATTTATATGTTGTGCCAGACAATAGTAAATATTGCTTGATAATATGAATCCTTTGCTTATTTAGCATTTGGACTTTTTATTAAATTATTTTAGTATACACTATATTTCTTTATTAGATATGATCCGACCAGGATTTGAACCTGAGACTTTTCGATTGAAAAGCAGCCACTTTACCGCTGAGTTATCGGTCAGACAGAAGAATAATTAAAAGTACTTCAAAACCTTTTCTAAAGAAAAAATCATGCAACATATTTTTCTAATAATTTTCAAAGGTTACTGTCCTGTTAAAACTTTCCTAACAATCAGTCTCTAGTGTTAATAGAACTGTCGCTCACTTTCCTTTTTTTTTCCAGTAATATTTCGTTTAAAGGCACTTCTTATTTTTAAACAAGGATATGCAATGATTAGAATCCTAAAATTAAAATGTCCTTCAAAAAAATTTTTTTTTAAAAATTTATAAAACAAATTAAGTCAAGGAAAATTTTTTGTAATTTATTTAAATTTATAATGAAAGTGACAAAATTTAATAATTTTTCATACTCAAGTTAAAACAATACTTTTAACATCTTACTTTCTCAGTCTTTAAAGGGTACATTTACAATTTTTTTCATATTCCTTACATATAGTACCCGCTGGACTCCTGTAAAACTCAGTACCAATGCAAAATGGACATTATAAAAAATCGAGAAATAAAAAATTTAAAAAGGACATTCAGTACTTTTTTTTTATATTTCGAATTTTTTTTTCAAGTGGTCCTTCAAAATTCTTTAAAATAAAAAATTTTGTGAAAAAAAGGATCTGAAGAGTCCTTGAAAATGTCCCGGCCTTTTGAAGTGAAAATATTAAATGTCCATTTTTATATTAAATTCCGCGACGATTCATGAGAACTGGGATTTTCTTCTTTGTCCTTTTCTCGTTTCCTTTTTAATTTATGACTTTAAGTGATGTAATAAAGTTATACAAAAACTTGGGGTGGTGAAATGGAATTCTTTTATAAAATTATAATGTGAAAAGATGAAAAATTATATTAGATTTTTGTTTTATTAAAAAATTTAATAAAATTGTAAAAAAGTTATTCTTCAACTTTGTGTGCTTTTGCTCGACTATATAAGTGACCAAATTAAAGGACATTTTGAGAAATTGTAATTCTAGAATGTTGAGGAATTAAAGTGAATAAAAAGTTCTTGAAAAGAAAATTGCGTGTAAATAATTGGAATTTATTTATACACGATGGAGAATTTTTTTTCTATTTAATAAATTAAATAAATAAAATCAAAAATTTTAACTAACTTTTATTATTTTATGAAAGTTAAAATTTCATTAAAAATATTGAAATTTATTAGAAAAAGTTTTATTGTGGCTAAGCCCGTAGTAAGAAACATAGTATTATCATGATTACTTTGTATAAATATTAGTTTTAAAGATAACATTGAGGTAAAATAAATCAACCTTTAAAAGGATTCTAAATGACATACGTCTGAAAAGATATATGAGAAGCGATTTTAAAGTAAGATTCACAATTAACTTATTACTTTCTTCCAAAATGTATTTTTTTTTCCTAAGGGAGGATAAAAACTTCAAAAGGCTCCGGAAATACTAATCCGGCCGGTAGTGTGAGATTTTTCCTCACTAAAACAACGTGCCCTCGTAACCAAAATAATGGGATAAGCCCCTGCTACGCAGTATAATGTCTGAAAAGTAGAGACAAGACATGAATATCTATAAAGGGTTGAATGGAAAACCCAAAAGGTATAAGTTGAATCCTTTTTTGAATTTTCCTAAATCATATGCATTGGGAAACACATGTGGGGGTAATGTGTTCCACAATTTGGAGGTGCTACTGAAAAAAGAGTTACTAAATTTCAGAGGTTTTGTTCGAAAAAACTTTATTGTATATGAATATGATTGAGCTGCTAATCTTGTGTTACCCCAATAGAATTCGATTTTTGGCATAATATTTTTAATTTCTTTTGAACTTATTACATAGTAGATATTTATAAAATAGACAAGCAGCTCCTATATTACGGCGGTGACTTAAAGAGGTTAAGTCTTTTGTGACGTTAATATCATTTATAATACGAACAGCTCTTTTTTGTATTTTATCCAGATATTTAAGAGCAGTGCTGAGTGCTACAGCAAATATGTGAGAATTACACTCAAGTCTCGGCCGATTAATTCATCAACTGGGAAATAAATGGTGGCAGTCGCTGTTCGTCTTTTTTTATACTCCACACCTAAAATAGCAGTATATCAAAAGGAATCCAGCTTGATATAGAAAAGTATATATATTTTTGTTCAGTGTCACCTCCTGAATTGATGACCGTCCGTCGGTAAACATGATAACTCAAAAAATAATTGTGCCATCTTGACTTGCTACTTATCTAATCGTTTGTTTGCGGTCATAAGTGGATTGCAAATAGTCGAGATCGGACAATTGGTTTTAAGAGTGTTTTGCCCTGTTCTGTTTATGTTTCAAAAGTTTGAGACGAATGAAAGTAGTAATTTTGAAAACTGTCATACGCTTTATTAGGCTTAACCAGCTTATATTCAAAATTATTGAAGTAAGATAATTGATATTTGGTACAAGGTCGTTCTGTCCTGTTTTCTTTTAATGTTCGTAAAACCTGTGATAAGTTGAAAGGGGCGTTCGTGTCAATCAAATAGGTTGGGTGTAGGGTATTATACTAAGACGATTGCGTCGACGTACTGTTTTTTTTAATAAATGTTGTTTTTTGATACTTTACTATAATTGTCAAAATGTCAGCAGCAGTTTAACCTGGCCAAGCAAGTTTAAAAGAAATTAGAAATAAAACTTGATTATCTTCGCAAATTTTTCCAATCGATCAATCCTTGTGAAGTTAAGATTGATTATGACAACATGATTGTTATAATGTTAAAACAATTATGCGAATCTGTTCCAGTAGACCGTGATCAAATTTAAAACAGTAACAGATTCAATTTCAATCAATCAAGAATCAAGGCTACAAAAAAAAAGTTTCTCAAATCTACTGCCTGCTTCCTTAATTTCAATATTAAAAATGGCTTTAAATATTATAAATAATTTGTGGTGTATAAAGCTAGAGTTTAAAAGAATATTTGCTACTTCCAACTGTAGGCATTGTAATGATATTACCACGTTAAGTAAAGACTTTTTCATTTTTGAAGAATATTTTTACTTTAAGTGAAGGTATTTTTACTTCTGTAGAAAATTATTATTATTTAAATCATCATTTAAAGTTATTTTGCAATTTTTATTAAATTTATAATGAACAGCATTTCCACTCATATCAATAAAGAACTAAAGAACTTGTGTATATTCAAAGCTTCAATTGATAAAAATTTGTTTAGATCTTTAATCCTAGAAAACAACTCTTTAAAGACTGAGTTTTACAATAGTTTCAACGTCCTGAATTTTTATTTAAAAGAATTTAATAATCCCTGTTAAATCCCTTTTCCATTTAAAAAATAAATTTTTACTCTTTTTTATTTCAATATTTGAATAAAATTATCATAAATATAATACCAAAAAATATCAATAAATTTTATATTATTTTGTTGCACAATTATTTTTTAATTTAATTTATATTCAATATTATGTACATTATCATATTGTACAATATTTACATAATATTAGCATTATGTTTGTTATTATAAAATAAAATAAAAAAAAAAGAAATTTTATAAATAAATTGCAATTATTATTAATGCAAATAATTAAGAATATAAATACAAAAAAAAAAAAAAGATTTATAGCCAAATTATACAATTAAAAAATAAATAAATACTTAAATTATGTTGAATTTTGATTCAAAAAGTATTTATATAGTAGTAAAATAATCATTTATAAATTATATAAAACTTAATATTGAATAATTTTTTTTCACAAATATTTATTTTCACACGAAATTCTTTAATTAAATTTTATTTAAATTAAAATTAAAAATAAATAACAAATATTTTCATAATAAAATTATTCAAGCTAAATTTTATTATTTTAAATATAAATAAAATAGATTCCAGATTTATTCAATTAATTTTTAATGGAAATAAATGCATTATAAAAACTTATTTAACAAATTATTCTTTTATGAAATAAAATGTATAATTAATATTATTAATTCAATTTATTTTGTACAGTTATTATTCTTCAATTTGTTTGGGTGCAATGAAATAAGTTCAAAGGAAATTAAGTTTAAGAAAAAAATTTAGAAAATAGTTCAAATATTAAAATGAAAAAAGTTCAGTTAAATAATAAATGCTGGGCGGCACAGTTGGGTGGCACAGTGGTTGAGTGCCGACCTTTCATGCGGAAGGGCCCGGGTTCGAATTCTAGTGAAAGTGAAAAAACTTTTCTGGTTTTCGACTCGACTCAGCTACCATTCGCCATTGGGTTCAAATTAATGGCATAATCAATAATTAATAATTATAAATCTTTAATAAAAAATACTTTAATATAAAAATATAAACAAATGCAAAATATAAACAAATAATTTAATTAAATAATATAACTCGCAGATATAGAATACCTTATAAGTAAAATATAAAATATTATAATATAAAACAAAAAAAAAAATAGAATTGTAAATATTGAAAATCTAAGACGTTTCTACATGTTATAAGGCGTAGTACTATCTCATGTTTAAATTGTATGTGGAATTCATTTGATCAGTTCTAATAATATTAATATATCTCCCCTGTTCCGACATGCACATATATTATCAGGCTGTTTAGCCTATCACAGTGAACAGTTAGCACGTAGAGGTGCCGGCAAAAAAAAAAAAAAAAAAAAAAAATAAATACTTATGATTAAAAAATTAAACTAAAGAGCAAGGCTTTGAATTCTGAGTTGGCTTGATTTTTGTTAAGTAGGAGTGGGATTTGTATCATATAAGCCGGCTCCTACTCCAAAATAAATATAATATATTATGTTTAATTAAATCGCTCTTATTCGTTAAAAATCGGTCGGATTCAAAGTCGGAGTCGGGTTTAGAGGTTAGAAAACGTTGAGTCGAATCCTGATATAATATTTTAGGAACATGGAATCAATTATACTAAATTGCAATACAGTCGAATACGTCGGCAGCTTCTCCTACATAAAAACCTAATCACAATAAATGGAGGTTCAGAAAACGAAGTCGATAGCTGACTATACGGAAAGGTACAATCGGATTTGGTGAATTAAGTTCATTATGAAACAATGTTATCACATTATAAGAAAAAGAAAATTAAAGTATTCAAGGCATATGTGTCTACACTTCTGTATGCTGGCAAAACACGAATGACTTCTAACATCATAAGGTTCAAAAATCATCAAAATTCATAGAAGTTGTACAAGTTTCAAAAAAGCATGTGCCTAACACTCTGACCAAATGCCAACATCGAAAAGGGTTAATAGAGGTTAACATACGAAGAGACAATTATGAGTTAAATCAAAATCAACAAAATCAAATATGACCAAATTGGCTCTTAAATGGAACCCGGAACTGAGCGAAAATGGAACCAAGAAAGCCAACTCAAAGGTGGACCATTAAGAGATGAAATAAAATTCAATATGAAATGCTAATTAGTTTGAATTTTCAAATTTAGGAATCAGAGACTGATTACAAATAAAATAGAAGGTAGAAAAAAAAATTCATAATGAAAAATTTCAATGTAATTTCAAAAGTATCATTTGATATTTAAGTTTTAGAACTTATTTCATACCCCCCGATTTCTTCAAATACTATTAATCGTTATTTGTTATGCTATTCTTTTCAGAATGTTGTTGATTATAAACAATTGTTTCAATTTTAAAGTGCATAACTGTTACAGAATGGAATTTATTGCGCATTGTTTCCTTGCTAAAAAGGATATTTTGAATACATATACAATATTGAATGTATACAAAGGATAATAATAAGTTAAATATTTATTTGAATTCTTTGAAAACAAAAAATCTATTCATATGATGATTTTCAATTCAATGAATTCTTGTCAAAATAACTGATGAATAATTCAATGATAATTATTATGAAATCTTATTCTTTCGAAAATTACAATAGAACTGTAAGAATTTTATGCATTGATTTTTTTTTTGGTTCGTCCTTTTTATCAAATTAAGAAAATTGTAGCCCTTTTTTGTAACTTAAAAATATTTTATTACTTGTATTTGTGTTATCGTTGTATTTGGATTGGTATCAGAAGTTCGAAAATCAAAATCTCAAAATATCAAAATAACGAAAATCAAAATCTCGAAATATCAAAAAGATTTATTTGGCACATCAGGCCTTACAGTATTATAAATATTATTCGAGAAGCGGAGTTAGCAGGGAGTTGAGATTTGAATTCAAAATCGGGGTAATACGCCTTTTACATAATATTTTGATTTTCAGGGGAGATCTTGAAATGGAAGGCACATTAAACTTGGATTCATAGTTCTGGAAAAAGGATTAACCTGATTTTAGTCTAAGATACCGCCTAGCTCAATATTTTGCATATATATAATAAATAAATATTCTGTAAAAAGCATATAATTCTAATTTTGGATTGAACTTTAACCTCCCGTCGAATTCAGAATTTTAAAGTATTCTCCGGTTTTGTGGTGTTGTTGGAAACTAGTTTAGATGAGTAGAATATGTATTGCCATACAAATATATTATTTGCGTTTGTTTAATGGGGTAGCAAAATTAAAAAAAGCGGGATTTTGAAAACCGTTGCTACACTCCACACCCTCGATTTTTGATTTACGAGATTTCGATTTTTAACCTTTTGATACCGATCTGCTTTATTGTTTGCTTGTTTTAAAGTCAAAGAATTTTTTCTAGAGGTATTAAAGATTTTAAAAGGAATTTGGAATTCCCAATCTTGGGTTATTGCATTAGAAATCTTTTGTTACATTGAACACAGGGAGTCTTTTAATGAATTGATGGGATAGATATTACTAAAGATTTGTTTATTACAATTATAATTCTATTGATAGTTAAATTAAAGAATGAAACCAGCATTATATGATTTGTTTATGATCATATATTACATTTAATCATATGCAATAAAACTATATTCTCTTATTTTATTGATGCGGTTTTGCAAATCAAATCTTTAAAATAATTCAAAAATTTTCTATATTTATCAAAGGCCCTGTCAATCAAATTTTTAATTTCTTTTAAAATGTCCATAACATTTTTTGAAAGATTTTTCTAAAGATTCCTCTAGAGATATCGTGGTGTGTTTATAAATTACTAATATGTGTGACTTATAATGTATCGCTTACAAATCAAAATAACTAAGAGGAAAAGCAAACTATTTACAAGCCCTTCATTTTTGCCTTTAGAATTTTTATTTTAAATATTTTTTGTAAGAAATTCTGTCAAGAAGGAATTCTGAATACAAAGCAGGTTGTTTGGGATTTGATTGTCAATTAAATTAGATATATTGTATCAAACAGTAATAATAATTATAGATATTTTTTTAAATAAGTGACCCTTCTAAATGGACAAAGCAGTTTTTGCAAGAAGTTTTAATTGTAATAACTTAAAGGAATATAAATAACGGTATTTCCTCTACAAGTTTTTTTTGCCACAATAAATCCTTTCTGTAAATGTTGGTATAACATTTTAAGGAATGGTTATTTAGGAACTTAGGAAAGAAACTGCGGAATTTTACCTTTCTTAGTATTTAAAGGATATTAATTCCTGATTGGTTTAATAATGCCTCAGGTAAATTTATAAATAAGTTTTTGTTTCTAAAGTGTACCTCAGCAATTTTTTATGAAAAGGTTTTTATTATAACTCCCTACTTTTTTAAAGACATCCAGACATCACCGACCTTTTATTTAATAATTAATTAACTCAAGAGATCTACGACCCGAGGGATCTTCAGAAATAGTATAATAAGCTTAATGTGTTCAAAAATAAAAAATGTAAAAATGAAATTCCTATACATTTTGTTATTTGAATCTGAAAATCACCAAAAATGTATACTCGGCTCCCTCCTTTTCGTTTTTGCTTTGAGATCCTGTTTGTTTTCAATTTAAAATTAAATTTCACCCATACCCTGATGGCGTCAAAGGAATAATAGAACTATTCCATTAACTATGCATATAGACAACTAATAATGAAAATATTTAAAACAGTTAAACAATAAAATTTACTGTTATGCTTAATATGCAGTTACAAAAATAGAAAAATAATCTGTGGAAAAAGTAAAATTTAAATTTTATTATAGTATACTGAACAGTAAGCAAAGCAGTTATTTAATACTACGTCATTGAAAGATTGTTTGCATGTAAACAAAATAACGGTATTTAAAGAAAATTCCATATAATATTATAAATCCTAGTATCAGTAGAAATTGAAGGATCTAGACATAAACATGAATGAGAAGTATACGAAATAGAAACAAAGATTTCCAACGTAAGACCCACTTCGTTAACCTTTGCGATTTCCCATTATCTTTCCTTTAGATCGCTTTCCTTCCTTGTTTCACCCCTTACTATATTGACTCATTTTTTGGTACGGAAACTCTTCTGTTCCCCTCCAAGTTTTTATCTTAATAAAATTACAATTGCTTAAAAAATATTACAAAATTTAACGAATCGTGAATAAAGTCTTTAATTCAAAGTGATAGCAAGATATTGTTGTAAGGAAGGATTAAATTAGCGTTTATAATAAAGGGTTGATTAAATAAAAAATAAAATTTATTAGGAAAAGATTTATGAATAGAAAGTTGTTTAAATTTTTACGGTATTTAATATTAATAATAAGTATAAAACCAAAAATGCGTCGGAAAGAAAGTGGTATACTGTATAACGGGTTTTCCTTGATTCTTGTTTCGTTCATTCAGTTAAATGAAGATCTTAAATTAGAACATCATAAAAACTTAGTTAGAATATCATAAATTTAATTTCGAAAGAAGACTGAAGATCCAACAGAAGTGATTTCTGTTGGAATATATTTTAATTTGAGTCAAACAATTTATTACAAGACTAGTTAATGTTATATGAACTGTATTGAATATTTTGATTTGAATATTATGGAAGTATTGAAAATGAGATTAACACGGGTAAGAACGTCAAGAAATATAAGGCAAAGGTTTTAAGACATTCATATCATCAAAAAGGAATAGAAAGCATTTTTTATAAAATTAAGATTACTCTTGCATTAGAATTTCAATTTAATTAAGCACTAAGAATTTCCCACATGATTTCAAGTTTCAGATGCATAGGTTTTAAAAGTTCTAACATTTGCACCCTAAAAATTCTTTCTCTCATGGCTCATGGATACGTTTAATTTTCTTTAGCTATTAATCAAATTAAATTATTAGATATATTTTACTTAGAAAAACCTAAACTTTATTATACAACGTTATAAAATAAATTAGATAATTAAATTAGATTACTTGTACATTAACGCCTCAAAAGATCGTCTTTTATAATAAATAAGTAACCCAAATGAAAGGAAGTACTCTCTTTAAAACAAAATAAAAATTATGAAAAATTACTTTAGAAAATTAACAGTTTGGATAACCAAAATATATTGTACTAATGGCTTTAATAAGGATTTTTGTATCTTCATTATCCACAAAAAAAGTATCTTACAAGGAAGGAAATAAAAACACTAACAAATTCAGTGCATAAAAAAAAATTCTCATTCCTACAATGCTTTGTATAAGGAACATTTAGTGTTAATGCTTTGAGTGATTATGGAACTATAATTAATGATTTACAATTTCTCTTGTTTTTTTAGAAATAATTCTAAAATTTCAAATGGTGATAATTATGTAGTCATAAGCAACTACTCTTTTAATACAGGCCTCGTTCATATTAAATTCTCAATATTTTAACAACTATAAGTTGAACAATAGTTTAATCATTAATTTAAATATTAATATTAGTTTAATTATTAACATTAATATAAGGGAGCTCTAACTTTTCAAAATTGCTTGTTAAATTATTAAAATCTCGTCGACATTTTGCTTACGTTATAAATAAATGCAAAGTTTAGTTCGAAAACCATTTTAAAAATTGAAACTTTATGACCTCCTTTTGGCGGACAGCTTTCATCCTTTTTGAGGATGAATATTTTTAAATGTAAATTAAACTTATTTGTTTTCAAAAATCCCGTGCCCGTTATCTGTGAACAGCAAAAAAATCTTAAAATGTATTTAGCGGCCGATGTTCGATTTTTTGAACAGCAATGTTTCTACGAATGCTAAGAAGCTTGGTATTAAAAAATCTAAAATTAATTAAAGGAAATGGAAAGTTTGGATCTTAAGCAGCAAAACGGCGTCATTACTTTTTTTTAAAAATAAATTTTGAATTAGTTTTAATAATTTCTAAATTTGACTAAGAGCGTTTTCGCCGCCATCTTGAGAAACAGTTAAACAATTTTGAATTTAAAACACTCCTTGGAAAGCTCAAAGTTCAATGCTTCTTATTGCTTACAACATACAATTTTGAGGTTTCGTAAAAAACATTTATGGAAATAATGAATTTTACCGTTCGGAAAATCGAACGTGGCCGAAAATGAGTTAAAGAGGGCTACAATTAAAAAGTATAAAATATTTCAAGTCCGAGCAATTTCAGAAATTAGAAAGAATAGTGAATGGGTAATTAACCGCAATTACAATATTTGTTATTAGATCTAGGACTATGCTAAACGCTACAAATTTTTGAAAAGGCTTTTAAGTTGTAAAAATCGGACAATGAAAATAAGAGGTATTACAATATATTTATTATGTATTTAATATGTATTACAACATATTTTCGGATTTAAAAGGAAGAATTTAAATACTAAAATTCGTTTATAAATATCCCAACAAAAGAATACCATATAAAAGAACATTTTTTAGTAAGACTTGAAATTACATAATTCCCACGCGGACATTTTATATTTCTATAATAGAATTTCGCTTTTCTTTTAAAATAACCAACAAAAAGAAGTTATATCCCGTAACTTTTCTATTATTATTCTAACTCCAGTTAAAACTAAAAAAAAAACAAAACCATTGTCAAACCAGTGTAAATCTATTATTAAGAGTTAAAAGAGTTGTTCACCAGAAAACCAGTTACCCTACAATTTAAAAATATAAGCATATACAGTTATTATCGCTGTTCCTTTCGCGAATACAGAATAAAGCTGTTACCGTGAATGCAGTGAATGTGTGTCAAAGAACTGGTGGAAAGGGTTATAAATTTATACATGAATAAAAACACAAACTGAAGAAAATTAAATTGTAATAAATAGAAAGCAAGATGTACATAAATCTGTCAATAAAATAAAAGAATAAGAAATTTAATAAAGAACTCATGGGAAAATAATTGAGTGTTCTTTAGACTGTAGGATTTTATAAACCAGATTGAAATTGATTTTGAGAACATTGATAATTTATAGTGTGTATTAAAAGATTTTAAATATTGTATTGTAAAAAGAAGTATGCAACGTATTAAGTCTATTTCTAAATGTAGAAGAATATTAAGAAAAAGGGACTTTGAATTGAAAATAAGATTTCTTTTACAAAAGTATTCAAACATCCGATCGGTGGCGTAGTGGTTAAGACGTCGGCTTTTTAATCAAAGAGGTTGGCCGAAAGGCTGAAACACTTATTTGTCACTTGGTATGTGGTAGGGGACTGTTCATAAGTAAATAAATAATATTCAAACAATAGTGACGTAGTCTTTGAAATATACCCAACTACATTGGTATTACATTTAGGTAACTAACTTTAGGTAACAACTTAAAGATAAAACTAAATTAAATTCCAATTTTTGGGTTAAACATTTGGTTCCGATAAAATTAGATTAACCTACATGCTCGTAAAATAGTTATTAGTTAACTAAAGAAAGTTAGTCAAAACACAATTAAAGCTATAGTTAAAGGTAATCGAACTAGCACTCACTAAATAAGACAAATGCTTACCCACCATCCACAATCAAAACCACTTTTATTTACTTAATATTGCAACTAAATACATATGCTAATATAACCTAAGATTTTTTAGGTTATATGGTTCTTAGACAAACAATTGTTTTAAATTGATATTGTAAAGTTTAAATATAGGAACTGAAGGGTGCAATTAGAATCTATTCACAAATGATACTTTTATACCCTTGTGAACGATAGGTATTGAAACCTGATCTTTGTTGCGACCAACCAAACCAAAGCGTCAAAGATAAAAACTCAAGTACATGTATAGGATCAGCATCGAAAAATTAATCGATTGTTAATCGATATTTATCAGTCCCTCTGCCCGTCCTTCCATTAGAGAATCAGTACGACAACTTAGGACTTTTTTGTATTAGTATGATAACAAGAAAATCAAAAAGAGCTAGGTTTTTAAATTCTGTAAAAAGGCTTTTAAGGAAATTTGTAGATTACCTACAGTTTCTGATTAAAACTCTGCCAACGCTTCAGGAAGCTGCTATACAAATTTGTAAGGCATTTTGGCAGATCAACTTTCAAAGAAATCAGAATAAAAGTATCTAATGTAATGAAATAGAATCGTCATATTCCGATTTTCAATGGAAGGTTTTTCAAAAGCAATTTTAAGAATTATTTCCCACTTCTCATATATAAAATGAAAATACACCAATAAAATTCTTAAGAACCTATAATAAAACCATAAACCAAAATTTATAATATTTAATTTAAACTAATAAAATTTTAATTTCTGTTTTTTTAAATAAATTTATTCATTATTAATTTTCATTCATGTTTTTATGGTGTAATTTAGTTAAAAGTATTAAATTTCATGAAAGTTTAGAAATTTTATACGAGATAATAAAGATTTTATTGGATTTTTTATTTTTAAAATCAAATATAATATAAATATTATGTATAAATTTAAAACAAAAGCCTAATTATAAATAAAAATATTAAGGACCCAATGTTATAATATTGTTGTATAGGAATTAAATTAAAAACATGGTGTAAAACTTTAAATCATATTGATTATAGCAAATTTAATATACCTATAGAAAAGACTCATTGTACTATGCTAACCGTAAGATATTATTTCTTTTTTTAAGCGCTATCTGCTCAATTGTTAGGCTAGTAAGCCTGTCTATACCATAATTACATGTCGGAACAGGGAGTTATATTCAATTCGTGTTGTTAGAATTGATCTTAATGAATTCCACATACAATTTAAACATGAGATAGTACTGGGTCGTTTAACATTTAGAAACGTCTTAGATTTTCAATAGATACAATTCTACTTTTGTTTGTAAGTTATATGATATCTGTGAGTTATATTTTTCAATTAAATTATTTTTTTATATTTTGCATTTGTTTCAAAGATAAGCCATCAATTTGAACCCAATGGCGAATTGGAGCTGAGTTAAGCCGACTCAGAAGAACTGGTTCGACTCAGAAAAACTAGAACTGGTTTTTTCACTTTCACTGGGATTCGAACCCTGGGCTTTCGCATGAAAGGTCGCACTCTAACCGCTGTGCCACCCAGCCAATTAAGTGAACCATTTTTCTGTCGTTATTTTTTGAACAATTCTTTTGCATAGCAAAATCTTTTCCTTTCGGTAATTATATTTCCTATTTTAAGTAATTTTTCAGACGACAGAATACTGCTCTTTCGGCTTTAGAATAATATGTCAAAATTGCTGGGTCAAAATCTCCAAACTTTATTTATTTATCCACTATAGCTTTAAATCACCATACACTAATAAACTCTTTTTAAATTTAATATAAACTCTGTGGTAAGATAATAATATTTATTATAATAACACTTTAAACTTTAAGTATCATAATTTAAATTTAAATAGAATGTGTTCCCACAATAGAATTATTTTCTCAATCTTTCAGTGTAATAAATTCTTAGAAATAGAAAAAACATCATTTAAAGGTCAACATTTTCCATTCTTAATTTAAAAATTCTATAGAACAAAAGTTTTTATTGTTTTATAAAAATAGTGATAATAAATAATATAAAAATTTCATTCATAATTTTTTTATAATATTTTTAAAGTTATTCTAAATGAATTTATAGTATCAAATTACATTCATTCAAAAAAAGGGCAGGGGGGCATTAAAACCTATTGTAATAACATCTAATTTATACTTTAAAATAACGGAAAGCAGTCTAGTTGTAATTAATTATTGAAATAAAAAAAATTAATATACACTCCGTTAGTTCGATAGTCAATCTGGCTGTATGTCATTATTCTTCCCAAGTCAACTAGACTGATCAAGTCGCAGTTAGCAGATCCCATTTTTACTTGTAATTGAAAGCAAATTAGAATTAGAAATCATGGAAACTGACCTTCGACATTTTAGTAAAGTACTAAGTTTTAAAGAATTAGCAGTGGGCAATTACGCGTTAGCTGTCATACTACCACTACGTCGAAGACGCGAAAAAGAGTGCAAGGAAGCTCGAAAGTTTCAGGAACCTGCTAAAAATATTCCAATTTTTCAGTTGGCAACAAAATTGAATTTGGCGGTGTACGTCTTTCTAATTCATAATCTCGAGTACACACGTATAGACATATTCCGAAAAAGGGACGTATTTTAGAATAGGAATTAAAGCTTTTAGGCTACCTATCCACGTAGAATTAGAATTATTAACATCTTAGTTATTTTAAATTATTACTTATTGAAATAGGTTTTAAGTACCCAGCCTCAAAATCACTATTGTGAATGCATCTAGTTTATTGAATGAATAAAAGCATCTAAAAAAAAATGCTATTAACTAAGGTAAAAATAAAAGATTGAAAAAAATAATGATTCACAATATAAAAAAAAAAAAATTAAATATTCTATAGGGCATAGGCTCATTACATTGATTCGAAATTTTAATCGGTTTGTTTTTATTGAAAAAGAAACGTCTTGTAATCTTTTGAATTAACACAATTTAATATTCTATCAAAATTTTTTTTGAAATTTGAAATTTAAAAATTTTTAAATGTTCTAAAAAAAAACTCGTAATTTGTTACACCTTTTAAAAGGTGTGTTAAACACATTTAACACATTCTTAAAATTGATTTTCAAGTTTTTCTTCTTCATTTTGTTATTTTTCAACTATTTTCAGATTTTATGGATCATTTCGATTTTTTGTTATGTTCTTGGACGTTCTTTTCATGTTAACATGAAACTACTGTAATTATAAGTATTGAGGAAGCTACTATAGGTTAAAATGTGTACACACCTTAATTTTAAGTGATTACGAAAAAAAAAAAATAAGAACTAATTTCATTCACAGTTTTGTTTATGAGTACTTTATTCGATTTGATTTTTAATTAGAAATGAATTCGAAAGCGGAGATTCAGAAGAAATAAATAATTTGCGGCAGTTTCTTAAAGGCGGCAGAATTTTATTGAATTGCTTCTGATAGAGATTATAAGGTTTTATCTCTATTACTTAGAGGATCGATTTAATATTGTAATGTAAAAATTTACACTTAATATAAAATATATGAAGCAATACCGGTTAGATCGCCTTTTTAGATTTTTTTTTTAATTCAAATGCGAAAGCAAATTGGCTTTAAGGAAAATTGTTCCATAAATTTGGAAATAATATACACAGAGTATCTGGAGAACAGAGATCAAGGAAAGGGAATGAAAGAAATGTTCATAAGGCGCAAAAGCTGGGAAAGGAAGGGGATATTTCTAGTGGTTTCCGAAAGAACTGCCATCCAAGTAATTTCGTCATAATCATCAGATAAACATGTGAAACCTTAGCTCGTCCGGAACTGTAAGCAAAGAAGGCGGAACTTCTTTGTAGCAAATTTCATTTTCTAATTTCATTAGAAAATTCTAATTAGATCTAAAATAAGTCTAGCGAATGTATTGCAGCTAAACAAACCCCTCCTTTTTTGCACATTAGTGAAAACATAAAGAAAACAGGACAGTTTTTTTTCTTGTAAGATATTTTAAGTTTAATATATTTATCAATTTCGAAGATATGCTTATTAGTTTTGTGGAGTCGTGTGATAGCTACCCGAACTACCACTTAAATTTAATTTAAATTTTAAGGATATTAAGCAAATAGGACCGAACCACCTTGTACTATATTTTGAGTTTCTAACGTTATTAATTTCGAATATAATATACTTGTGAGGTCTTGGGATATTTATGGGAGATACTCGAACAACAACAAAAATTTCTGAGATATAATTAACACATGGCACAACACGATTGTACCAAATTTCAAGATTTGATCTTTATAAATTTGGAAAATAAGCTTGTTTTATCTTTGAAGGTGTATGGAAGGTACCCGAAACACCACTCTAATCTATCCTAAATCTTAAAGACATAAAATATGCAGCTGAGAATACCAATGTATAAAATATCAAGTAAATATCTTTATTAAATTCACAGATGTGCTTTTAAGTCTGTGTGGGAGGTTTTTCAATCAATCCTTCCATTATTCAACTTTAGGAAACTCGGGAAGCATAAAGAAACACTGTTTTAAGTATAGGGTATAAAAGCCCTATTTCAACTTCATTCGAATGACTTTTGTATAAATTTAAAGATTGGATTCAGATAGGTTTGAGTTTTATTTGATTTCCTATAATTTCAAATGAATTCTTAAAAATTGTTCATAAAATATTTTATATTTAAACATTTTTATTGAATTTTTTAAACTAATAAAATTAATGAGAAAATTTCTGAAACAGTCTCAAAGTTTATTATTTTATTTTTGAAATTTAAATTCAAGTTTATAAAAGAATTTTTAACATAATAAAATGCTGTCCTCAAAAGTTTGGTAAAAAAACCCAGACAATTGGAAAATATTAATAAAGTATAATTTTTATGGAACCTTGAACCTTGAATTGTCAATAAAAGATTCAAGGCTATCATAAGAGTCAGAAGTATTTACTTTCAAATTTGTTTCAAGTTGAAGTATTCTGTATCATATGTGGGAGTTTAAAGTTTTTGGATGACTTACATTTTGAAATGCTGTAAAAAATTAAGTTTTCTTTCTTCGGAATTCAAAATTGTATCTTACAACTGCTCTAGACTACCTTCGAATTTGGTTTTGATATTATTAATATTATACCATCCTATTTGGATTTCTTATATTATTGGAATCTTAATTGAATCATTAAATTTTCTCACGAATTCAATAAAATATCTTCTGGCATATTATTTTTTATAATTAATTACAATTTGATATCCAGATCTTTCTTATAAATAAACCTATAGGGAATCTAAATTATACCTTTGTAGTATAATATGAAAGTGCTAAAGATTTTGGTAGCAGATTGTTTTTTCGTAACTATCCTAGAGGCAGTGATGCATCAACAAGTGAAATATATACATTCAATGTTTATTATAAGTGTCTTCAACACTTTTGTTTTTTTATTATCATTCGGATTAAGGCAAATTTCGTTACTTCAGGCTGACTAAATCATGACTTGATACCTAGAAATAAGAAGGAAATATAACAACAATTTATTTCAATTTTAATAATTCCACTTTTATCAGTTATAATTTATGGATTTTATTGTGCATCGTATGGATGAAGAATTTAAAGTTCATATAGTGTTTACTTGACCTTCAGGTTTCATTTTATTTCAAGATATTGTAATATATTTATTTTACTTATTATCACATGAAGATTATACTTTACATCAGGGAGGGGAAGTATAAAAGGTGAATATTGAAATGGTATATGCATGATCACAGGAAAAGAATATGTGGTATTGTTCTTTTAAAGTAAACCTAAAGCATAAGATCAATCCATTTGCACTATAAAAGCTGAAAACGGTCTAAAAAACGAGGCAGATTTTAGTTGCTACCAATGTCCAACTTTGCCAACACACTTTTTCTTTAACTTTGCTTGTTCATTTTCAATGTTAATCTCGTAGTTTCTTTAGAATTACAGTGATCGGATTGAGAAGTACGTAAGGCAGCTTCCCAAAAATGAGGTCCAAATATTTCAAATAATTTTATGGTTCACATAATGCATCTAGCATCCCTATGGCAGATTGACACTTAGCTTTACCCAGAAAAATCCAAAAGTGTGTAAACGAGCTTGCCATGGAATTTTACATACCTACCTTTAATTTCAACATCGTAGTGTAATAAGTTCTAATGTAATGTAGGCAAGGTTCAAAAATTTACCTGGCATGGAGTACGAAAAAGAAGCCTTAACTTTTATAAACTTCATATAAGTGCCGAGCCTATTATATAACATAACCTGTGTATAGTTTTTAAATCATATTTTCTTCCTCCACCGTCCCAAGTGAGACTTAGGGCAAAAATCATATTAAGTTTTGTATTTGATTATAATTCAATTTTAAGTTTTTATTTTATAATTAAATTTATTTTATGAGGAAATCCGCTTAAAATTTCTAAATGAATAACGAATGAATTAATAATATCCATAAACTATCTTCAAATGATTTCTAATTTGAATTTTTATAGCTACTTTAATACTAAGTAGTTACCAGCTACTTAAATACCACATAATAAATTCAAAATCAATTTTAAAACTTAAATCTTATAACTAATACTGCAAGAACATTAAAAAATAAAATTCAAGTTACCTATACATTATATAATAAGTAAGTAATTAATTACCTTTATATAATAAGTAAGTAATTAATTAACGATGAAAGTAATTATGATCAATTAAGTAACTAGTTTAAATATTTTATATATTAATGTATTCAAAGTAATTTTTTAAGTTGATACTAACTCATTTTCACAAGAACTGCTTGTAGTTGCAATTACTATATCAGTAGCACTTGCTGGACTAAAACGTCATTATTTTCTTAATTGAAAGAAACCTTGGAAGACAAATGAGTACACATTGTATTTGCTTAAAAAGTAATCATTCTCGAAAATCGCAGTTTAAATGGACTGGTTCCTGTCGAGTGCTAAAAATAAACTATTTGAGAAATTGGGATGTAATTGCAACTGTAATGAAATAACAGATTATAGTAAGGTAATTATTTCGTATTAAACGGAGAGGACTAATTATTAATCTTCCTATAGTAGTTTTACTACATTTTGTTTATTCTCATAGGGCGTCCAAAGTAGTTCCTCAAAATCATCTAATGGATGTTAATACTTTATCTCATAGCAATGCTGGTTTCTTTGAGGTTTACTTTAAATCAAATTGTTTAAACACCGGTTTAAAAACACAAAAAAACTTAAGTAGTAAACAAGTTATAGTTAATGAGTAATCTGTATACTACATATATGCGCCGATCTTTTATTCTGTTCTCACGAACTCATTTTTTTTTTTTTAATAAAGAAGATCCAAAATCCGTAGAAACTGGAAAAATTTATATAATTTTAATTTATAATTAATAATGACTAAAAATGCGAAATAAAGTAGAAGAAAAACTAAAACAAGTTTTATAACAGTACAAAATATAAAATGGGAAGATTATCATAAATATTGGTTGATTCTTTATTTCTATATGTATATTTGGTCTTTCCATATTTAAATTGAAATTGTTCAAATTTATGGTAAATTTTAAGTGGTTCTAATAAATGTATTATTATTTTAATTAGTTTCTATTTTAAACACTTTAAAAAATTGTTATACATATATATATATCTTACTCATTTTGAGCTTGAGGATTAAGTAAAGAAATAAAATTTTTAATCGCTATCACAGGCAAAGAATTTGTTTTCGACTCTAAAAATAGATCCATATATATTTAAAATCAAACAAAATCACCAGGGTAATCCAAACAATAAGAGTTTCGTCAAGTTCAACAGTTTTGTTCTAATAAAGTTTCTCAAGTTACTGATCATAATTGCTCTTCTGTTTTCATATTACTCCGTTTGAGGGCTTAGGTTGTTTGTTTAAAATTCTCCACTCGTTGCTTTTATAACTTTATTCCAGGACATTTCACATCCGCTGTTCAGTCCTCCAACATTGTTGTTCTCAATTGTAATGCCTGTCTTCTAATAATTTGAAGGATTTCAAAAAACTGATGACAACTGTGAATGGTCGTCAATCATAAATACTGATTATTCCATATATCCGACATATTGTCTGTTTATTCCATATATCCTACATATTGTAAGTTTGGTTAAATTTTTTTTGAAAAAACCTTAATAGATGAAAGCATTTATATTATTTAATTAATTATGAAAAGAATTAGTAAACCAATTTAAGTGTAACAAAGTAAATTTGCTCAACTAATAATTAATTTTTTAATTTTCTTACAATTTTCGCTCAATAAAATCTTTAAAACCAAATGAATTTATTTTAAAGTTCTTCAATAGTTTTTACTACCATAATACTGTGTTCATTGACATTATAAGATGTTATGGTAATAATTTCATTAAGAAGTAATAGAACACTCCTACGCTCTTTGCTTTAAAAAATCTCTTTTTAATGTTAATGATAATTTGATTAAATTTTAAATCTATCGTCACCATATTTGTCATCAAATTTAATGAATCGTTAGTTCAATAGAAATTAAGTGTAGGTGATTCAACTATTTCATTCATAATTTTAGATATTACGATGTATTTAATTTTTTTTTTATTAATTTTATACAATTTTTGTATAATACAAGAACTAAGTGAATTATAGCAAGTTGTTTGATTCATCTAGACTTAAAAAAAAACTTGATTTTAATTTTAATAATTTTTTAAAACTGTTTTATTTTTATTTTAATAAATTTATGGTCATTTAAATAAGATTTAGTTCAAAAAATGTCAAGATATTCTAATGAAAATTAGTCATTAAATTAAATTAAAAAAAAAAAATAAATGAATTAAATGTAATTCTAATTATTATTTAATTGCAACAATTGATCGAATGATTTTAATCAATTATAAGTGGGTGATAAATTAGTCAATGGTTAACTTAATTTAAATATTATGATAATTTCAATTAAGTTGTTAGGCCTTGAACGATTTGGAACAATGCAGAGCCGAACAACTTCGAAATTCTGAAGTTGAAGAAGACTACTAATAAAAGAGACGTTAACGAAGATCCTGAAATAGATTCCAACAATCAATTCGGAATATAGGTCCGATTATTCGAATAGAACAACCACAGTTTTTAAAACTAGATTTTACCAATCACGTTAGTTTGATATCTGGTAGGCTTTCAAAAGTCTAAAATTTGAGTTTATTTTAATTGCGCCCAGTTGTGCGCTCAACTTTTAATTATATTCACTTAACTGTGAATCCGCTTTAAATACTTCAAGTCCGCTTAAAAATAGAATTCCCTTGATTTGTGAGCTTATGAAAATTCCTGAATGCATAGAAGAACTCAATATACGAGACAATTTTAGAAAATGAGTCCGAAATAATATTGGTTCTAATATTGGGATTAGTTCTCTAGCCTCTAGTTGTTATTGAAATTGTGTTGAGCACCTAATTTGAGTAACTGAAATATTAAGAAAATAAAACTGATAAGAAACGGAAGTCGTACTTTAAATTAGAACGAATGATTCGGAGTATAGCAGATATTAATACAAAGATAAAAATTCTAGAAAACAAGTCGACGTTGGTTTGTCTAGACTTTTTGAGATGACAGCATTTACATATTTACTTCTTTCGAAATGTATTACATTTTTCAGACTTATCTAAACTTAAGAAAAAGTGATCACTTCTAATCAACCAGATCGATCAGATCTAATCTCTTTAACTATAATATGAGATCTTTTATCAGATCTGGCAATAAATTTATGTATTGACAAGTTCTTTAATATTAATACCTAACTAATAAGCCTAAATAAGGTGTGATGAATTGGTCTAAAACATCTTAAAAACAACACAGAACACTTCTCCTTTTCCCTCTAAAAATCTTTTATATTGTACATATCCCTAAAATGGTTATAATTTTTAAATTTAAATTGAAAAGTATCTAAAGATGTAGTTGACCTATTTTTTAAATCCTATATTTTTTCTCTTCTCATATTTCTTAGATCCCATGTTTTATTGATTTTTAATCTCATTATACTCTTAAATATTAAATACCATGTAGATCCTATCAAAGGTAAACTACAAATAAAACAAAAAAGGGTCTCCTCTGAAAATGATTGTATTACTATATGTATATGTAACTTATGAAATATACACATACATTACAAGATTGCATATAAAACATAACAGGTAGAGCACTTTAATTTTGTTTCTTCAAGTAGAAATTCTATTACCATGCCTCTAATAAGATAAAAATAAAAGGATTCAAAGGTCCTTACTTATTTTTAGGTCCTTAGTTTTCAAAAAATTCGATAATCGATGGATATAAATTTTGTTTTAAATATTTTAAATAATATTTCCAATAGGATATTTTTAATTACTAATACATATAACAAGTTTTAAAAATATTCTAGGAAGAAAAGGACATTCAATTGTATATGTATAGATATAAAATAAATTTCAATACTCTATACAATAATACAATATTAAAATCATCTATTGATTTTTAACAAGAGTAATAATCAATTCATAAATCTGTTGATTTGATTTTTTAATTAAAATTTATAAAATTTTGATGCAAGGTAATAATGTATTCTGTAATAAACAACACTTAGTGACTTTATTAAATATCTACCTTATTAACTTATAATTTTCTTTTCTAAGAGAGGTCGAAACCTAGATGATGCATCAGAATTTAAAACCATTGGTAATATGAGAATTCCGCTTTCAATATAATAAACATCAAAGTAGCGCAGTAAAATGGCTGATGAACAAAGACTGAAGACGATTGGCCAAATCAATAATAATTTATTTGATGAACCTATAAATTACAGCATCCCTAAAACCATTGGAAATATGAGGATTCTACTTCCAATATAATTGGCACCAAAGTAGCGCAGTATAAAGGCTAATAGATAAATGTTGAAGACAATGAGCAAAATCAATAATAATTTATGTGATGAACCTATTAATTAATTAATCTTTGAGTAAAGAATATAATATAAAACTTATTGAAATATTGTTGAAACCTGACTTTATACAAGTTGTTTAGAATTTAAAAGTCACAGAGAACAAGCGTTGAGATAGAAGTTCATAGCAAAAAAAAATTCAGAGAGGTTAGAAGAAGTTCTGTCAGAGAGGTGAGTTTATTTTTAAAGATTTCTGAATTAACAGTATCGAGCTAGAGCTATAGGCTCCAATACAAAAGTACGCATGTAAAAAGCAAAGAATTTCTTACTTTGTAAGCTTTGAAGTTTCATATCTCGGAAATTGTTAAAAACACCGTGTCATGGAATTTTTTATCACCTTCCTATGTTCTTTATGATCTTCTATACGTTCTAGGCACGCTGTACATTTAATAAAAAATACAATGCCTTACAATTATTGATTATAATTTAATAACATTGGTTTTTATTACAATTTTAATTTTTTTTTAATATAAAATTTACAATTATTATATATTTTTAATCAAATTAATTAATTATTTTCATTTTTTAATAATTAATTACTTCAATATTTTAAACAAAATTTTTACATTTTAAATTATGTAAAATTCAATTAAAGCAAAAAAAAAGTTTATTACATTTTAAATACTTTCATCACGTTATAATTAAAATATTGTTTCAAAAATCTTTGAATAAAATAATATTTTTGATTTTTAATTAATTGTAAGTTTTTATATTTGTAAATTACAAATTAAAAAATAATTAAATTTCAATACTTAAAAAGGAATAAAATAATTTAAAGTAAAAATTAAATAATTTTTGATTTGATGGGTTTTTATCTATACATATAAAAGCGAAAGTTTGTTTGTTTGTTCGTTGTTTGTATGTAGCGAAAAGACTTCTAAACTGCTCAGCCGATTATCATGAAAATTTGTATAAAGAGGCCTTTGGGTATCGAAAAAAATCCTAAGCTAAAAATTTAGCTCCAAAGACCGACAAGTTGGGGCTGTGACGCAAATACTTAAACTTCTGTGTTCTAAATGAAAATCTTTTGACCGATTGACTTCAAATTTTGTATACGTGAAACACTTTGAAATTAGAGTTGACTCTACTAACAGGCTTGTTGTTTGGTAACACATATCGATCCTACGATTGGTTATAATGGGGTTCTGGCGAATAATGTTAACTGAAATAAGATTTCGCCGTATTATTGATAATTAAGAAAAGTTTCAAGTGAAATTTTATAAATTTTATAAAAAAATTGCCAAAATAATTGTAAAATTAATATTTACACTACGTTTAAATTTTGTTTTAATTTATTTCAGTAACTTTAACTTAAGTTAAACCTTTATTTAGAGCCGCAGCTACGCGCATCGGGTATTAGCTAGTTTAAAATAAAGTTTAATTTGAAGTTTTTATGATCGTTTACCAGTTACTACAATTACCACAGTCATGCTAGTCCTGCTAGATATAGAAAAATTTAAGGCTTTTAAGAAATAGTTAATGAGAATTGAACAAATCTTCAAACTTATCAAAAGAAGTAGAATTTTAAAGTTTCTATTAAAATCTTTAAATACCGGGTTTTTATTCTAAATCTAACATTGAATATTATATTTGATTTAAGTATAAATGAAGATTTGTCATATTGCAACATTTGTCAGAAGATTTATACTTTTCTTAACATTTTTACTTAACATAAACACCAAAAGTTTTATCTAGAATAACCGTAATCTGATATAAATTTCAATAGTTTTAACACTTGTAATTGCGTGTAAACAGCTCTTTCTACTTACGAACCCACCATATTTTACTTTAATTTTATTTTATTGTGTAATTATGCAATTTAAATATTTTTTATAATATTGATTTTTGAATTAATTATTTTTTTTTTTTATTTATTAACAAAATTAATATTGCTCTTTAGAAACCTTGTTTAATATAAACACCCCTATTCTGAATTCCTGCGTAGATTTTGTACGTAAAATTAGCTACGTTAAGTCGGATTTTTTTTAGTTATTCTGAATTACGCCGGCGAGAATAATTAATGTCAATGGCAATACTTTTTTTCGAAGTTTCAAAATTTGACATTTTAGTTTGAAATTTTATTGAAAAATTTAAAGCAACAAGTTAAAAAAAAATTATTTTATAAACAATAACAAAAATAATTGAAAATATATGAATTCAATTGCATTTGGATTGATTGCCTTAGAAGAAGAAGAAACCAATCAAAGGATTCTCAGATCAGAAAGGAGAATTCTTAGAGATTCTTTTAATCCTTTCGACTTGAGTGAGAAATCGTAAGTATTTATACCTACATATTTCAATTTGAAAATTTATCTAAGCATTTATATAAATTTATATATTCAATTATTAGTTTCCAAGCAAATTTTCGACTAAATAAACCTGCTTTTGAATATTTATTGTGTTTGATGAAAGAAGATTTACAAGCTCCAAGGGAACTAAAAGGGAACAAAATAAAATACTTACATTTTTAAAATTTTTATTCAAATTTTTGTAAATAATAAACAAAACTGAAAACAAAGGAATTCAAAGCACTACTACGTATGAATATTCCTTGCGTAGATTTTTGACATTTAATTTACGCTACGTTGGAATTCAGAATTGCCAATCTACGAATTTCGAAAAAAAAATTTACTACAAAGGCCAAAATCACATTTATAATCATATCAGAATAACATTACATAACATTACCTTAAAAGTTATAAATAAAGTACATGTTTTGGTTTTTAATTTATTTTCAACACCATTGATAGACAAATTTATAACAGATTTAATATTATTCTTCTCTTTATTTAATTTTAAAAAATGTTAAATATCATTAATAACATGTTCACTGAAATCATTGGGAGAAGTGAAATATAATATGCAATGTTATCTGTTATTAACATTATCTTAAGCTACATTAATATAACTGTACTTTGTTATCAATATCCAAAGGTCTTAAATTTTTAAGTTTTTTAACATTTTTTAAAAGCAAGACTAAGAATCTGTTATTCATACCATTTGTTTGAAATAAATTTTACTTATTTTATTATTCAATAAAATTTAACATTGAAATAACAGTTTAAACTTCCTACTATACTTCTTAATATTATTTTATTTTATGTACATAAATTCGAGTTTTTATTGAATCTTCCCTGCCAGTTTTACAGTACATCACTTAACACAACCGTAACACTTGGGTTATTCTAGATACATTTTCATTGTAGTTCAAAATTGAGTATAACAGACTTGATAACTGTACGATCATTGTGTACGTATAACTAATAAAATTTCATTTATTAAATGTTACCTACACATTGATTTTAACAGATGTTCATTGATGTTATATAACTCATGTTCTATTATGTATGATCTTCATTAGAAAATAACTGTTTGTGTAAAATTTACTACTTTAAAAAAAAAAAAAAACATTTTATAAAAATGTTTCGCAACAATGTTGCTAGCTGAAGAAAATTATATTAGAAATTGTTTGACTTTGAATTAAAATGAAACTGTATGTGTAATTTAATAATTAGTAAACATTTGGTGTTACATGTTACATGATTTTAAGTTTTTGTAGTTTTGAAGTTCCAACATATTAAATATTAAAATTATTTGAGACCTCAAAGAACCCTTTAAATATTAAAATATAAAAACTGTGGTTATAAAATATTACATATGCTTCAAGCAAATTAATTCAGAAGAAGCAAAGTTGGAAAATCTTGAAATGTATCATTCAATTCTGCATATTAAAAAACCCATAGTTTTTAAGGATTTACCATTGATTTCTATTAATTTATGCATTTCAAAGGACATCGGTTGGTTGTAAAAGGGTTTAAGGGCTAGCATTGTTATTTACTCGAACTAATTTTATATATATACTTCATATTAAGCCTAAGGTGATTTAAGGATCTTTTATAAATTATTTCAAAATTCGAATTAAAATCCTGAGATAAACAGTTTTGATACAATATTGGAATTCATCATTATCGTTTATATATTATATATTATTACATAATATATATACATAAATATATTCAATAGTTGCTCTCAAGTTTAACTTAAATTGCACAACAGTGACCCACAATTTTTAATTATTCTTGCGGAAAAATTACTTTGTCACTCATTTGTAATTACTCAACTGTAATTTCTTTATGATTCTTCAAATTCGAAAAGTAATTATCCTTATTGCTTATGTATATGTGTATGTGTATTCAATAATTATACACATAATGATTACTGTTACACTATTCAAAGAAAATAATGAATTTTTTTTGCAACCAAAGAAACAAGAGAATAACCGAATCACCACAACCTATAAAAATTTTCTGTGGTTTCATCTATTCTTAAATTGTTTAGGAATGTCCTTGGGCAGTTCACAGATGAATAATGTGCAGAGAAAGAAGTTCAAAAAATGGAAGGACAAAATGAATGAAAGAGACTTTGATTCTTGAATAATTGTTATTGTTATTCTATAACAATAGTCTTATAAGTTATTTGAATGTGTTCAATGGGGAATTCAAATAAGTTTACAAAGGAAAATTCGGATATTCCGAAATAAAAGTTAATTACTACATTGAATTTCAAATATATATGAGGAAGAGAAAATATGTGTCCATGCAGATTTTTAAAAAAAAACTTAAGTTGTAACAAGTTGGATTGGACAAAACTTTTTGCAGGACTAATTCTTTTTAATATCGGAGTGAACGACAGTCACTTCGTTTGTAATGTTTATGGTATTAAAACTCAACTCGTTTATAAGATTTGGATTAGAGTCTAAAAGTAACGAAACTTAGATATGTATCTCCCTCCGCCTTTAAAGTTGTAAAATTAAAAGAGATTAGTTATATAGTTTTAAGCATTTCTGAATATGAAAAAGCTAATTTGCAAAGCTTTAATTGTGGGAAAAAGTAAGTCTAGCAAGTAAAAAGTGGCATGCAGTAATATTATACAGAACCGGACCGTCGTTGAGGTTAAGAAAATCCGCCAGTTAAATGAAGATTTAAATTGCAATTAAATAACGTTTACCTTAGACGTCTAAGTAAATAATGGAATCGAGAGGCCTCAGTATATTCAGCATTTGGAATAATAACTGGTGCAGATTCGACTCTCGTACAGGACATTAAAAACTTTATTAAAAAAAACAACAAAAAAAATATATAAAACAAAATTAATAACATTACTTGTAAATTATTAGAAGGTATGTATTTGAAGGGTAATGAACAATGGGTCGTACGGCCTAGATGTTAGGATGGTACATGCTGTTCCCAATATAAAAAAAAACAACAACAGAAAATGTAGTCTCTAAATTCAATTATATTGATAAAATATTAAAATATTTTAGATGAGAGGAGTTGATATGCAGGGTAAGTTTTTAAAAATCTGAGAAAATAATTTTGAAACGAGTGAAATATGTCACTTTAAGCCCAAAAATACACTCAAAAATTCAAATGTTACATAATTTCTTAAAAATTCTAAGAACGGTTAAATTTTTTAAAAATTTATAACCAAAATGAAATATTTTCTCAAAAAAAATTAGCATAATCTTAAAACTAAAAAAAGGGAATTCCCTTACAAGTACAACAAATATTTACGACTTTTTTATTATTCATAATACATTTTTAATAGTTTTAGTACTCTTAACTAACTTTTTTGTCCTTCACAGTATACAAATGATGTTAGAAAGGATATAATAAACCCTTAATGTAGTGCTATACAACTGATAATGCCTGCTTACATTGCAAGCGGTCATACATTGGATTTAGCACATGACATTTTAAAAATTAATTTTATCACAGATGCTTAAAGTAAAAAGGCTAAAAACTACCTCAGTTCGCAAGCAGAGCGACCTGGAACAATCACTCCTAAACAAAAGTTGTAAGGTTGGCCAATACTTTTGCAATGATACCCCATATGATAGTATATCACTGGCATCATTTATATTAAGGGCTTATAGACGATTTCAGCACCCAAGCAGGGTGAGCTGGAACCATCATCCCCAAGCAAAAGTTGGACAAGATGTTTTCAATTATATCCCGCGTGAAAGTATATCACTGGCATCATTTATATTAAGAGCTTATAAACGATATCAGCGCCCAAGTAGGGCGAGATATTTTCAATGGTACCCAATATGAAGACATTCAAGTATAATTAATGAAATACCAATACAACTTATAAAAGGGCTATATAAAGGGCCTTTTCGAAATCTCAAATCTCAAATGTCAAATTTTTGTGGATGGTTACACTCTATCCCTTTTATAATACCTTTTATCGCAAATCTCTAGCATATGTATGCTTCATCTTTTTGATACGATGTCAGTCAGTCAAAGAGTGGTTTCATGCATTTGTAAGAAGCAGGTTTATAATACGCAGTGTTCTATATAATAAAGAGTCAAAGTACTATTTTACAGGATATTTTCTATGGTTCTGTATTGTTGCCTTAAGATGGAAAGTCAGACAATAAACAAAATTTATGTTTGATTTAAGAAAAACAAAATTTAAATAACAGGAAGCCCTTTATTATTTAGTTAAGAAAAAACTATTCTTAAAGTCAACAATTTTTCTTATAAATTCATTGAAATAAGAAAGATATTATATTTGAGAGTGAGTAGGTAAGTAATTTATTCACTCTACAATATAACAGATATTAAAAGGATTGCAATAATCAAATACATAAAAACAAACCAGGGTCGTAGAAGTTTTGAAAAAATTGTATTTCCGATTTTGCGTTAAGGCTTCAGGAATTATTGCTCCTTTATGAGTCGTTTCAGTGACCTTTCGCTATGGGCTTAAATTAGGTAATGACACAACCAATAAGTAACAATCATATATCAATCATAAAAAAAAAATTTAACGAACTATGTCAGTATATAAACCAAAAAAAAATAAAACTTAATAATTAAATTGAATAATATAACTCACAATCAAAGAAATACACAAGTCTAACTCAAAAAAATTTATGACTATATGTATCAAATAGAATAATATCTATTTATAATCTAAGAATCTCCAATATCAGAAAACGATACAAAATTGAGTTGTTCATACTATAAATGATAACTACGTCATAAGAGACTTAACGTCTTTAAGTCACCGCCGAAATTAAGGAGCTGCTTTTCTGTTCTATAAATATCTACTAATACTTCAGAAGAAATTAATACTTAGCCAAAAATTCAACATCTTCTGTGTAATACACCCGTAGCAACTCAAGTTCTTTCATATACACATAAAGACGTTTTTCAAACTAGATCTCTGAAATAAAAAAAATCTTTGATAAGCCGCACTGGGAAATCGTGCAACACATTAATCCCATAATATGTGCTTCCAAATACTTATGATTTAAGAAAAACTCAAAAAAGAAGCCCACTTTTTTCTTCTGAGTTTTACATTTTTCCTTTGCATTCATCCTTAATTAGCCTTTTTTATATTTTCATCATATATGTAAAATAATACAACAGGATATTTTCTTGAATGATAATGGGAAATGCTATCTTCTGTATTTTTTACGTTGTACTATTGTTATCTAGAATATTATTGTATAACTCAGAGTGTATAGTGCATTTTATATATTATATTTTACTCAAACATATGGCCGAAGGCCTCCAAGGTCTAGTGTCACTAATTGTATATATAATAAACAATTAATTTTAGTTATTATATAAGTTAAATAAATAAATAAATAATTTTACTCAAACAAATTTTTACTCAAACTTTTACTCAAACAAATAAAAAATAGTTGTATAACTTTTTCAATATATTCTATACCCCCCTGAAGAATAATGAGAGCTAGGTATTGAAAAAATAATTTAATTTATTTTTTTTTTTTATTTTTGTAAAATTTTCAAAAAAGATAAAAATTATTTCCTCAAGGACATTAAAAATAAATTAATGAGTAATTTATGAAAAGAATACAAAGGATATCAAAAAAAGGATAAGTTTAAAAAGTTTTGAGAAGAGTTTAATTGAATGTCAATTTAAGGTTAAGATGTAAAGGTTAATAAAAAACAAAAAAAGGTAATCAAAATTTTAAGGATATTAAACAAATTATTTCTTTATTGAAAAACGTAAAATAGAAAGAGAAAGGAAATAGGAAGTGAAATGAAATATATAGTATATTACAAGTTATTTAATATTTTGAATTCTAGAAAGTAATGTATAAATGTGCAATAGTCCTCCTTTACCCAAATAATCAATTGCTTTTAACATTTTAAGGATAATGTAAAAATTTAAAGTTCATCAGAACAAATACTAACAAGAAAATTAATTAGTTTTCATTCTGTAGGTAATGAAAAAAGGTTGAAATGAAAATGGTCCTTCCTGAACTATTAGTTCCCAAATATTGTACAAATATTTTTCTGACCCATATTTTGCTCCATACCCAGAGTCTTGTTACTTCAAACAAACATATCATTTTTTTAATAGAAATGTGGTAACATTCAAAAAGTACAATGGAAAATCTATAACCCAAGCGTCATATTTCTTCTGACTAAAACCATGACGCTTGGTATATAAACAGTTCTTTGTATAAGTAATAGATTAGAAGAAAGTATAAAAAAGGAATTGGAAGCGACATTTTACAGGTTGAACGAGAAATTTAGAAAAAATAAGTTGGTGGCCTCGGTGGACTCGGTGGGTAAGCATTTGGCTTACTAACCGAACAGTTGCAGGTTCCATTTGGGTCATGAATTATTAAGTTGCGAAAATTATAGAAAGCAATTTTTCCTTACAAATCACCATGGTGATCAATTATACATAGTAAAATATAAAATTTATGAAATAAACATAATAAATAATATAACTAATAAAATTAATAAATAGTATAATCTGCCACGGCTGAAAAGGAAAGGCATGCTTCATTTCATTAACACATTATATAAGGTAAAGGGACTGTTTATAAATAAATTAATAAATAAGTTGATTACTTTCTAAGATTTTTCTAAATTGTAAGAATTGGAAAAATGGTGAAATTATTTTCTAAAATTTGAAGATATGATTGATGAAACAGTTCCAAATGATTCTTAATTCGATTCTATACTGTATATAACTTTAACTACGATTCTAAACGAGTTCTAAGTTGGAAAGCATAAGAATTTGGCATAATTTTAACTTCTTATATAAGGAACTTCGAACTGTTTTGGTTACAAACATCAAATTATAAAAATAATTTTCGCAACTTAGATGTTATTAAGGTCCTTACTCTAAGAATCAATCTTTTGAAATTACGTACATTTCGAAGTTTAAAAGATTTTGAGAAATAAAATAATGTTAATAAAGATTAACTGAGATTATTATATTATATACGACAATAATCTTGTAATAAATGTTCTATAGTTTAATGGAATAAATAAACCCCCTAACTATTGAAGACCTTATTTTGATCTTAAGATGTTAAAATAAGTCCCTGAATATAATTAAAATAATAAATGAAACAAAAAAAGTTTTATTGCATAAAGATCTTCTTACACTTCCTTACTTCAATGAAACTAAAATTAATTTCCTTAATTAACAAGTTTATATTACTTTCAGGATAATAAAACAACGCTAATAAATGTCAAAATTATTTTGATTTATTACTTTTTCATACTTACAACTATATTATTTTAAGTTTTTATTAGATTATATTATACTTATTTATAAAATTCAGCTCTATAAAATATTTTTACTTCACCATTTATATAAATTTAAAAATAAAAATTATTTAAAATTTTTTACTAACTTTTAATGTGTAAAGTAGTAAAAAATTTGTATTTTAAAGAAAAGTATCACTTCTTGCTTTCTAGAAAAGGATCCACGAATTAATGTCAAAATGAACTAAAGTCAGAAATTAGTTTACACCAGATAAAGTTAAACAGAGCTGACCGTTTGTCTACTTTTTTTTCATAGGCATTATTGATTTTAATTCAGTACAGCAAGTTTTAATACCATTATTGCCACGAGTGCTAAGAGGAGTGTAAAGTAGCTTGGGCGGAAGGGCCACCAATTATTCGCAAGGTGCGATTTTTGATTTTGTCCAAGTAACTTAGCGAGGTTTGGGGAGCGCCTGCCGAAATGTGAGAATTATACTCCATCTTAGATCGTATATAGTATGCAGATATTTTACCTAGGTCATGATTCACTGTTTTTTTTTTAAACTTATTGTGGCAGAAGTGGAAATTGATTTTTTTCTTTGATAGTCGTAGGAAGGAGAGACTGAATGAATCCGCAGTCATCGGCGACATGCGGATTGGATTGAGGGATATTTTGAAGAACTTGGCAAAATTGCGGATTGGACTGGATAAGATGTCGGCTCTTAATCTAAAATTCTTAGGATCAAGTGCCGGTTACATCATATTCTTAAGTGCATTGAATAAAGGTAATTTTTATCATATTCTAGTGAAATGCAAAAACTAAAAACATTATGAACTAAGGTTAGAAACATATTTAAAATTTTTAAATTCTAATAGAAGCTCATTATCATTAAATAATTTGCTAAAACATTAATTTAAACCAAATGACAGTGGAACCCAATGAGTATTAGCAGTGTCGACTTCGAAAATCAAAAAAGAGTTTTTTTCACCTTTACTGGGAATCGAACTTTAGCCTTTCGAATGAACAGCCGACACTTAAATTCCTGTACCATACTGCTTCTATATATGATACTAAATTTTTAAAACTAAACTATTCTGTATTTTAATCAATTTCATGGCGTAATATCATTTGAAGCTGCGGACTAAGAGACTGAAAAAAAATGTTTTTTAAGGACATAAGAGAAATTTTATATTAAAAATAAAAAAAAAAAAACTCAATAAAAATTTTGTTGTTCACAATATTCCTTTTTCCACTTGAATTTGTAATTTTATCATGTCCTTACAAATTCCTTACAAGATTCTAAGTACTATCCTTCCAAAAAAAAGACAACAACAACAACAAAACAAATATTTTTCTACAATTTAAAGAAAAATGTTTTTTATATCAATAAAAATAAAAATTTTGTTGATTTGAAATGTAAGGATATTTCCTTCAAAAGTTATTATTGTCCCTAAGGATCGATTTTTATAAACAAAATTTCTTCCTTGTTGAATTTTTTAAAGTCAAATATTTAAAAACCAAATAAAAATTTATTTTTAAATAGGGGAAAGAAATAATAAAAAAAAAAATACCAACAAAGTAATGTTTTTTTTCAAATCAAATTTGTAATACTTGAATGCACCGACATTTTATTTTGCATTCTGGGATACTTTTACCAGAAGCATAGGTAGTGCAAATATGAGAGAGTGAGAGATGGAGATAGAAGTAGTGCTCTGAACTAAATTGTAATTGTGATAGAAATGATTTTTGATGTAAATGTGCATTGCATGTTTTGAAAAATTTACAATGAATAAAATAAAATAAAAATTTTAAATATTTAAATAAAAATTTTAGTACAAATTTAAATTTAAAACTATTTTAAATAATTTTGAATTTGCATTTTGATTAATTTATTAATATGTCAAAAGGTATATGTATCCAAAACAAATCAAAATGTCAGGATTGATTTTAACTAACCCATTTCCTCCGGCTAAACTAACCCATTTCCTCAGTTCCCGTTGTGCAAGTTTGACGATTTCTTAACAGCCCTATAGTTTAGAGGCTAGATTTAGAGGTTTCGGATTCTCAAAGCTTTTGATCTAATCAAGGTCAAACCAGCATATCTCCGAAACCGCAATAAAGATAGAACCTTAAAATTTGGTACAAGATTATTTTTTTCCAGTACTTCTTCAATAATACTCGGAATTTCCACTTCAAGGCCTTAAAAAGAATTTTTTTTAAAAAAATATATCTTATTGTTCATGTTCTAAAATATAAAAAGTTTTGCATACATTTTATCCGATTGTACTTTTTTTTGTACACCAATTTTTTTTTCAAGAAAAAAACGTTTAAAATAAATGTAGGTATTATTCTTAAATAATACTTGTAATGGTTTTGTATATCTTTAATTGACAACATTTATTTTGATTTTAAAAGCAACAATAATTTTTCAAATTTATTTTTAATTTATTTTGCACCAAGAACTCCGCTTTTTCTAAGAATAGAATAATTGTACTTTTTAGTTGTCAAAAAATGCCACTTTAATGATGACAAATCAGTGTTACCGTTCAGTAAAATTATTTATACATTTTCTAACATCATTTTGGTATGTTGAAAGTTAAAATTTTACAATAGTTTACTCTAGCAACTGAATATGTGACACTTATTACTATATACAGTCTATACGACTATCTATAACTGTACTATATATAGCCGTATAAAATGACTAAGATAGAATGTTTACATCGGCTTGAATAGACATAGTTTAATTTTGAATAGCGTAATAGTTTAGACTCCGACTTTAAGCGTATCTTTAGAGGAATACAGTTTGCTGTCCTCAGACGAGATTCCTAGTTAAAAACAAGCATGTACTTATAACAACGCTTCTTTACTATAAGTAAGTTTTTAAATAGTTCTAAATATTATAATGCATTTGGAAATTTACAAACTAAATACCGTGTTTTGGCTTAAATGATATTTGAAATGTAAATACTGCTCTGCTAATTGACGGAAATTTTTTTTTAACACAAACTATTGAATATATTGGGCTCTATTTGGGCTCTAAAACGGGGTGGGGGGGTATTAGTGACATACTCTAGTTACACGAGCCATACTCTAGTTACACAAGTCTTATCGTATTTAAGTATTAAATAAAATTAGTTTTAACTTCTGAATGCATCAACTATAACACCAGATCAGTGATTTTTTACTTTTCCGGATGGTGCATATAATCTTAAATTCATTTATTTGGTTCGTTGGATATCTTTTTGTTTAAACTATGCGAACTATATACAAACTTTGAGAAATTTATTTTAAACATTAACATAAAATATTTTAAAATTAAATTCCTAAAATAATATTTATTTCTACTTTTAAAACTTATAAATAAACATTTTTAAAGTATGTCCTTTCCATATATATTTCAACTAAATTTTTCTCATTATTACGCTTTTTCTAACATTATATAAGATATAGATATAATCAATCAAGTTCAAAAGCAGCAGCAGCAGCAGCATCTGACGACGACAAAAAAACTAGGACAATGATATTAAATTTTAATGGAAGATTTTTTAGTTTTGGAATGTAGAATTCATTTCAATTCATTTTGGATGTCAGGACGCAGGATTTCTTTCAATGAACGAAGAAAAACAAAATAAAACAATAAATTATATAGAAGGAAGCATTATCAAATTAAAGTACAGCTCAAAGAATTTTGGTATATTTTGGTATACTCTAAATTATTTCATAGAGAAGAATTTAAAGCGTACCATTTTATTCGCGTTTCCATATATATACGTATACTCTGTTCATATGAATTTGGTCCTTTTTCGCATGAAATTTATCTATTTTCGAATCGAATTTTGGTCTTTTATTAAATTAAATAGATCTTTTCTCAAACCAATATGGTCTGTTTTTAAAACGCCTTCGTATCTTGGGGTTTGGAAGTTGAACTGACATTTTTTGCAAAAACCTAGCCTACAATTCTGTAATAGAAACTAAAAAAAAAGAAAAAAATTAAGGTAAGTCCGAAAAATGTCACCTAAATTTTTGATTAATTTTTGCAATTTCATAGAGGGGGTTTAAAAGGCAAAGTATTTGTATTTTGCTTGCTGAATTTGGGTTCCACTATAAAATCTGTGAGAAACTTTTTAAAAATTTTTGAATCCGATTTTTAGACCCCAAGAACCGAGACTAATTAAAAATAGACCATAATTTAGTTAAAAATAGACATATTTTGACCGGTAATAATGCGTCAGAATATAAAGCCGGATCCGCATTGTTTCCATTCCGATGCGGAAATAAAGTCGAAACCAAAAGGATAATAAAGCTAGTTTTGAATATTGCGCCTGAGCATGTTGAAACGGAAATAAGGCCTCAATTGAAAAGGTAATAAAATCGAATCTTCTTTATTTTTTATGGCATTATTTCCAGTTATTATTATAAATTTAATGTAAAAAAGGAACATGTTCACGTGAAAAGAGTATAGTAATTGCAGTATGATACAACGTTTTTCAAAGGACATTTTTAAAAATAAAATTCTTTTGAAGTAAATTAATTAACTGAATATTTCAATTTATTTTCTGCAGCATCCCATTCTATTCCAATGTAACACTTGAAATATATCCTGCAGATTTTGTCAATGCATTATATAATTAGTATGCGTTGCACAACTCTATAATTTATTCCAAAATATATCCGAGAATTTACCCTTCTATTTCCGCTGTTTTTTTGTTGTTGTAAATAATAAATCGATCCTTTAATTAACATTCTGATGTCCTGATGTAAAATACGAAATGTATACTTTCTGTATTGCATAATTTTAAACTTAATTTGCATAATAAATTAAACGATTGTGATTCCGATAAAAATTTAATTGTGTAGAATGTAGACACAGTTCAATTGTAATTTATAATTTGTCTGTTTATGTTAGATTTTTTTTATAACAGATTTATTAGGCAATTTATTAAAATGTTTGCATACAATGTTGATTAAGTTGATTTTTATGCAAATATATCAAAAGGATAGGTATTATTACTTTGATGCAATTAAATAAGGAATTTTTGCATTGAATGAAGCAAGATTCATGATTATTTTAAATATTTAATTTTTATAAATGAAAAAGAACAATCAATTGATAATTTTTCAATGAATGTATTTTGGATTCAAATGAGGGAAATGGTGTTGAGCAGCAGATGCTTATCATCAGTTATCATTTGGATTCAACAAAATAGATTATAATTGTTATTAAACTTAGATAGGTATTAAAAATGTGATTGCAATAAAAAAGTAAATAATATAAATAAGGAACCAGGAAAAATATAGTTGTCCTTGACAACGATCAGATATTTTTCTTGAGAACAAATTAATAATTTACATAATTGCAGGTTGTAAATTATTAATGCTTCCTTCCTATCTCAAATGTTAATAATATTTCTGGATGTTGGTGGTCATATGTCCTGGAAGATAAAACTCTTGATAAAATTCTACTGTATTCATTTCGGTCCATCACTATTTGTACCATATCACCAATATTTAATACAGCTGCTCAAGAAATATTTTTCTACCAATACCTCGAACCTTCAATTTTAACTTGCACGAAAAGCTGTACGTTTACGTTGTATGACATGCCCATAATATGATAAAAGTCTTTGTTTAATATTTGCAAAAGCTTCCCGACCTTTATTTATGCTTCGAAAAACTTCAATAGTTATGACACGATGTACCCATGAACTTCTCAGTTTTCTTTTCTAGCAGCCACATTTGAAAGGCTTCAAGTTTATTCTATGGCTTGTTGTCAAGGTCCAAATCTCTAATCTGTTTAATAGAACAGACCATACATATCATTTCATAAAACGTAGACGAAGATCCATTAAGTTTAAATCTCTGCAGTATACATCTTTTTGTATTTTATAAATGAATTTCATGTCATTTTAATGCTACACCTACACCTAATTTCCTTTTAATAAGTCTAATTCAGCCTAATCCTAGTAATTTAAAATTTTGGCTTATTACTTATATACCCAAAAGTGTTTTACTACATACAATGACTTTAGCTCTTCTTGTTTTGAATATTTGTATTGAGGGACAGAAACACGGATGGACGGAAAAACTTTTTTGATTTAACACTACTTTTACTTTTCTTTTAATTCCTATATCATTCGTTCTAATATGCCCGTTTACAAATACCTATTTGTCGGAACAGGAAAGACATATTTATATTTTTAGTATTAGATGAATTTTACCTACTATTCATCCAATCCTTAAACAAGAGCCAATATATCAAGCGTAAGGATCAAGCCTAAATCAATCAGTTAAAAACGGACGAGCAATTTCAATATACCTGCGAACGTATATCACATTGCTATAAATATTTTTAACAATTGCATAAAAAAAGATTGCATAACCCCTTTTTTTTTAATTTTTAAACAGTCTTGCAATAAGGGAAAAAGACATTTATAATAAGTGAAAAAAATTGTATAAGTAGATCAGTAATTCTGTTATCTGAGTCCTTTAATATCCTTTTTTTTTTAACACTAAAAAAACAAAACCTCAGAATATTAAAAATTTTATATATTTACTCATATTCATCTTTTTATTTTAGCTGTCATCCTTTGATAAATGACCAGTGGTCAGTTCAGTTCAAAATTGGAAACAGTAAAAAATACAAAACTAGAGCATGAATATGCGCATGTTAAATGTTTTTATGCAATCCTGTCGTGTTTTTTTTACATATTTATATTTAAAATTACCAAATTTTTTATTTCAGTACATTTGAAACGAAAGGGTTAAAGTACTCTCAATTCTAAATGAACTGTGCAAATTTTTTTTTCAAATAGTAGATTTTTGCATTATTTGAACAGTTGGGAGGAATTTTTTTGGAATTGTTTTTGTTTGCAAAGCGCTTTTTTTATAGAAACTAATGACAACTCGTTAATTATAATGGTATATTATTATTTAAAATTTGATATGAGTGTTTGTATTAAATTAAATTGTTGAAGTGAGTGTCAGTTGTGAATGTGATAACAGGAATTTAAGTCATTTAATAGATTCATAATATATTTAGAGGAAGGATTTGAGATATGAATTGGGATTACAATTCATGTATTTTTAATTGTCAGATTGATTTATATATAAATTATTTTTAGTAGATATTTTATAAATGAATATTACAATCCAATTTTATTAGGGTTGGGTACGAAATTCCAAAAAAATAAACACTTTCCAAAATTATATACATATTGAGTTTAATTTTGTGAATATATGTACTGGTGACTTTAAGTCTTAATAGCCTTTCATTGGGGAAGATTCCAAAATTTTTACTAAGCAACCTTATGATGATTCTCATGGATCTAACTTCACCTCCTCCCTTTCAAAATTTTCAGATTTTAGGAATTAAATTCTGACTTCCTCTAAAATTTGGAATTTTTTTTAGAATTTTATTATTATAGCAAAAATGGTTTAAGCTAAGAGACACTTTCTTCAATTTTAAGGACCCCTTTAAATTTAAGGAAAACCTTTAACACATTTTAAAATATAATGCTGAAGTTTTAAATTTTGTATATTACTAAAAAAAGTTTTTTTAAAAATTTCCATTTTCGACCCCTAACAGCTCCTAAAAAGGGGGCGTCATTAATATTCCTTTCAATAATTTTATTTCGTTTATTTTATTTCGTTTAAAAGTAGAGGCAAGGTTTTCGGTTTTCGCAAGAGTTGGTAATTTATGTATTGCAGTGTATATGTTTAATAAAAATATTAGGGTCTTCACTTTCCACAATCCAAAATTCCCAAATTCTCGTTATACAAGCTTTATTTTCTAAACCAAAGTGTATACATTTTTCCTAAACATCTCGTCCTACAATTTGGCGTTTGAAAAATATTTCCTACGTCCTATGGAATATTATATGTTATCCACTTATCTAATTTATTTATATTATCCAAAATGTCCAATAATTCAGCTTAAAAAAATCTCTCGATTGCAAAATAATTGTCAAATCCTACCCTACCAATATCTGAAAAACTCTTTCTAAATCTTTTCAGTTTGACATCTTTGTCTTACTTTTTGTTAAGAATTTTAAATTTTTAAAATTAAAAAAGTGTTTTAGTATAAAAGTAAATTGCTGAAATGGTGACAGTTCTTCTTTCAGATAGTCTTAATGCAGCAATTTACTTATATACTAAAACACTTTTAAATGCAAAAGATCTACCATTAATTTTTTGTTAATGAAAATTTTCAACATTTTAAGCTTAAAAGTTTTGAAACATTAAAACAACTGTTTCTTATACCAGCAATTTACTTTTATATTAACACAGTAACAAATTCCCAAGATCTACCTTCAATTTTTTATTTTCTGCATTTCAGGGGGCTAGTACCACTTTAATAAAAGTATAATATTGAAAAAAATATTTTTTTTTATTTTATTTTATTTATAAATCAAAAATTTTAAATTTTAAGCTTTTTATAAATTTTAATTAAATTTGACAGCATTGCAAATTAATTTTCAATTTTAAATCGCATATATTAAAATATCTGTAATTTTTTTCCACTGTTACTTTAATATTTCAACGTGTGCTGACATCTGTTTATGAATTGGCAAATTTAAAAAATATTCAAAATATTTATTTCGTTTTTTTTTTTTTTAATTTTTGCTTTTGGAAAAAATTTTTCATTATCACGATCATTAAATAACCATGAAAATTAACTTTTTTTTTTTTATCTTTATCCGAATTATTCACAGTGGCGCTGTCAAATTTTAATTTGACATTTTATAGAGCAATTTTGTATTAATAATTTTTGATTTATTAGTTTGTATTTGGCTTTTGGCTGAACTACTTGACCTTTAATATTTACAATGTTACCACTTCAAATCAAATAAAATTATTGAATAATTTTAATTTGTTTTATTAGCTTGAAGATATTTTTGAAGATTTTATGAATTTGCAGTAATGTAAATAAATAGTTTACCTTTTCTTTTAATAATTTTTCATTTTAATTTAGTTAACATTTAACATTTAAAAATAAGTTAAGTACAGTAAACTTGTAAAATAAGTTTAATGAAAAAGATCGCGTAATAATTTTTTGGTTTGGTTCATAATAAAATAAGGCTATTCTACGGTTTAACTAGTATCCGCGTAGGACCAAATGACTATATATAAAAGATAGCTGGTGCTGCCAGCTTTCAAAAAATATATAGCTTTAATGGCGCATATTATCCTTTAAGGACGAAGAGGACATTTAAAAGTATCCTTGTTATTTTAGTCTATTTTACAAAAACCGTTATAACTAGCGATCTGTTCAATATATATATATTCAATCAAAACTAGTAATTAAAACGACGGTCTGGAGAATATTTTAACGTTTATTTGATGACGATAGGTGCTGCCGTTTTGGAGATATTGCAATTTCAATTAAAATTTTAAAACAAAAAAAAAAAAAATTTTGAACTTTCAAAAAAACCACTATAACTATGAAATTTTCAAAAACACCCTGCATTTTTTATTATACTGTTAGAAAGGTCTTTTGACACTCTTTCCAACGGTATATAATAAGTATGGTATATGTTGACAAACAGCCCCACCAGAGAACATGAATGAAAAACTGATACAACAATTTTATTAAAAAATACATTTTCATACTTTATTTCTCATAAATTTATTTTGCCTTTTTGTTGGGATGGTGTCATAATTCCAAAAAAAAAATTCCAAATTTACAAAATTCCAAAGAAAGAAAAAAAAAAAATTCCAAAAATCAAAATTTAATGACAAACAATTTATTAAAAACAGTAATTTTTTGAAAACAGTAATTTTTTAATAATTTTATATATTTGTATACGTGAGATTCTGAATTAGGAGGGATTTTAGAGTTGGATTCAAAATCAGGATTTTTTAAAATTCAAAATCTATTTTTAAATTTTTATTTGTTGAAATATGCATGTAAAAAATTACTGTTTTCAAAAAATTATTGTTTTTAATAAATTGTTTGTCATTAAATTTTGATTTTTGGAATTTTTTTTTTTTCTTTCTTTGGAATTTTGTAAATTTGGAATTTTTGTTTTGATTGAATATATATTTATTGAACAGATCGCTAGTTATAACGGTTTTTGTAAAATAGACTAAAATAACAAGGATACTTTTAAATGTCCTTTTCGTCCTTAAAGGATAATATGCGCCATTAAAGCTATATATTTTTTGAAAGCTGGCAACACCAGCTATCTTTTATATATAGTCATTTGGTCCTACGCGGATACTAGTTAAACCTTAGAATCCCCTAAAATAATATTATTTATTTGACTAATTCGTTCTATCTACAAGTTCATTCTATCCAAAGCGATCTATAGGTTTGCGTAATATTTAATTAAAAAATATTAAAAGCAGAATAGAAATACATTTATCTAGTACAGGACAATTTTAAATAATCGTAAGGTCAACATTAACTTAATTCCAGAATTTCTTAAATGTTTACTCTGGTCATTTTTATTATATGATGAAGAGGCCTCAAAGTTGTAATGAAATAAAATAATTCGAAACATTTGAAATATGGACCTGTAGACGTCTGCTGAAGATATCTTGAATATATCAAGTAACCAATATGAAACCTGTAACAGAGGCTGCAGAAGAAAGAGAATTACTTTTAATAATTAACGAAACTATTAAACGCACGGAACAAAATATGAATTACTATAGTTTATTACCGATGGTCGAATAGATGGTATAGACGAGGAGTAGGAAGAAAGCAACTATCATGGCTAAGAAATATCAAAGTGTAGACCCGTTTGCTCTTAGTTTACATAGCTTCTAATAGAATAGAATATGCCAACATTTTAGCCACCTTAATATAAAATTATCTCGCTGGCATACAGTAAAGTATAAGAATCAGAAAAAGATGAAGAACAAAAGCAGCTGTTAATTGTTAATAAAGTTTCGAAAGTTAATAGACAGTTGTAAGTTCCTAACTGGACTCTAAATTTTTCAAGCAAACTATAAGTTTTTTTTTTGCTTTTTGTTTTGCGCTAACTGTTCAATTGTTAAGCTAATAAGCCTGTCTATACCATAGGTACGTGTTGGAACAGGGGGTCATATTATATTAGTGTTATTAGAATTGGTCTAATTGAATTCCACATACAATTTAAACATGGGATAGTACTAGGCCTTATAACATGTAGAAACGTCTTAGATTTTCAATATTTACAATTCTACTTTTTGTTTATATTGTAATATTTTGTATTTCAATTATATGGTATTCTATATCTGCGAGTTATATTATTCAATTAAATTATTTGTTTATATTTTGTATTTGTTTATATTGTTATATTAAAGTATTTTTTATTAAAGATATATAACTATGAATTATTGATTATGCCATTAATTTGAACCCAATGGCGAATGGTAGCTGAGTCGAGTTGAAAACCAGAAAAGTTTTTTCACTTTCACTAGAATTCGAACCCGGGCCTTTCCGCATGAAATGTCGGCACACAACCACTTTGCCACCCAGCTGTGTGCACTTCTAGGAAAAAATTTATCAACTATTGTCTCATTTCAATATGTATAGTTCAGTCATATTGATTAAAAAATTATGTAGCAGCGCTCAACATTTTTTATACCCGTATGACTATATAGTCCAAGGGTATAATAAATTTGCCATTACGTTTGTGACGCAGAGAAGGAGGGGGGGTAGATATAGGCTCAAGTGTATGGATCGGATCAGAATCGAAAAATAAATCGATTTAGCTATGTATGTCCGTCCGTCCGTCCGGCCGTCCGTCATCACGATAACTCAAAAACTAAAGGAGCTAGGATTATGAAATTTTTACAAATTCGTTTTTATGCAAAAAACGGAATCGAGTTTTAAATGCAGCCATTTTGGTCCACGGGTTCGAGTACCTGCCATACAACTTCTAAATTTATATGAGCATTACTCTATACCTATGGAAGCTGCGTGTCTGAAATTTTGCCAAAAGTAGTTTAGTATAATGGCAAAGTTACTGCTAAATTTAGTTGGTCTACTGCAGAGGGTTCGAGTAGCTGCCATACAACTCCTTCTTTTATATGAGCTTTACACTACACCTGATGAAGCTGGGTGTCTGAAATTTTGCAAAAAATAGTTTAGTGTAATGGCCAAAGTTACTGCGAAATTTGGTTGGTTTACTGCAAAGGGTTCGAGTAGCTGCCATACAACTCCTTCTTTTATATGAGCCAAATTGAAATTTTGCCAAAAGTAACTAACCGGATGATGTAATGTATATGTTACGGTCATACGGGTATCCCAGAGTTGACACAGTCTACTCTACTACACTCTTCCTCGTTATTTATGATTTTAATATTTATTTTGGATTTGATAAAAAAGATAATTGAAAAATTTTTTCTAGGTTATTTTAAACATTTTTAAAAGTCGAGCTTTTTTCAATATTATTATAATATGAAAAATTAGGCTATGAACACCACAGAACCAACCGCTCTTACAGGAAAATCATAATGTGAAATATCTTTTATATTATGTTTACTTTTAATTGCATACAACACATAATAATATTTATAAAAGCATAAGATATTTTTAAAGATTCGAATTCATACACACAAATATTTTTTCATCCCTCTAAGGTTAATGTTTTTCCAGTTTCAATTGTGCAATACGTCATTATCAGAGCAAGTCCAAAAATCTTTGTACATGCAAATAATGTAAAATTATGTATATTTTAAGTTTAATTAAATGGTATTAAAGTTTGTCGAATCAAAAAAATTTCTATGGCAAAGTTGTAGCCCGCTATTTGTGTTACAACTTTTATTCAATAAATTTTTTTGTAATATTTTTTGATTACAAAATATTTGTAAAAAATCAAAAAATTACCCTTTAGACCTTCCGCTTGGTGTTACCCAATTTTCTCCAAAAGCTTATAAATTCAAGATATTAAATCAAAATCTTATATATAAAATTTTAAAACATTCCGCTAAGCCACTTAGGCTGTACATATGTGCACAGATAGGCAGAAGTACATACATACGTACACAGAGACCGACTTCATTTTATGGGTTTCTGCACATCGGAGTATTGCACATATGTTAAAATCTCAGAGTTAAATTTTTGGTGTAAAAACATAACCTTCCGCTTATTATATTTCATATAAGCGGTTGGTAAAAAATTCATAGACTTAGAATAAAAAAAAAAAATGGATTTATCTTTTAGTTTTTTTTTTATTTGTTTTTTTAAATTAAATTAATTTGAACGATTTTTGGACATTTATGAAGGGCAAACACTTAGTAAAACACTAAAAGAAATCAAAAAATTAAAAAACGTTTTTATTAACCTAATTTCTGACAAGATAAGGTTATTTGAAATAGTGTTGCTTTATCAATGACTTAAGGCACACTTTTTTTTATACAAAATGATAACAATTTCGTGTTCCAGTTTTACGAAATCATAAAATTTTAATTTTTTAGTGAATGACCGAAACTTAAAAAAATATTAGAAGTTATTTAGAATAATGTAAATTAAAATTTTGTGATTAGATAATATTTTCAATAGGGCTTTAGAGTATAACGCTATGAAATTTTCTCAAGTAAGTTTCCTTTGCAACTTAGCACAATTACTGAAAAGCAAATGAATCTGGGAAGAATATCGTACAAACTTCATTGATCTCAGAAGAAGGACTGGAGCTAAAGAGGTAAGACCATGGTTAGTCAGTATTATTTGGTTTAAAACTATTAATGTTGTTAATAGTATAGCACCACTTAAGAATTTTAAACCCGGTAAGTATATAACTTAACTTAAAAATTTTTAATTTTTATAAAGCAATCTTAAAATCACTTTAAATAATTATTGATGCCTAAAACTTTATTCAAAGCGGCAACACTTTATGATAATCTTAATAAATATAACCACTTCTGAAACTGTATTTATTATATTATTTAATGCCATTTAATTCCTCTTTCATCAAATATATTATTCTTTTTAACATTTTACATATATTGTACGTTACCATAGTACTTATAATACCCCATAAGTTAATATAAACATTATTAACATTCTATCAACATGTCAGATGTACTTAACAGATTAAAATGTTATCGCCCACACTGGTTTTATTATTCTAATATTTATTTGATGAATAAGGTTCTAAAAATAAAATAATGGAAAGTGTTTAAATAATATAAGTGACAATTTTTTTTCAGAATATTTGCTTTGAGGCATTTCTTTTGATTCATCTGTAATTTTAATTCGATTGCTTTTACACTTAAAGGGATGCTAAGATGATTTTGTGAAATCAGTTATGATTTGAATTGTTATATTTAATTAGGTACACGGGTGATTAGATAAAGGGGTTTATAAAAACTGAATAAAGTTAATTCAAGGATAATAAAATTTTTCTCAATTTAGGATTGCACTTTATTTCTATAAGATTTAATCATCCTAAAAAAAAATTTCGAATATCTTGATGTATATTTTAAAACTGTGTCAGAAACCCAGTCCGCTTATTACAAGACTTTCGGAAAATTAAATATGAAGGGAAAAAAGGAAAAGTTCCAAATGTTATAATCACAATCTAGTGTCTCAATTTTATGCTCTAATTCCAGTTACAAATACTTGTTTTGGGTAAAGTTTCAAAGTTCCGTTAAGTGGTGATCATAGATTTAAGTGACATTATTATATAACAGGACATTATATCTCCAAGTTTCCGAATATATTTATCACTAGCACCACTGGTGCCATTTTTTGACCGAAAAGTGCATTACAAAGTGATATCCTTGCCTCTATTTATGGCATTGTATCCTTGAAGAATAGATACACTAACCGACTTCCACTTGATCACTGTACATTTGATCTGTAGATAAAAGAAGACATTTATTAAAATCCGTTGACTTGAAAATTAAATTGTTAATCGTTAAAAGCTGCAACATGACTACTTGAAAAATTTTTTAAGTCGAGTCGAGTTTTCAACTTTCTTAAATCTCCATTTGCTACTTAAACATTCTTGTAAATATCGTTTTTATTAAATTACCCATTAATCTATGTCTAATTAACCCTATATCCTACCTATGGTCAAGTTAGCACACAGTTTCTTACTAACCAGAGCCCCCATACAAATTTTATATTTTCAAATTAACAATCTAAAAAGCTACTCAGTTAATAAAATAATTACAATAATATTAACTACATAATTTTTGCACAATATTTAATGTCAAAGGCATTTTCATTGAGACAATCTACCATATTATAGCAATTTATTTTAAGAATTAACCGTTGTCAAATGGTTAAAAAATTATTGTGTTATTATTAAGTTATCAATAAAAGGCGGTTCCTATCGAACATCTAATATTTTACAAAATTAAAAAAAAAACTTAATTTAAAAAATGTTACTGTAATTTTATTTACAAGAATTAAAAAAAAAACCTTGATCCAATTTCCGTATGATAACAATACCTTAAAACCAATGACCAATTTTTAATGCTGTATCAAATTCATACTGTATAAGACATATCTATTATATTGGTAGTTGGTTGCTGGTTAAATTTATTATTATCATGTTTAAAATATAAAAGTAATTAAAAAAATTAAAGTTAAGTAAAACTGATAATAATTAAAATGTTTTTTTTTTATTTCAATGTACTTTATTATGTTTTTTGGAATTTTTTATAAATTACTAGCTAATACCCGGTGCGCGTTGCTGCGCCTCTCAATGGAGGTTTAATTGAATTTGATATTACTGCAAAAAGTTAACACAAAACTTACACACGGTTTACACATGTAAATTTTAAAAAGTGTGAAAGCAATCTTTTTAAAACGATTTTTCTAGGATTATTCTAGTAATTTTTGAAACTTTCTGTAATTCAAAGCAGTACGAACTACTTTCCAAATTTTGACGTAATTTACTTCCAAAAAAATTTTTTTGAAAAATCGCAGGATCGACTGTTAACAGACTCAACTCCATTTTCAAGTTGCTTCATACATATAAAATTTGAGGTAAACCGGTCAAATCGTTTCTAATTTAGAGTTAAGTAACGTAAAAATCTATTAAAAGCCACTTTGCCCCACTGGGTTAACGGAACTACACTTTCCCTTTGGGCAAAGCAGTATTGCGCAAAATTGGACGTAATTTGCTTCCAAATCACTCAACAAAATTTTTTTGAGGCTTTCTTTTTAACACAAAATTAACATTTATGTATTTATAATCTTATTAAATAGCTACAGCCGAGTAGTCAATAGCTCAGTGAATATAACGGTTTTAAATAACTTATTCATAAAAGAACTTTTAACTTAAGCTTTTTGGAAGATCAAAGAAATATCTTATATATACATCTTATGTTACAGAGATTTAAATAACGGGCCGAATCGAAATTTTATAGGCAAATATTATTAACCCCTCCATACTAGCTTTATCTATTATATTTTATTCGTTTCTAAAATATCAAACACAGAAACTAAATTACTTTGGTTAAGTGATACGAGGCCGCAAATACGAATTGATTTTTACGAAAAAATCGAAGTCAAGTGGTAATATTGGATGTATGAAACATTCGGAATTAAATAGAAAAGTATGCTATATCATGACAAGCCCACAACAGTAAGTGACCGAATAACTTTGAAGAAAATGACTTTACCTACACGTTGGTTTTTTCCTTATAAGTTGAAAATTTTGAAGGGGTGTGAAAAAATTAATAATTTGTAGATTTCACATTTCTTAGCAAGATTTGAAAGTTATTTAGTTTGATGCATGAACCATATACTCTTAGTTGTGTCTTATTTAAATCTATAAAAAAGCAAAATAAAATCTTCAAACCTTAAAAATTTTTGAAAAACCGAAATCAATGCAGTTTGTTACAATTTTAAATCATAGAAACAAATAAAAAATCACAAATTCTGAATATAATTACCTAAAAAAAAGAGCTTATACAAAGACCTTACACGGATCAAAAGAAAGAAGAGGAGAGCAGAAGGAGAAAAATAGTTTTCAAAACTTTGAAGTAGATTGAAAAAATATGGATAAAAACACATTTGTTATTCTATTCACTTAAGAATAAATCTTTTACCCATACTTTCATCATATTTTGTCCACTCACTATTTTTATTTTAATCCTTACAGCATAACACGTTTTCATAATAATGACAAAAGGAAGTCTTAAACAAAGTTGTATTTTTTTTATTTCCTTCTATTTCATTTTCATTGTTCCTTCCATAGGTTGGGTTTTGAATTGATGTCCTTATGATGAGCACGTGACTAATTAACCGTGTTAAAAAATAAAAACAAAGAAACAGAAGGATAATAAATATCAAAAATTCTTTAATTTTCTTGGTCTTCCTTTATTGTGTTCCCACATCCTTATTCAATTCGTTTTGTTTCAATTCATATTCTGGGTTAGTCAATTATGACTGACGTCATGTTTTGTATGATGACTTACTTCTGAATAATTTTATTCGTGTCTCTCTTTACATTTTTTATAATAATGATTAAAAAAAAATAAAACAAGAAGAGCAATGCCGGAACAATACTTTTGTCTTGGTTTCTTTTTTTTATGTTGTGTTTCATTCAACTCATCTTGACTATAAGAAGGGGTTTTACTGTTATAAGAAACGAGTGACAGTCATAAGGTGTTGTTAAAGGATGTAATAATAATTATCGAGACTAGTGTGTTTTATGAACTGGTAAATTACTTTTTTTACACAAGAGATAAAGACAAGAAAAGGTGAAAAGACATCTGTCATCTATTTAAGTGGAAGTATAAGAAATATTGAAGACAAAGGAAATTAAAAAATTTTTAGTTTTAAATTTTTAATACAATTTTTTTTTTGGTGCCAATGGGAAATTTTTAGGGAAATAGAAAAGGAGTAAGAAATTTTGTTTGGTAAGAAGCTTAATTTTGGGATTACGGTCAACTTGAATAAGAATTTCTAATCACTCTACTGTTCATTTGTTTAATAAATCAATTTTGAATTATTTTAGCGCGATGCTAACTATTTTACGTAAAAACAATTGTAACACAATATATTGAATATGGTATCAATATTTCATACCGTAAGCCGTCCCAATGAACACAATGAGCTTCTCTGATTGAAAATTAAAATTATACAAAGTGAATACGAAAGTATATCTAGTTTGATTGAATATTCTGTAATCAGAGCAACAGAACATCATCAAAGAGCCGTTAAATTGAATTAGATCAACAAAGAGATTATGCGAACAATAAGAGGGTTGCTTCGAACTATCATCTAAAGTTGCTTCAATTCCGTTGCAAATATGGGTCCTTTTTTGGCGTGGTCTATCTTTATTTCTTTCGTTAATCATTTCAGCGCAAACGGGTAATGCCCTGATAGAGGCTTAAGTTGTCAAAAATAACAGATTTGAAATATGTTGATGTCTTCGTGCACGAAGTTTGATTTAGTGTTTTTTAAAAGTGATTATTTCTTTGATTTGCTAAAGATTATTTTGACACAAGAAAAAAACTTTAAAAATATTTCAATTATTTCTATTAACCCAATACTGCACAAAAATTTTTGTAAAAACTTTAAACTTGAATTGCCATAAATTTTTTAAAGCTCGTTGTCAGAGATAACAAAAAATTTAGAAGTTATGAACCCCTTTCGGAAGTAAATTTTGTAAAAAATATTTTGTAAAAGATGTTAAAAATCTAATTTTTTCTGCCAATTGATAACCATTTCTGTAAAAGTTCATTCGATTCAGAGTACTAATTAATAAAACATTCTTGATCAGGAATTGTCTCCTAACATGTGAAAAAGTTGTTTTTCTTAAATTTATACTACCCTTACATACGTATATTTCACAGCACTTTAATTGAGCAATGCATTTGACTTTTACATAAGATCTAGCCATAATTTCCAATGATGTATTCATTATTCCCGAGCATACTGATAAGGCAACGGGTATATTAAAATTACTCTTCCGTTTGTAACGCATCGGTTTAGACGAGCTAGATAAAGTTACAAAAGTATTTATCGGATTGGCGTCGAAAAGTAAACCGATTCCACAGAGTGTGTCTGTCAGTCCGTCCATCCATGTGTCCGCACGATAATTTAAAAACTGAAAGACTAGAATTTTGAAATTCATACAAAGTCATTTTTGTATAATTTCTAGATTCCCTATTGTTTTTGGTTAAAATCGGACCAAGGCTTCAGGAAGCTGCCATACAACTTTTTTGAACCATTATGAATTGCTTTAGTACTAAAAACACAGGAAGAATGATAATTACACACGGTTTGACAAGCACTTGAAAGAAGTTTGAAAATGTTACAGCTTCATTTTTGGGGAGCTGCCATACAAAGTTGTCAATTCGATAAGACCAAATATAATGAAACTACGAGGTTTAAATTAAAACTGGATAAGTTAAGTAATGGGGCTAGTCGATAAGGGTAACTATAATCTTCCTTGTTTTGACGACAACAGCTACATTTAAAATTATGTAAAAAATTGTATGAATAATTGCAAAATTTAATCTAACTTCAATTTTAACTAAGTACTTTAATTATACTAGTTGAAGACTAATTTTTAAATTTTTAAATCATGTCATAATTGAGTTGAATTAAGAAACAAAATAGTAAATATATGGAAGTTTAAAATAACATAAAAGGTTTGGATATTGCTCAAAGAAAACCTGAAGTAAATTAGTATAAATATGGAAATAAATATAAAGTATAAGCTCTTAGCGTGCTTCCACTTTGGAGGAAAAAAATTCAGTAATTTTCCATTTTCACAATACTTTATTTTAAAATAGAAGAAAAACACTAAGTATTTTTTAATTGAGCTGTGGCTAAACACTTTTAATTACATTTTGTAGCTTTTCCAAATGTATTTTATTTCTATGTTGTTTTAGTGTTATGCTTCTTTCAACTAAGTATAATAAAAATGATCTTTATAAAAGTCTTAGGGTATTGAAATACATAAGTCTATTAAAGGAGTGCATTACCATTTTTAATTCAAAATACTATTAGAAGTTATACTTTAATTTATTTGTTCGGAAATTTATAATGCAAACATTGATTGCATTATATTGAAGTTAAAAATTAAATCAGTGCAATTAAAATATGTTTTCTAAAAAATTTGGAATTATACATTGAAATTTAGTATTTTTTATTAATTCCGCTGTACATTGTCTTAGAGTCCAGCTGCTTTGCTTTCCAGCTAATTTCAATAATTTAAAATAAAACAATTATTATACAGTAAACTTCGAGGACGGATTAATTAATTAAATGAAAGTTCCTGACGTAAGGTAAAATGGATTACTTATTATATTAAGCCCTTATTTTAAATAAAACTGTCTTCACTCAATTTAAAAAGTCTTCACCTAAGGGTTAAACATATTCAGTTAAAATAAAAAAGAGAAATATTAGAAAAGCGGGGTTATTAAACATAGCATACATAAAGCTATTTTTTTAAAAATGTTTTTCACGTGCTATAAGTTTTATACAAATACAATTTTAATAATTGTAACATGTGTTATATATAATCTTTTTCCACTCTGATTTTTAGCACATTTTCAATGAGTTTTGAAATAACGTAACGAAGCATAGATAGCTTCATCATGTCCATCTTTCTGAGTGTCTACAAAACTTCATCACTGTTCAAAATAAAGCCAATAGAATTTAAACTACTCATTGGTATTAACAAAACATGATCTTTGTGAAACAATTGATTTCTGAAGCCTTACTAGTCCGCAGCAAAAGCCTTTCAAAGTAAAAAGAAATCCTATATTAAAATTGCTATACAACACTTCTACAGGGTGGCGCAAAACGACTCATATGGTTTGAATGTTTAATAACTTTTTATGCAGTGGATCTTTTAAGTATTTTAATTTACGGTTCTGTGAAACCCATTTTTTTCCAAAATTTTTGACCTAATATCTTTCAAACATTTTTTCGTTAGAAACTTTTATAGGGATGACATTGTTGGAAATAAGTATTTTGTGTAGCCCGTAGTTTTTGCGCTGTAAGTGGTCATAACTGAGAGTTAGACATTTTAACAAACCTCATATTTAAATACCTGTCCAAATTTTGTTTAAGTAGATAATATGCAAAAATTAAGGTTCCAACATTCTAAGAATAGTTTTAATTTAGAAAAAGATCTTTTTAAAAACTTATCCTACATCGGGTGGGTTCTTCCATGAAATATTTATTTTCTCTATTTTTATACCCGTGCATACATATATGACATCGGGTATATTAGATTTGCTCCTCCGTTTGTAACGCATCGATCTAGACGAGCTAGATATAGTGTCAAGGGTACGTATCGGCTCAGAATCGAAAAATTAGTCGATCTAGCTATGTGTGTCTGTCCGTCCGTCCGTCCGTCCGTCCGTCCGTGTGTCAGCACGATAACTCAAAAACTAAAAGGGCTAGAGTCTTGAAATTCACACAAAGTGATTTTTAGACAATTTCTAGGTTCCCTATTGTTTTTGGTTAAAATCGGACCAAGTCTTCGGGGAGCTGCCATACAACTTTTTTGCACCAATATGAATTTCTTCAAAAGTAATTATACTACGAGAATGAAAATTACACACGGTTAGTTTTATAATGACTCCGGCACTTATATGAAGTTTCAAAATGTTAGGGCCCCATTTTCGGGGGGCTGCCATACAACTTCTTTGCACCAATATGAATTTCTTCAAAACTAATTATACTACGAGGCTGAAAATTACACACGGTTAGTTATATAATGAATCGAGCACTTATATGAAGTTTCAAAATGTTACGGCCCCATTTTCGGGGAGCTGCCATACAACTTTTTTGCACCAATATGAATTTCTTCAAAACTATTTATACTACAGGGATGAAAATTACACACGGTTAGTTTTATAATGACTCCGGTACTTATATGAAGTTTCAAAATGTTAGGGCCCCATTTTCGGGGGACTGCCATACAACTTTCTTGCACCAATATGAATTTCTTCAAAACTATTTATACTACGCGGATGAAAATTACACACGGTTAGTTATATAATGAATCGAGCACTTATATGAAGTTTCAAAATGTTAGGGCCCCATTTTCGGGGGGCTGCCATACAACTTCTTTGCACCAATATGAATTTCTTCAAAACTAATTATACTACGAGGCTGAACATTACACACGGTTAGTTATATAATGAATCGAGCACTTATATGAAGTTTCAAAATTTTAGGACCCCATTTTCGGGGGGCTGCCATACAAAGTTTTCGATTCAATAACTTTGAATCTAATGAAGCTACAAGGTTAAAATTAAAATTGGGCAGATAAATTAATAGGGCAAGTTACTTGGCAAAGTTGGACATCACTCGGACCTTCGGACTTTTAGGGTGGGCCAATTTTTTTTTTTTTTGTTTTTTTTTTTTTTTATTTTTTTTTTTTTTTTTTTTAAGCTAAAGTTATGGGACAATGAATGAAAATTTTGTTTATTTTTTTTGTGATTATTTTTTTTTTGTTACTTTTTTTTTTTTTTTTTAAGCTAAAGTTATGGGACAATGAATGAAAATTTTGTTTTTTGTTTTGTGATTGTTTTTTTTTTTTGTTAATTTTTTTTTTTTTTTTTACGTAAAAATTATGGGGTAATGAGTTAAATGTACAAGGGAAGTAAATTACGGTTTATTTTATACACCATAGTGGGTATGCACGGGTATCTAAAAGTTGACAAAGGCAACTATAATCTTCCTCGTTTATTTTATTTTTTAATTTGTGCATTATATAATAGCTTTTTCTATTTTTATTCTAACTTTTTTTTTAACTTTCTTTTAATAAAATATTCTTTTACATCATTTTCGTTTTTTTCTCTTTGGGTTGTTTTTTTTGTGTAAAACAGTCCATATTCATGGTTGTAGTTTATTAGTAACACGCTTGTTAAAAAATTAGTTATGAAAAAAACCAAAGGGTTTTAAGAAGCGTCTTTTAAATTTAAGAAAAACCTTTAACATATATAAAAATATAATGTTGGAGCTGTAAATTTAGCTTATTATAAAAAAAGTTTGGACTAAGTTACAGGTGCTTTAAAATAGCAAAATTTCATTTTTCGCCGCCTTACAGCCCCTAAATAGGGGGCGTGACAAACAAGTTTTCTTAAGCGCATCCCACTAATTTTTGAGGATCTAACTTCTGCAAAATATCAAGTCTGAAGCTTGACCCGTTCAGAAGATATGAAGGACCATCAAATTTTAAAAAACTTGAGTTTCGCATAACAGTTAGTTTTAGTACCGTAAATGACAGTGACCGTAATGATAATCCTATACATCAGCCCTTCAAAGTTTTATAAAGCTTATGAAATCGGCTACCTTCTACAATTTTCAGATTGAAAATATATCCAGTAGAACTCTTATTATAACAATCTGTATATATGGCTATTTCCGAATTTGAGGGGCTGTAACGAGTGGGGCTACAGAAAAAAATTCTTCCATGTAATTATTTTTTTTGCAATTCCTACTCGCAGTTAAAGATTCTTTTCTCTATTTTAAATAGTGTAAATGTATTTGTGAACATATGGACAGACAGACGGGCAGACGGACGGACTGACAAAGTGGGACTAATAAGCACATTATTTCAAAATGTTTTGAAAATGTGCTAAAAATTGTGCAATATAAAGAGGGAGAACTACTTTATAAAAATATATTGATGGTGAACCGTTGTTTATTTAGTTTATAATCAGCAGCCAGCACAGCTACAGCTACCCTAAAATGCAGATAAAAATTGCGTACTTTACCATAACTTATATATACAATATCTACATATTTTTTACTATTTTTAAAAATAAAAAATATCAGTTTAAAAAAATGGTGAATGAAAAACTTCAAAGTGGTAAAAAAAACCAAATATTATACTTTTTGTATATTGCACAGAAAAAAAGTACCTACTCTCGTAATGCGTTGCATTGGGAATAACGTTCCAATGCAATGAATGCAATGCAATGAAATGCTGTATTATTGCTTTGGTTGTGTTTCGTTTTTTTTGAGTTCTAATAATGTTGCATTGCAGAGTTATGATAGAACTAATATTTAATGGTGAATATTATATTAAAATTATGCCATTGTGTAAATTTTTAAATTAGTATTATTTTGCTAATGATACGGAAGAATTTAATATCTGGCCATTATGTTCAGTTATAATAACACTTTTTACGTAGTAATATAACAACTTATTTACAACTTATTTTATATTACTTTTAGATTGAAAACTTTATGATTTTAGATTCTACTATTCAATATATTATAGAAAATGTTGCGATTGAATTGTACATGTACTGGAAGCAAAACGTAATATATTTTGATTTTTTGGAGAAGATTACCTTTAATCATAAAAATAATAACATAACAGGTTCAAAAAACCAACCACTTTGTTTTAACTGCAGTCAAGATGGGAAGGATGTAACAAAAAACATAATAAACATAAACAATAAATATACATATACCCATGCAATCAATAACCATGGAAAAACCGAAGGCTATGGTTGACATGGAGGTTACCACACATTACACGCGAAACGAAAACTAGAATTTTCGAAGGATGTGTCAAATCAATCTGGAAGCGAGAAATGACTTGCGTCAAGAAATAATGTACAAAAATTACAAGCCTTTGAAAATAAATGTCTGAGAATATATCGCATATTCAGGCCAAAGCAAGTTATGAACGAAGGACGTTGGGTAATAACAAGGCAAGAGCTGATATATGTAGGTCCAAATAATGAAAAAGAAATGGAAATGGATTGTTCACATTCTAAAGCGCCTAACAACATTAGTAGTACGCCAAGCCCTAGAATGGAACCCTAGTTTAGAAGAAATGTGGAAAGACTAAAAGCGAGAGAAGAACGATGCAAATATGAATATGACCTCTCTGAAAAATAATGCTCGGAGTAAAATAAATTTCGCAAAATAAAAATAAATTAAACAACTATGGGAAAGCCCATGTTCCCTAATGGAGTAATACGAAAAAAACTAAAAAAACCGTAAATAAACGTTGTTTAAAACCTGTTGAAAATATTGAAATTTTATAGTCACTATTAAAGTAGTAATAATATAATAATTTAATATTTGTAAAGTGAAATGAAGCCTTTAAATTGGAATGAGAAATAAGAAATACTCCGAAATTACGCGAATTACACCTAAGTCCTCAGCTTAACAATTAAATAAATATTGCTCTAGGCTTTATTTTAGCTTTCCGTATCTGTCCGTATCCTATATTGCTTTCAATAATAAACCATTTTCCTATTTTATTTCTTTAGCCATCATACTGACAAATTTAAAATTTAACTATTCTTGTTAAAATATTAGCACTTCTGTGTTAGGGCTTCATTACTAACTATAGATATCATACAAACTCTCGAGCCCAGACTCTATAGCTTGAGAAATGTATAACCCAAGAAGTTGAAACTTAAAAGAGACACATAAATTAATATATTAAGCTCATTTGTAAACTTTGAAACTTCTCTAAGCAAAGTACTTAGTTCAAGTATAGAAATTTCTAGAAAAAGAGTTCATATTTAAAAAATTGAAAAGACTTGGAACTAAAAACCTAAATTGAATATTAGTGAATAAAGAAAAACGAGAATATATTCTCACTTAAGACCATTTTAAAAATAAAACATGTATTTAAATTTATATGAAAACCACGTGTTATATTATACATGATACATGTGGACGTGTTTCATACATGACAAATACTAAATGCTTATATGAAACTTTATTAGAATTTAAAAAAGTAAATTATAACCTCAAAGAGAAAAAGTTAGTAATAAAATGGAAGCTATAACACTTAATTAAAAACATTTGAATTAAAAGGCGGCACAAAATTGAAACAAAATTTACGATTATGATGCTAATAAATTTGATAAGACGAATTCCATTTAATGTGTTTAAAATTATATTTTCATTTTTGATAAGAAACTTTTTTCAAAATCTCTTAAATTTCAAAATGTTAAAAATTTGAAATTTTGAAAAACTTGGGAAAGAAAACAAGGAAAAAATAAAAACACCCCAGCTAATAGTTAAAATAAAGATTTTTGAAACAGCACATTTCCTAAATTTAAAAATTTTGATTAAATAAATAAAAAATTTTATAATGATTTTTTAGAACTTTTCTCAGAATATTATTTATTTATTTATGTACAGTCCCCTACTACATATACAATGTGATAAGTGAGTAAATCTGCCTTTCCTTTTCAAGTGTGCCAGTTAAATTTATTTTAATATTATGATATAAACTATTACGATATCAATTATAAATTATATTGTTTTGCTAGATATGATCTGCCCAGAGTTTGAACCCGCGACTTTTTGATTGAAAAGCCGCCGCACTCTAATTACTGAGCTTTCTGTCAGATTGGGAATGTATTGTATAAGGAAAAACTGTAAAAAATCAAATGATTTTTTCCAACTTTTAACAAAGCTCTTTCGTTCTAATATATTTTAAAATATAAATTTGATCATTTTTATTATTACTAAAATACCATAGGGTAACACTATAATTTTTATTTTTCATAATATATTTTATAAAATTTAAGAAAACTGCTGTCATTTACTCAAAATTTCGTTGTTTTATTTTAAACTACGTATCGGTTTTTTTAACCCTTAGACAGGCAGGCAGATTGTCAAAGGACAGGGTTATACTAGTAGACATAATATTTTTATTTAATTTCAAATTGTGCTAAAAACAATCTAACAAATTTTTCAATTAAGATTAGAAATAAAACTTTTTCTTAAAAATTCAAACAAATCATTTTCTTCTTTTCTTCTTTTGTGGTTTTTTGTCTTTAGTTTTCTTTTTAGATTAGAAAAGTTTTATTGTATGTAAGTATTTTGATCTTTTATGTATTTATTCACGAAGTATTATATTATGATATAAATTTAATTGGAAATTTCCACTTGGTTGGAGAAATTACTTAAATCATTTTCGATCTAGACAGAAAACATAAATCAACTTTAAGATAATTAAATAAAGTCAAATAAAAAGTCAAAATCAAATAAAGTTACAATATTTTAAATATCCGATTGTTTGGGACCACCTACAATAATTTTGAAACCTTCGTAAAATTTTGACACGCGAACTTTTAAAATTTGAAAACTAATTATTGTCATCATTTTTATTTGAATTTTTAAAATATCGTTAAGAAATTTTTTTAAGAGTAATTTCCGGTTTTTAGACACATTTTTCATAACATTGTCAAAACCTTCTAACTATCTGTCTATCCATCAATGTATTGAAAACAGAATTGCACCAAAGGTGTTCTTCACAAAGATTTCCACATTTTTTCGCTGCTGCGGCGGAATAGATGTAGACTCAACTGTATGGAACTGTATGCGTAATTTAAAAATTTAAGAAGCTAGAGAATTCTTATATTTCAAATAATTTTGAAATTAAGCCGGTTTGGTCAACATGTTCGAGAAGCTGAAACTTCGTGTCTGAATTCGGTCATTTCGGATAAGTTTGGTTAGTCATAAACCCATAAATCTAATTGGGGGGACGGTCGAAATCCCGACTTTCAAAATCCCGATGATCAAAATTCCGACATATCAAAATCAGGATATCAATAAACTGTTTAGCGGCAGCCCCCACTATTTAAAACTTTTGTTGTTGAAACATGCATATAAGAAAAAATAATTCAGTGAAATTTTAGAGTTGGTTTCAAAATCAGCTAGTTTGAAATTAGGAGGAATGTTATAGTTAGTTACAAATCCAGATTAATTTGGCTTTTATAGAGTAGTTATATATACTTAAGCAAGAAACTGAATTCTGGGAAGATTTTAATGTTGGATTCAAAGTTGGATAACGGGATTTCGTTATGCAGCCTTTTAATTGTCATAAATCTTTTAGTTTAATATGAGCATTTCATACCTAATGACATTCTGTATCTTAAATTTAGTTCAAATTAATACCCAAAGTAGTTAAGCTTATTCGCTAAGAAGTTCGAATTCCGGCTAATTTCTTTTATACGTAACTCAGGTTCTAATAAGTTGTGTATTTGAAATTTTGCAATATTTATTTAACTCAATGATAATAATGCTTATATTATACGAACAGATATGTAAAATTTGACAAAGTCTATTCAGCTATTTTCTATTCTAGCATAGTCCATTCTATTATCTTGCTTTAAATTAAAGAACATTTTTACAATTTTCTACATTTAAACTTACAAAAATTGATGCAAATTCTTCTTATTGTTACTTTGAAAATGTGCGCTTGTAAAAACCTTTGGTTTAATATACTGCCTTATTTAATTCTACAACAACGCCATTGTATCCACAATCTATCAAACTATTGAATAAAGTTTAACACGTTTTCAGTAAAATATGCACAATAAATGACTTAGTCATTACACCAGTTTTTTTGCTAACAAACATTAACTTATAGATAATTGCGCAAATCATAAAATGTAAAAAAAATACCGGTTCATCCACTGTATTTTGTTTATGTTTTACTGAAAATTATGTGCACTTCACTTTCAGTCAGTGTTATTACTCAATTGTTATCGCTGTTGTTTTTTGCTGCAAGGCAATTATCAGAAGACCATTAATTTATTTTTAGAAAGAGGAGATGGTAATAAATGTCTAAATGATGTGTAAAATATGTTACAAAATATTAAAAACAAGGTGTACAAGTGTACTGTGATAATCTGTGATGGCACGTGACAAATGTCAAATTAAAATTGTAAAAAAATGCATTTAATATTATGCTATTAAAGCAATAACGCTTTTTGATTAATGCTGTTTTTTTCTTAGGTATTTAAATAATGATGGGATCACAATTATTTAAAACATTTAATATGATACTTAGAGTACAGGTGATGTTATTTGAGGAGCGTATCAGATAAAAATGAAGAAAAAATAAAATGTTATACAAAATGTGGAAATATTTAAAGAATTTTTGTAGGAATTTCGATAAAACTTGGAAGACTTAATTATAATATTAATTGAATCATGTATTTGAACCATAAAAGTTGTTAAGGCAGGATCATCAAACTATCTTGGGTTTTATCCAAATTATATTTACTGTCTTCTCTAAGCAATTAAAACTTTATAGAATAGAAGTTATCTTTTTAGTCGCAGGGGCTGGACACGAAATCCCCAAGACAAAATTCCCAAAGACTCCGAAGACTTTCAAAATATCCAGAAGACAAAATCCCCCAAAACAAAAGTCCCAAAAAACAAACCCTCCAAGAACAAGAATTTCCAAAGACGAAATCCACAAAAACTAAAATCCAAAAACTTGATTTTGCAACCAACTAAAAAATCTTTTGTAATTCATAAACACGCATCGACAAACATAAATAGTGTGGGAAGAGATCCCTCCATATTAAGAATTTCGCGAAAATACTCCCGCCGTAGCAGCGACACAAATGTGGCATACTTAGAACAGCTTTGATGCAATTATCGCGCAGAATATCGTCCTTGAAGATTTTTATTTTACTGGATTTTGGGTCATAATTCAATTAAGTCCAACTCAGCACTATAAAAGGCTTTAAGTGATAATTACTATACTGTACTGTAGAAATTTCCCTATGTGCCTTAATAATGATTGTGGGAAATCTTTTATTGGAAGAATCAAGAATATGCTTCCATCTCATGTTCTTTTTTGGATAGGGTGTGAAAGCAACAGCTGTAATTAGCATTGTTTATTAGCATCTACTTAACATTGTCTTTCCTTTATCTATATATTTAAATTTGAATATATGCTAACCTTGACATCAAAGCGATAATTTTCTTTCTGCTTTTCTTAAGAACTTTTGAATATTAAAACTTAATGTTTACTGAATGTAAACCTGCATTTTTTTAAATTGCTTCCAGGTAAGTAAATTTTTGTAATATTTAAAAATAAATTGATTCTGAATTTAAATTTACTCACACATAAATTGATTTTATTTCTTCTATTTTACCAGGAGCTTAAATAAATACAACAAACAAATTTTCAATGTAGATATTTGCATTTGAAAATTGATTATTTGATGGGAAAATACATCATATAAAGTGTATAAGAATTTGAGGACTTTGTATATATGGTAAAACAATTTAAAAACCAATTTAAATATATTTTAAAAATTTTGTGAGAAATACAACATTTGGCGTTAAAGAGTAGGAGCAGCCATCGGTATGTATAAATAAAAAATTAAACTTTAAATGAATTGTTTCTAGAACACCACTCTTAGAATACAATTTATTATAAGATAGACATGTGGGATTTATGGTTTTGTAGTGTGTGCAGCTCCATAGTTCCATAGTTCTTGGAGTGTGTGCGACTTTAACACACGAAAACCAAAATCCTTTCTGAACCAAACTGGATGGGATTTGATATACAAATGCATCGCTTGATTTCGAGGAAAGGGATGAAGAAAACGGGTTTGGAAAATATGGGATTCTGGAACTATGAGGTTGAGAAAAATTTAATGGGATTTAAATTGTACCCATTTGCATAATCAATAGGAAACACATTTGATGATATATGGTTCCATATGCGCTCATATCGTATAAAAAACAAAGTTCCATAAGTTGGTGCACCACTTGGATAGTTCAACTGTGGAAGCATGAGCCTCTGTCGCCCTCCTTGTTTAACTTTGGAAATCTTGAGTGGACACAACTGTTACATTTCTTTCGAATAAGTGTTATTACCACAACATATCTTCAAAACAAGACCAGTAACCTAACTGTACGCCATACCATAGCTGAGTGGAATGAGCTTTCAGGTGATGTTAGGTCTTTTTGTAGTATGCTATCATTTAACTATAAGTATTATTTATCGCGCCCTGCTTTTTTGGTAAGCATCGGTTTTTCTAATTTGATGTAATGTAATCTTTTTACGACGTCATTAAAATTGTCGCATTGTCGAACGTTGAAAAAGTACCTTTTTAATTCACACGTTTTGAAGAAATAGTCAAGAGGACCGAATTTTAAAATATTTTTTAATATTGTTCACTTAGTTTAAGATGACTTGAAAGAACTAATAGACTTGTAGTTTGGAAATAAGTATACTCCAATAATACGCTAATTTGTCTAAAATAATTTTGAAAATAATTTTATTGAAAAAATAACAGTTTTCCAAGTGGCAGACTTTTAACAAAATACGCCTTAAAATATAAGTGACTTCAGGCAACCGATTTCAGAACAATAGTTCTTAACATGTTTTTTTTAATTATAAAAAAATAATTAAATCATTGGAAGAAACGCGCTACACCATGCAATTTTGCTAGCATTTAAAAACATAACAAGCATTGTGTTGGGTAATAAAAATTTCCAGACTAAATCCCCAAAGACAAAATGTCCAAGACAAAATCCGCTAAACCAAAATCCCCAAAACAAAAGACCCTAAATCCGAAATCCCTAAATATCAAAATCTCCAAAGTCAAAATGTCCAAAACAGGATCTCACCTGTACAGATAAATAAATATTCCGAAAAATGGGAAATCTTTATTTATTCAGAAATGTTAAATGTCGATTGTCTTCTCATTAAAATGTTTGCCAAAAATAAAAATGAAATAGATCTTCAAATTCGGACTTTTTTCGTAGAGCATACAAAAGTATTTAAATTTGACATTTATCTATGAAAAACAGTAAATTTTTTTAAAATTTTGACGTTTATAAAAAAAAGAAATTGAATTTTCAAATTTTCTCATTTTGGTGATTTTTTTTCTTTGGGGATTTTTATTTTGAGCATGTTGTCTGTGGGAATTTTTTTTTTTGGGAATTTTTTCTTAGTGGTGATTTTGTGCCGATCTTAACAAACTTTATTTCATAAATTATTTAACAAAAGAAATCTACACTTTAAGAGACATTAAGAAATTACTCAAAACTGTCAACCATTGCTTCTTTTAATTATTTCATTAAATAATTTGAAATTTCACTTTCATTGTTTTGAAATTCAATTGAAATTTTTAAATTCTTTAAATTTCCTGTATGACAAAATAACAATTAAAATAAATGACTGTAAGTTATGTTCATTAAATTATTTTTTGAATAAAAAAATGATTACATTAAAATATAATTAAAATTCTTCTTTAAAAAAACTTTCATTTATTTTTTTAATTCATTTTAATTAACTCATGAGATTTTAGTTATACCTTAAATGTTATGTAAGAATAATGGTATCAATTAAAGGTGGATAAAGACTTAAAAATTATGTTGTCATAATAAATACAATTTTAAAACAAGACAATATGTCAAATTAAAGTTTCCACAACTATTTGTAACACGTTACTGTTACTTTATCATATTATGACATCTGAATTAAATAAAAATGACAACTTGCATTGTATTTTGAAAAATTGTATAATATTTTTTTTGATGAAGCTTTTCAGTTAAATATATTTTTATTTTAATTTATATTAAATTTTTTTAAATACAATGATTAAATAGATGTTGAGTTTATGTTTTGACCAATTCAAACTTGGTTAATTCTTAAGGTTTATATTTGGATACATTTAAGAGTTGCAATGGATCTAAAGATTGTTAAATTTTCAATTTCTCTAATGGCGAAAAAGACAAAAATATTCTTAAACTATCCTCATTCAAAATAAGTTTTTATTAGATACTTGAATAAATAAGATCCTTAAAATTAGATTCTTAAAGTTTTTCTACGACTCCATTCAAAGTTATAGGCGGACACCTGTAACATTAACCTTTTTAAAGAAATCAACGTGCAGCATGTCCAGAGTTAAATGAGTGGTCTATAGCTGATAATAAAAAAAAAATTGAAATTAAACTTCGGTTACAAAGCTTCAAATTCGTGCAGTGCAAACCTATACAAAATTGCATAACTTAAGTTTAGTTCTGCTTACAAGAGTCATAGCAAAAGAGTCATAGTCATTCTTAAGGAGATCAAATTAATTGATTTCGAAATAGTGTATGGATATCGGTTATGCAGGTTAGGGCAACTATCAAAGTTCATTTGCCAATAGGCACCCATGCAGCCAAATTGGGAATACCTCTCAACACCTCTTGCAGAACTGCAAAAGAGCAAAATAAAGTGAAAAAACAAAGCACTTTCTTTGCAAATTTCAAGCTCTAGCCAGAGCTTAACTTAAACCGTTCTTCCGCAATCTTTATGAGCTTTCTGAGCACAAAATCAAAGAACTGATTTGGTATTCTAACTCTTCGGGTCACATGAGAACAGCGGAATCTAAATGTCGCAATCAAATGCTGATTGAGGCCTTCCGCAGGATTTTGAAGGTCAACATCCTTACTTACCTTCCTACCTAGGTGTTCAACGTTACATGCAATACTTCTATTTTTGATGACCTCTAGGTCTAAAGATCACTGAGTTCTAAACACCTTGTAAATTAATAAGGAAAACTTTAAAATATTAAGTGAATTAAAATAAACCGTATTACTTTAAAACATTTTTTTCAGAAAAATTATTTCAATAAAATAAATTGTACTTAGATTAAGTTTTATTACCATCGTAACTACAATTTGTCTTTTGAACATCTCCAATTAAAAAAAATTTTTTAAACCAATTTTTATTTTAATCTTAAATTTTTTATAACAATATAAAATATAATTGTTTAAAGTGAAATAATATTAATAATAATAAGTAACAATATGTAATCATAGTTATTACTGGAGAGAAAACACTTTTATTTGCTTTTTAGCACATTTTCAAAAAATTTTGTAAAAATGTGCCTATATAGCTTCACTCTGTCCGTCCGTCTGTCCGTCCGTCCGTCCGTCCGTCCGTCTGTCCGTCCGTCCGTCCGTCCGTCCGTCCGTCCGTCCGTCCGTCCGTCCGTATGTTTACAAAAACTTTTACACCGTTTGAAATAGAGTAAAGAAATTTTAACCATGGGTAGTTTTTGCAAAAAAAATAATATCGTAGAAGAATTTTTTTCTGTAGCCCCACCTGCTACGGGGCTACAGCCCCCCAAATTTGGAAAAAGCCCTATATTTAAATTCTTATAACAAGAGTTCTGTTAGATATATTTTCAATCTGAAAAGGGCAAACGATAGCTGGTTTCATAGACTTTATAAACTTTTAAAAGGCAAGTGTTTAGGGTTGCCATACGGTACTAAAATTTAACATTACGCAAAACTCGAATTTTGCAAAATTTTTGGCCACATATATCTTTCGAATGGTTCAAGCTAGGGTCTTGAAATTTTGGGACAAGTTAGATACTCAGAGATTAGTAGGAGTCGGTTAACAAAATTTTTTTGTCAAGCCCCCTATTTAGGAGCTAGAAGGGCTCGAAAATTGAAATTTTGCTATTTTTAAACACCTGTAACTTGAGTACCTGTCCAAATGTTTTTTTTTTGATAAACAAAATTGAAAGCTCTATAATTATATTTCAACATGTGTCAAAGGATTTTCTTAATTTTGAAGGGTGACGAAGTTACAGCCCCTGCAAATTCCAAAAAAGCCCTATATTTAAATTGATATAACAAGAGTTCTGTTAGGTTTATTTTCAATCGAAAAGCGGAATAAGGGAGCAGCTTTTATAGGCTTTACAAAAATATGTCGCTCAAATATATAGGGTTGCCATATGGTACTAAAATTTACCATTATATAAAACTCAATTTTTGCAAAATGTTTGGTCCCACATATCTCCTAAACGGTTTAAGATAGTATCTTGAAATTTTGGGAGAAGTTAGATCCTAAAAAAATAGTAGGAGTCGGTTAACAAAATTTTTTTGTCAAGCCCCCTGTTTAGGAGCTATAAGGGCTCGAAAATTTACATTTTGCTATTTTTAAGCACCTGTAACTTGAATACCTGTCCAAATTTTTTTTTATTAATGTACAAAATTTAAAGGTCCAACATTACATTTTAACACATGTTAAAGGTTTTTTTAAAATTTAAAAGTGGTTCCTTAAATTGAAGAAAGAGTCTCTCAGTTTTACGCATTTTTGCTTAGATAGTATAATTCTAAGTAAAATTTCAAATTTTTGTGGAATTCACAATTTAATTCCTAGAACCTAAAAAAATAGTGAGGGAGGGAGGCGGGGGGGGTTAGATGAAGTTAGATCCTTGAGAAATTTGGCAACCTTCCCAATGAAGGACTATAACAACTTTAAAATTAAAAATTTACTGTTAGCAGTAATTTTTATAAGTCAGCACTAACTATTTCCAACTAAATATTTCCAAAGTTAAACTCAGTATGTAATACGTTATAAATTTGAAAATGTGCTTTTTTAAAAACCTTTGGTTTTTTTTCATCACTTGTTATTTTATAATTTATTAATACTTTTTTTAATTCATTGCATACTTCATCACATAATTCTCTTTTATTTTGTGCCACACTTCTGATAATCACTTAAAAAATCATAAAAATAAAAACCAAATTTCACCGGTAACAGTTAAAAGATTATTAAACTTTTTAATTGTCCACAGCCTGGTATTATTGTTTTTTAACCAGATTCGTTTGTCGTATCTCTGATACCGCAAAATTGAAAAGAAAAAATATCATTAAAATGCAAATGAAAGTCATCAAACGAAAATGTTAAACTTATTTTTAATCTTTAAGATTAAATTTAAATTGTTTACATCAGAGGTAGGCCAATGGAAACAAACTAGAGGACCAAAATATATTATTTACTTTTTATACGAAAACAGCCGAGCCATCGAAATGTTTAAAGTATCTAATTACTTGAATAACTAAATAATATTATCTAGAAACGATTAATGTGTATCCAGAGTATATACTTAGCAGTAGTCTTCTTGAACCATTTTGTACCTCACTAGTCAACAAAATTATGAATTAACACAAGCATCGCTCTATTAACTCATTTTGAAACGGGGGTTATTTGGTGTAAGCTAGGATTGTTTCGTGTAAGCTAGGAATTTATTCCCCGAAATTGATAAAATATTATGTGTATATGATACAGTTAAATTTAAGAAGAACATTAACATCTCACCCAATTTCCATATCCCAAATAATCCGCCAATTATAAATATCCTAAGCCCAAATCCTTCTAAATTACTATCGTCGTAGCCCAACTGTACATTTATGTCACTGGCCCCTTTACTTGTTTAAAGAGGGTGCGGTTTTGGTGTGTTAAAATTGCTTACTACCCAAAGGCACAGCGCACAGTTCAAATGGATGGTTTTCGAAGCTTTCCATTCGGTTGGAAAAAAAAATATAAAGTTCATAACTGTCAAAAGTTAAAATCGTAAAATCAAGTAGTTTACCTATAAATTACATAATTTAAGATGTCAACTAAAAGATGGGAAGACTTGCTTTTTAAAAATAGATATAACATAAATATAATTAACTTTTCAACAAGATTTAATTTATAATTCAATGATTTCCTAAATGGTTCATTATTTAATGACGTGCCAGAAGTTGTGCACCCCTGGCATAAAGTATACGAGCAAATATTTTAAATATGTAATTAATTTTTTGATGTTTTTAACATGTTATTGTATAATATTTATCATATGGCGCCATTATAATGTATTCATATGTGTTACTATCCATACAGATTAATATTTCACAGGTATATTATAATTGACTTAACGTTTGTAACGCATTGGATTGGACATGATTAATACTTCTTTATAAATTCTAATACCACAATTTATAAATATAATCCTTTGTACTTAGAGTAGTTGTGATTAAAATCAATGGAATAGGGATGGAATAAATAAGGATAACGGGAAGTTAAAAGATGAATTCAGGAAGAATCTCTATAGGTTCTTTATAAATTTGGGCCAATTGTAAATAGTAAATGGAGAAAGAGAAAGAGCTGGATTACCATAGATGAAGAGCGAGACTATAGCAATACTCATGTAGGGTTCAATTAGATGAAAGGCGCGTTTTGGTACTCGACCTAGAGAACTTATGAAAGTAGATGAGACAGCAGCCCAAAATAGATGAAAAAAAGTGCTCAAAATTAAACTCTGAGGTGATTTACCTATATGTGTCTGCCAATCTGTCTTGTCGTTCGTCCGTTCCAGTGGTAATTATAAAACTAAAAAAGCTAAAATCATCAAGTTCTAGCAAAATATATCCGAACCGTTTTTTAGATTTCCTATTTGTTTTGGCTAAGATTCGACCACAATTTCGGTCGGCTTCCAAACAACGATTTATTCCATGTCTAATGGATTTCATGTAATGTTTAAAGTGTCTGGGAAATCTGTATTCGATAAATACCAGATAGAGTACTCAATAGATTTAATTTTTCAACAATCTTTTTACATACTCTCACGGGATTATACAGCTATCTCTGAGTTGACAAAGTCAACTAAACACTCTTACTCGTTTTAAATCAACTTTTTTTAAGACATGTAAATTTTTTTATTAGAATAATGACTTCTATATTTATGATCCATATAATATAAGCAATAGAATGAAGCGATTAAAATAAAATATTAAATCGGATAAAGATTTTTTTATTAGCATAAGATATAAATTTAAAGATTAAAACTTAATGCTAATCTTCAAAAATTTTCAATGTTATTTCAATGTCAATGTAAATTCTGTGAATTAATATATGTGGAAATTGAAATGTTTTAAGACTTTAATAATAATTCTTTTAAAAGTGATCTAGAAAAAAAGTGAAAAATTAAGAGTTAATTATCAATCGGATTAACCTAAATACGGAAATTGTGTCACTTCATGAAATCTGTCAATTGTTATAAAATATATATAAATCGACCTAATCGATTATTAGTTTCTTTTTATTTGCGTTCCATATTTTCTACAATGATGATACAATATTACAAAATCAAACACTTAAATAATGAAATTAAATCTTTTTTGATACACAGTTCTATCAAATCTGATCTAATCAAAGTGAAAATACAGAAATGATTTCAATTTTTATTTTAAAAATTAGGTCTCCTTACCATTTTTATTCTCAAATTAATTTCAAATAATAATTATAGGTATTAGAGAAAGAGAGAAGTAATAATGGTTTATAAAATTAAAATCTCTAGTTGTAAGAATTCGAATCACTTGTAAGAATATAAATAAATCCAAATTAGAAACAATGGGTGTATTAAATTAAAAATTAACGAATATTATTATGTGGACCATTCGTGGCACAATTAAATAAATTGGAGTAAAAACGAGGAAGAGTGTAGTAGAGTAGACTGTGTCAACTCTGGGATACCCGTATGACCGTTATATAAACATTATATCATTATTATTATAAACATTAATTACTTTTGGCAAAATTTCAAACATACCAGATTTATTAGGTGTAGTGTAATGCTCTTATAAAAGAAGGAGTTGTATGGCAGCTACTCGAACTCTTGGCAGTAGAGCAACCAAATTTTGCAGTAACTTTGGCCATTACACTAAACTATTTTTGGCAAAATTTCAGACACCCAACTTCAATAGGTATAGAGTAATGCTCATATAAAATAAGAAGTTGTATGGCAGGTACTCGAACCCTTTGCAGTAGACCAACCAAATTTTGCAGAAACTTTGGCCATAAAACTAAACTACTTTTGCCAAAATTTCAGACACGTAGCTGTAATAGGTACAGAGAAATACTCATATAAAAAAGGAAGTTGTATGGCAGCTACCCGAACCCATGGGCCAAAATGGCTGGATTTAAATAGCGATGACGGCTATTGCAAAAAAACGAATTTGCGAAAATTTCAAGATCCTAGCTCCTTTAGTTTTTGAGTTATCGTGCGGACGGACGGACGGACGGACGGACGGACAGACGGACGGACAGACGGACGGACGGACATACATAGCTAAATCGATTTTTTTTTCGATTCTGATCCGATCCATACACTTGAGTCTATATCTACCCTCCCTCCTTCTCTGCGTCACAAACGTAATGGCAAATTTATTATACCCTTGGACTATATAGTCATACGGGTATAACGAGGAAGAGTGTAGTAGAGTAGACTGTGTCAACTCTGGGATACCCGTATGACCGTAACATATACATTATATCATCTGGTTAATTACTTTTGGCAAAATTTAAAACATACAGCTTTATTAAGTGTAGTGTAATGCTCATATAAAAGAAGTTTTTATAATTTTTGTCATGGAATTCTTTAAACTCTATTTTAAGGCACTTAGAAGCGTCTTAGAGCGATTCTAGCTTTAATTCGAGATCACTACTAAAATTTCCATGTAACCCAAATTTTGTTTTTTAAATTATGGTCTTGCTAAACTTTAAAGTCAATTTTAAGGCACTTAGAAGCATTTTAGAGCGATTTTATATTTAATAAAGTATTTATAATTTTTGTCATGGAATTCTTTAAACTCAATTTTAAGGCACTTAGAAGCGTCTTAGAGCGATTCTAGCTTTAATTCGTGATCACTACTAAAATTTCCATGTAACCCAAATTTTGCTTTTTAAATTATGGTCTTGCTAAACTTTAAAGTCAATTTTAAGGCACTTAGAAGCATTTTAGAGCGATTTTATACTTAATTAAGTTTTTATAATTTTTGTCATGGAATTCTTTAAACTCGATTTTAAGGCACTTAGAAGCGATGACGGCTATTGCAAAAAAACGAATTTGCGAAAATTTCAAGATCCTAGCTCCTTTAGTTTTTGAGTTATCGTGCGGACGGACGGACGGACGGACAGACGGACGGACAGACGGACGGACGGACATACATAGCTAAATCGATTTTTTTTTCGATTCTGATCCGATCCATACACTTGAGTCTATATCTACCCTCCCTCCTTCTCTGCGTCACAAACGTAATGGCAAATTTATTATACCCTTGGACTATATAGTCATACGGGTATAACGAGGAAGAGTGTAGTAGAGTAGACTGTGTCAACTCTGGGATACCCGTATGACCGTAACATATACATTATATCATCTGGTTAATTACTTTTGGCAAAATTTAAAACATACAGCTTTATTAAGTGTAGTGTAATGCTCATATAAAAGAAGGGTTTGTATGGCAGCTACTCGAACCCTCTGCAGTAGACCAACCAAATTTTTTCTGTAACTTTGGCCATTACACCAAACTATTTTTGGCAAAATTTCAAACATACAGCTTCATTATAGGTGTAGTGTAATACTCATATAAAACAAGGAGTTGTATGGCAGCTACTCGAACCCTCGCTAGTAGACCAACCAAATTTTGCAGAAACTTTGGCCATTACACAAAACTATTTTTGGAAAAATTTCAGACACCCAGATAGGTATAGAGTAATGCTCATATAAAATAAGAAGTTGTATGACAGCTACTCGAACTCACTGCAACAGACCAACCAAATTTTGCAGAAACTTTGGCCATAAAACTAAACTACTTTTGCCAAAATTTCAGAAACGTAGCTGTAATAGGTACAGAGAAATACTCATATAAAAAAGGAAGTTGTATGGCAGCTACCCGAACCCATGGACCAAAATAGCTGGATTTAAATAGCGATGACGGCTATTGCAAAAAAACGAATTTGCGAAAATTTCAAGATCCTACCTCCTTTAGTTTTTGAGTTATCGTGCGGACGGACGGACAGACGGACGGAAATACATAGCTAAATCGATTTTTTTTCGATTCTGATCCGATCCATACACTTGAGTCTATATCTACCCCCCCTCCTTCTCTGCGTCACAAACGTAATGGCAAATTTATTCTACCCTTTGACTATATAGTCATACGGGTATAATTAGGTTAGATATTCTGGTAATATAATTAATTTGTTGAAGTACAAGTAAAAATATTGTTTATTGAGGCAATTAATTTAATTTCAATACATTCAATTACTCAAAAGAAAGATGGTAATTGCATGTGGGCGAAACCAGCCTAATGATTCACATTCTGGAATGTTTTTGAAAGAACCAAGGTATATCTCTGAATCCGATAAAGATAGATAGATAGCAAAAATATAGCAACTTGAAATTTGATAAATAGATGTTCCGACCATTTATATGATGAGTCTAAAGTTTAAGATGAATTGGAGAGGTGGTTCAGATGCCTAATACTCAATCATTAAATTCTAATGAGCATATCTTTGAAATTATTAAAAAAAAAAAGAAATTTAAATATTATAGAATGGTGTACTGTTCAGATTTGGTTATGTTCTTGACATTTGAGATGAATTGACGCGGTGGTTCAGGTAACTGTCATGCGACTCTCAAACCATGCAGAAATGTGTCCTATATTACACAATTTATTTGTTATAAAGGTAATGAAAACTCTTATGTTTTTACTTTATATTAAATTACTAACTAAAATACCTTATATAAAAATTTTAATAGAATTTTTCTAATGGAGGTTAGTACAAAATTGGCTGCATCGATTTATTTATTTGTTAAATAAATTTGAATTTTTTTAAGGGATGACGGAACCTTGAAAAGACACCAGAAAATTTAAATCCAACAATAATTAAAGTGTGACACGATAAATAAAACCACTTTACCCCTAACCCAGTAGAATTTGGTAAAATTAAAATGTTTTTATAATGAATGTCAAGTAATCATGGTAGCCTATGAAAGTACACGATTTTCCAGAAGCTTTAATATAACTCTTTTTAAAATATTACAAGTTAAACTAACTTTAAAACACAATGTTTATAAAACTTTAAATATAAATTTGAGTTTTTGGAGATAAAATCTAAATTTTTAATTCGATTTCTTCTAGAATAAAACAAAACATTATTACGCTTTTAATACAATATAGGCGTTAACAATTTAACGCGCTTCGTTAAATTATTTAACTATAGTATAAATTCGTGTAAATGAAATTGCATTTTCTATTGGGTATTGAGATTTATATTGCGAATGAAATAGAAATTTATTTTATGGATTAAAATTTTAAAAATAAAGTAGAAATATGTATGTTTAATCAATTGCGCATTGCGTTTTTTCGCGAATTAAAATGAAGTCAGAGAAAAAATCAGTCATTGTGGTATGATATTACTTTTCCATATTGTTTGTTGCGAAGGAGAAAATATTTTAATCAACTTTTAGTTAATATTAAATAACGCAGAATAATAATTTTTATTCGTTACTTTAAACAAATGAAAATAGTTAATAGTGCGTCAAAAATTTAAATCTTCGATGAAAATTAAAATGAAAACATATGTTTATTTCGCATAACAATAATCATTTTAGTCATTAATTTGACTGGTGCCGTGGATCGCGACGGTGTACCATAAAGCGCGATATCATCGTTCTATTGTCAAATCATGATAACAAGGCTTGGATTAATTCCAGCTAAATCATTTGCTTTTACCGTTAGATCGGTGAACTGATTCTCAGGCCATAGTCAGAGCTGGTCAATTTCAACACATTGTTTCATTTGATTTACCTCAACTGCAGCATAACGGACTGAAATTATTAAAGGCGTATTCTCAGCTTAGCGATAACCTTCAACTTCTATTGCAACAAAAACTTCGTTTTGCTACACGTTAATATTTTTCTTTCGAAATCTTATAACAACTCTTAAGTTTAAATAAATTCTTATTAATAAAACTTTTAACTATCTTGGATCCACTAGTATATTATTTGGTCTCTTGACTTATTTGAATTTTTTATTAAATTCTGAATTGAATTAACACTGGGGCAATTGTTTATTACTTTTTTTAAACAAAAATATTCTTCCAGAAATTATAAAAAAAATCTTTTATAGATTCTCAACCTTCTGATAGGGTTCTATATTATATTTCATACTAGCTAATACCCGGTGCGCGTTGCTGCGCCTTTCAATGGAGGTTTAATTGAATTTGATGTTACTGCAAAAAGTTAACACAAAAATTACCCACGGTTTACACACGTAAATTTAAAAATGTATAAAAGCAATCTTTTTAAAACGATTTTTCTAGGATTATTCTAGTAATTTTTGAAACTTTCTGTAATTCAAAGCAGTACAAACTATTTTCCAAAATTTGACGTAATTTACTTCCAAAAATTTTTTTTTGATCAAACGTAGAACCCACTGTTAACAGACTCAACTCCATTTTCAAGTTGCTTCACACATATAAAATTTGGACCCAAAATTTTTTTTGACCACTCGTCGGCCCGACATGGGTTAACAAATTCCAAAACTGTTAATAGTGTCAACTCAATTCTCATAGGGGAGCACGTATACAAAATATGAAGAAAATCGGTCAAACCGTTTCTAATTTAGAGTTAAGTATTGAAAAAACTTATAAAAAGCTGTTGGGCCGCAATGGGTTAATGCAACTCAATAAAATTTTTTTTGGGGTTTTCTTTTTAGCCAAAGCAGAATTTCATAAAATCGGACAAAATTTGGACCCAAAATTTTTTTTGACCACCCGTCGGCCCGACATGGGTTAACAAATTCCAAAACTGTTAATACTGTCAACTCAATTCTCAAGGAGCATCACGTATACCAAATTTGAAGTCAATTGGTCAAACCGTTTTGAATTTAGAGTAAAGTATTGAAAAAACCTATAAAAAGCTGTTGGGCCGCAATGGGTTAATGGAACTCAACAAAATTTTTTTTGGGGCTTTCTTTTTAGCCAAAGCAGAATTTTGTAAAATCGGACAAAATTTGGACCCAAAATTTTTTTTGACCACCCGTCGGCCCGACATGGGTTAACAAATTCCAATACTGTAAATAGGGTCAACTCAATTCTCATAGAGCATCACGTATACAAAATTTGAAGTCAATCGGTCAAACCGTTTTCATTTTAGAACAAAGAAGTTTAAATACTTGCACCACAGCCCCAACTTGGCGGTCCGTTAGGACAAAATTTTTGGGCCACGATTTCTTTCCGTACCCAAAAACCTCTATATACAAATTTTCATGAAAATCGGCTGGGCAGTTTAGGAGCCAACTCGTTACATACAAAGAAACAAACAAACAAACAAACAAACAAATAAACAAACTTTCCCTTTTATATATATAGATTAAATTAAAATAGAAAAATAAACATAATACAATTTATTAAAATTAGCTGTGACCTCAAATGATATTGCAATAAATTTTGCATTCGATTCTAATTACAATTCTATAATATGATCACTTTGATAATAACGGTTTCATTCCAATAAAAGAATTCATTTGAATAATTCTGACTATTAAATTTTATGAGAATTTATTATGACACTCTTCTCAGTATAGATTGTATGGAACCCTCCAATCAATTTACACTACTATCAGTTAATTTACGCATCCAAGTATTTAAAATTTATTTCAAATTATGCAATTAATTATACATCAAGTCAAAAAAGTTCAAATCAAAGTAATATATTAAAAAACTTTCATAGATTGTGTAGAACACAGTCCTATAGATAGTAATTGAAGCCATGCAATTATATATGTGAGGTTAAGTTATCACTCTGATTAAATAAATATTAGCAGAGATAGAAAACGCCTCTAATTTATTTCCTATATTTTTATTCTATTTAATTTTCAATTATTTTAATGTATTCTTAAATCAAACAAAATAAAATTAAAAATTTTAAATTAAGTTCAAAAAGTGTTAAATGGCTTTAAATGGTTTTTTATAAAGCGCATTAAAAATGGAATTGAAAAAAACTATTTGAGTGCAACGTTTTGAACTCAAAGTTGGTTTTTTGTTATTGTTTTGGGTTAATGGATTTTTGAATTAAATTGAATTGGATTACTTTCAAGCACAACTCTATTTTATAATGACTATAGTAAAAGAAGATATGGAGCAATTTTAATAAGTTTCGTTTTTTTTTGAACTGATGATGAAATAAGTAATTGATTTTTATTTTTTTTTTTTAAATTTTTTGAGAATCGATAAATTTGGGAAATAATGAAAATTATTTGGTACATATATTTCCAATTCTTTAATAAACTATTTGATAATTAACGAAGAAGAATGTAGAGTAGAGTATGCCAACTCTAGGATACACGAATTATATGTATAATGCAATTGACCGCATTTGGAAAAATGCACAACTTATTAACTCTAAATTATGTATAAAAGTAAATATAAGTTGAATGTCAACTATTCGAACCTTCCGCACTAGGTCAATCGCATCTTTTGTACAGATTTTAGTCATTAAATTTCATTACTAGACGGACGAACTGTCACATATAGCTCAATCGATTTACTGTTCTATCCATAACTGATCCACAATGTGTTACAAAAAAAAAGTAAACATTCGTACAAAATAATTTTAGGTTTTGATATTCTAGAATTCGGCTTCACTCACATAAAGTTTTCACTATCCTTTTAAGATAGTACGTAACTTCTACGATTTAGATGCGGGTATTTGAAGCCTCATTAGATTAACACACGAATTGATGCTTAATATCAGTTAAATAGAAAATACAAGAAATCTATGGAAGGGATTGAATATTGTGATGCTATATTAACTCATTTAGAGGTTCAAAACTATTGCAGAATAAAAGTATATTAGATGTTTAGAATTTGAGCTTGGCAAAATTTAATTGGCAGAAATTTAAAAAGAGTCTATACCTAGCTTTAGAAAAATCGAAGTTGAGTTTTATTGCCAAAGTTTGCGCAAAATTTGGTTAATCTAGTGTAGGAGATACAAGTAGCTATTTTACAACTTCTTTTTCTAATATGAGAATAACTTATATAATGAAGCTGGAGTATCTGAAATTTGGTCAAAAGTAGTTAAATTTAATGTCTAGTCTATCCAAATAGTTGGTGTAGTTGAACCTCTTACACTCAGAGCGGCTATTTCTCTACGTTTTTAACTCGAAGTCAAATAAGTTGTATTTTTTATAAATTTTCAAATGAAAATTTTGCTAAAAATTTTGGTGGCATGTCATAACTCTTTTTTTCATAAGTCAATTAAGGAGGTATGACAATTTACTTTGTGTCATAACTCCCTAAGAAACTTTTGACACGAAATATAGTGTCATATCTTCCTAAAGGACTTTTGACAGAAGGAGTTATTATATGTCGTCGAATTTATAGATAACGAGTAGAACATTGTAAGTAACTCAAAATAGACAAAACGAATTGTTTCTATAATTATGGCCATAACTGTTATTCTATTTTGAATGAATAATCATTTGATATCTATTGTAATTGTTATTATGAAAAATTGTTTAGAAAAGTGAATTTAAATATCAGTAAATGAAAATAAATTTATAAACGAGCATCGTCGAATTTATTGAATAGAAGATAACAATAAAACAAAACAAAAATAACAAGTTGTGATGAGTGCTAAAATTTTTTAATTTTTTTTTTTGTCTTTTCAACACATTTAGCACATCAATTTCAACACAATGAGAACATTTTTAATGGGAAAAAAAACGTTTTCATGTAAAAGAAGAGTGAAAGTCATGCATTTTTGGTTATGTTCAAAGCAATTTTATTGATTTTTTTTATACAATAGAAAACAGTTATTGTGTTGAATTGCCATATTCTGTTTTTCAAATTTTGGAAAATGAAGGTTAAATTTGTATATATATATGCAAATTTATTGTTAAGATTGTTTAAATTGAAATGTATCAGTTATAATAAAATGTTAATTCTTCAAAGGGCTTCAATTAAAAATCCATTGAGAGGAACAGCAACGCGCACCGGTCGCTCACAGCCGATAAGGGAAAACCCCCACAAATTTCCAAATGTACAAAATTGAGAATATTCGCAATCTACGTGAAAGCCAGCTTAACATATGGAAGTGAAACTTGGTTAGTTACGAAAAACATAACACATAAACTAGAAGTCTTGATCAATAAGTGTTTAGAATCATATGCATAGTATACTGGCCAAATACAAGAAGTAGCAATGACCTATGAAAGCTTGTTAAAGTAAAATCTATAGGGCAAGTGATCAAAAGAAAATAATGGAGATGAAAAGGGCTCATACTTAGAAGAGCGCAAATATGCACACCGAGGGAAGCACTGAAATTAAACATATAGGGAACCCAAAGACGAGGTAGTGCAAATAACACCTGGATGTGAATGATATTAGGAGAACTAATCTAAACTGGAAAAATATGGGATGAAGTCAAATAACTGCTTCGAAGAAGGTCAGATGGAGATGCCCAATAGGCATCCTATGCTCTTAAGAGGAACAATAAGGAAAAAAAACCTATCTTTGTTTAGGACCGGGCCTTATTCTGTTTAAATATTACATCCCTAATCAACATTAAACCTTAGTTAAATACTAACAGTAGTTGTTTGGTTTATATAATAAACAACTGCAAATTATGTTTAAGCATTAAAAAGTTACTTCTGCAAAAAGACACAGATTAAAATGGTGAAAGATAATGAAGACATAAAGATGCGGTGCGGAGGAATGCGATCTACAACGTTCGAGTAAATGACAAAAAATTTAATTTAAAATATATAGTAGAAAATATATAAGACAGAACGATTCCTTAGGTACTTTCGTATAAATTTGTGTATATTGAATATATTCATTTTGCGGAATAAGCGGATTAATTATATATTATTAAAAGAGTTTTCAGTCGTCACTTCTCTATGATGCTCGCTGTCTTATTAATATTCCTTTCATTTAATGATAATTCTTGAGTATTTAATTTTAAATTCAAAAATATTATTTATATGAGTATTTATTATGAACTCCTTCCACTTTTATTTTGTAAAATTCTTAATAATTCTTTATTTTATTTTATTTAACAATAATACAACATACACAAAACACATTTAACACTTCCTTAATTGTAAAGAAATCAAAATTTGTATTCAAATAATTTTTATATAACTTTTTACATCATTTTAATATTTACTTAGAAAAACTCAAACAGACAATGAGCTCTCAAATCATCTAAACAAAACAATTTTATTAACTAAAGGCATACTTAAATATTTTTCACATCCGTTTCCTTAAATTTTATACAAACTTTTAATGAGAGGGTGTTTTTAAAATCTAAACACGTGTGCCCCAATTTTTGTATTCGGAAAAGTGTTAAGAAAAAATTCTAACTAATAATGTGTCTATAGAATATTTTGGTGATACAAATCATCCCTCAAAAAATTAAAATGCAATTTTTATGTCTTCACTGAATGTATGGAAAAAAGAAAGAATGAGAACATGCTTCTTCTTCCGTTAGAAAATATAAGAAGATGTACTTAGTTGTTACGTAGATACCAAATTCATGTCTTCAGAAAATAAATTTTTTAAAACCGAATAAATTTTTCAAGAAAGCATTATGAAATTGTATCCTGATGCGGCGTTACTTTAATAAATTAACACCATTTCAAAATTTTTAGCCATCAACAAATACAAAAAATTTAAAGAAAATTCCAAAATTTGAAGATTGCATTATACTATATAACAGAAGAAGCTTGTTTGTCGACTAAAACATAATATAACGGTAATTCCTGTGGTAATCTATTTTTACATAGCACGTTCTTTGTTTTTGTTTCTTCCAATTTATTTCGGTCTCTTCCAATAGTTTTTTTTTTAAATGAAGACCAAGACAAGCAATAAAAATGATTTCAGTATTTTCAGTCAACAAAATTATGCAGTTGATTCTTATATAACCTTCTGTGGTTTCAACGCATTATACAAGTCTGTGATTTTAAGTAAAATTCTTAAAAAAATCTTGTTTTTGGTAACCACGTTAAAATTCTTCTAAATTGTTTTATATTTTTTAATTCTATTTAAATTCTAAAGAAAGAATACAAGTGGAGTCTAGTCTTGATTCACATTTTCTGTATGCAAATGCAAGTTTGACTAACTAAATTAGTTGATAAGTTAAAGACATTAGCCATATTATTTTGTTTCTCGAAGAGGCAGGAAATGGAAAAAATTGTTTCCTTGAGAGTTTCTGTAACGTTTTATTAAACACAAAAATACTTAAGAAATTTTTATACCCATTATAGGCAACGCCAGGTAATTCAGAAAGTCCATTTATAATTTTAGGCTAATACTCAAAATTGATTCGCAATAAAATTCAAGGAGAAAATAATAAAAAAAAGTTTCTTATTTTGCTGGTTTATTCTTTTTATTACTTGTTTTTATATTTAAAAGGCGTCCGTCGTTTATCTTCTCTTTCAAACATTTTCATTACTTGGGATTTTTGTGCAATCATTGGTTTGAAATTTTTCAAGGTTAAAATAATATTTTTGGAAGTATCTTTTAAAGAAATCAATAACGAACAGAATAGCAATGATGGCTCTCGAATAAAAGTGAATTTGTGGAAACTTCAGAATCCTTTCAAATCCTCTTTTGTATTTAGGTTATGGTACAGACGCTAAGATGGTAATACAAAGCTAGATTGATTTAAGTTTTGATTTTGATCTGTCCTATACCCTTGAGTCTTTATCTATCCCATCCTTCTTCACAACGTCACAAACGTAATGGCAAATTTATTACTTTCCTTGACCCACGTTTCTACCGGTATAAAAGCAATTTGTATAATAAAATAAATTTATTCTATTCTAATGTATATTCGATCATATTTTATTTTCACACACATTCTATGGTGTTATACAATTAAATTAAAACTATAGTTTTTATATAAACCTAATTTCAAGCTGAGAAGAGCTAAGAACTAAAAGAACATGAACAGCGGGAGAACCAGATTTACAACAAAAAATTTTAATCAAATATAGTTAATAAAAAATTCTGAACATCTTTAATCAATTTTAACCATTCATTGTTCTTTAACTTTTGTTCAGTAAGTATTTTTTACAATATCTTAATTAAAATGATCAGCCAGCAAAAATAATGTAGAAATAATGAATTTTATTTTATTTTTTTTCCTAAATTTTTGATGGTTACTTAAACTCATTTTTTCGGGTTAAGAATTTTACTTTTAGTCTGACATCAAGAGCTAAATCAATCAAATGAACAAATATTTTAATCATGTATTGAAAATTCATTTAAAATTCTCATATGGCTGGATTAAAGAAACTAAATTAGAACGCATAATGATAAAAGCTGTGCTGGTATAAGAACAACATCCTACAATGTCAAACAAACAGAAACAGTTATAATTTTGACGCATAAAGCTACCAGTCAATATTAATATTAGTCTGCTGTCATCTTTCTGTGGCTGCAAATTATATGAAACTATCTAAGACCAGGTGCGCGTACCTGCGTCTCTCAATGGGTTTTAATTAAACTTTATTTTAAAAAAAAAACACATTTTGTTTCAATAAAAAAAACTTTTTTAGAATTTTTTTTGGGTAAAAGCAGTATTTCGAAAAAAGGGCATAATTCGTTTCCAAATTTTTTTTAGATTGACCGGCTCGCCAAAATCGTTTAGTAAATTTTAATTCTGTTAATATAGTCAACTCCATTGTTAATTCAAAGTCAATTGCAATGAACGTTTCTATTCTAGAACAAGAGCTCAAACTAACCGATCCGATAGAGCAAAAGGTTAGCCCACACACACTTCCTGCACCCAAAAACCTCTATATACAAATTTTCATAATAATTGGATGAACAGGAGTCTGTCAGCTACATATCAACAAACATTAGGTTTTATATTACTATATAGAAGATTGAAGAAGCAATTATAGATCAAGTTCATGATTAGTTGAATATAAGTTACAACTTGATTTTAGTTTTCTCAAGTCTCAAGGTTTTCAAGATGTATGTAAATTATTATTTTTTTTGCTTCTTAAATAATAGAATTTAGTTCAAGTTCAGTACTACTTTTTAGATTACTTATGTTAATGGGTTAAGGCGGGGTTAAAGTTTATTATAAATCCGCTTATATTTAGAATAAAAAGCTTCTTATTAAAAAAACATGTTTTACGCACTTTCCAATTAATTTGTTTTGTTCTGTCTTAAAATAGATTGACACATTTATTTTTAAATTTTGATAGTCGCAATTAATTACGCATGATCTTGCTAATTAAAACAGCTTATCAAAAAATTATTCTTGAGAATTTTTTTGTTCATGCTGCGAATTTTTAATCAAATATTTTCAAAAACAAATTTAAATGAAGAAGATTGTAGTTGCTCTTGTCAATTTTAAGATTCCCATGCGAACCTGTTATGAAGAATAAAATGAAACAAGCTTAGATTTTGATAATATTTTAATTTATTTTAAAGAACTAGTTTTTCGGATGATATTATAACTAGTTCTTATGTTAAAGGTAGGGTTTGAAAATTTCTATAGCAGCTACCAGAAGCCCTAAAATTTTGAAACTTCCCAGAAGTGTTTGTTCTATTAGAGTAGTTATCAACGTCTTTGAACATTGCTCCGAGTTCGAATCCTAGTGATAGTGAAAAAACTTTTCTGGTTTTCGACCCAACTCAATTACCATTTGCCATTTGCGTTAAAATTAATGGCATAATCAATAATTAATAATTATATATCTTTAAATGATATAAACAAATAATTTAATTGAATAATATAACTCACAGATATAGAATACCATATAACCCAAGTACAAATTATTACAATATAAACAAAAAATAGAATTGTAACTATTGAAAATCTAAGACGTTTCTACATGCTATAAGGCCTAGTACTATTTCATGTTTTAATTGTATGTGGGATTCAACAATACCATTTCTACTAACACGAATATAATATGACCCCCTGTTCCAACATGTACCTATCGTATAGACAGGCTTATTAGCCTAACAGTTGAACAGTTAGCGTTTAAACTTAAACGCTTTTTCAATATCCCAGAATTATTAGTTTTGAGGATATTCAAGGTAGTTATAAAAATTTGTATTGTAGTCATACCAAAAGGCGTAGTCCGACTTCACCCAAAATCAATAAGGAACCTACAAATTTTTTAATTTATTTTTTGCTAAATTTTCCCTAGATCTTCAGTAGTGGTGAAACGCATAGTTAAACCGTTTATTCTCAATGCTGATCTCATCCATACATTTGATGCGACATCTATCATGTCTAGATCGATGCGTAACAAGCGGAGGACCAGTTATATTATATCTATTTTCTACCGTTATCTATTTTTCGCACTGGTATAATAATAAAAACTAAGACGAACTTTAAGACCCATTTAGAATCTGAACTTACAACCGCTTAAACTTTAAAATTAATTATGGGAAAAAACAAAACAAAAAAACAATAACCCAAAATAATGAGCGATTATTTTAATTTTTTTGTTGATTTTTTACTAATGAATCGAATGATTTTTATAATTCTCTTGTTATGGAGAATCGTGAAATATTTTCTTTCCATTTAATTTTAATTTATGGTTATTATATTATCAATTTAAATATTGCTCAGTGTTTTAAAAATTGGAATAAATGTCAAAAAATAACCAAAAACAATTAAAATGAAATAAAGAATCAAGAACTTTTAAGAATTACAGAATGACAGAAACGTGACTTGAATATGCCCATAAAAGCGAATATTGAAAATAAATTTTCCTGTTCACAACATTTAAAAATTTGGCATAATGGCATCTGCTTAAAATATAAATATGGACTTATCTGCTTATTCGTAACTATAGAATCAACATATAATTAAATGAGAACCAAATGCTTAGATTTGAATTAATTAGCTCAAAAAAGAGGAATAACATAGATATCGATCAAATATTACCCATCACTAAAAGTGAAATAACTGTACAATGAATTGTAATCGATTTAGATGAGTTGACAGTTGAAGGAATTTTTGAAAATTTTGAAAGAGAGCAATTAAAATGTTTTTTGAATATTGACATGTTTTTTTTTTTAAATACAGTGTACGAAAGAAATCACCAATAAGAATAGCTTACGGAAAAGAATCACATGAGTTAGATTCGATTCTAAACGCTATTTGAACTATAGGTACTACCGGTCAAAAAACTTTAGAGCCAGAACTTTAACCACATCGTTAATTAAAAACTTAAACCTGTCAAGAAAAGATTTTTATACAATAATAATATTTGGCTCACTTTTTTGAGGCACATAAAACTTCCTTATAATTTTTTGGTATATAAATATAAAAAATTTACTAAAAAGTTCTATTGGTTTCTGAAATAAATTGTTACTAGAGTTTTACATTTTCTATCTGAAAACAATTATTGACAGCTTCATTTGTGATCTTTATAAATATTGTTTAAAATTAATATAAAGGGTTGCCATATGGTACTTTAATTTATCGTTATACAAAATTCAGTTTTTGCAAAATTTTTGATCCCTCATATCTTCTAAACGGCTAAGGCCAGAAACTTGAAAGTTCAGTAGGAATTTACTGCTTAGAATTTATTATGAGTCTTATAGAATTTTTTTTTGTGACGCCCACTGTTTAAGAGCTGTAGCTGATCAAAAGTTGAAATTTGGCTTTTTAATCACCTGTAACTTGAATAAAATTCCACAAAATTGAAGGTTAGAGTTTTTACGACTTTTGCTGATACAAAAAAATTTTAAATAAAGTTCCTAAAAAACTATTATGCTAATTTATTATACTTTTTACGCAAGAAATAAAATGTGCTTTTTTAAAAACCCTTGGTTATATTGATTAAAATTGTTTCTGTACATAGTTTACTGAACTCAAATAATCAATTGTCACAAAAAATCTCTAAAATTATAAGTACCTAAATATGATAAAAAATTTTTAAATTTAGAAAATACAAATATTTTTTTATTTTTAAAATTATTAGTAACATGTGCCAACGTAGGTATCTAACAATTCATATTTAAAAGTTGGCAACTATGTTAACAAGAAAAATTTAATTTCAATTTAATAAGAAATTATTTATTACATTTGAAAGATTGCCAAAAATTGCAGTGGTCCTTCAACGGCGATGATAATTAGTTTAAAAACATTTTTCATTAATGCTTATTTAAATAAAGGTAATAGAGTCAGCATAAGTATTACTACATTATTTGATATTGCGTAAAGTTAATGATATTATATTATAATACTACTTAAAAAAAATTACATAAACTTATATAATATAAGTAAAGAACCTTCTTCGGTGGCAGATCTCAAAATTTTTAACTGCATAAATTCATTTGATTAATATATCAAATTTCACCTCATTATTTGACGCATACGCATCTATAGCTTAATTAGGCGTAGAATGAAAAGAGCAACTATTATAGTAAAGTGATTGGTACCTCACTCAATCATTAGAGTATCTATTCTACACTGACATACACAAATAAATATGCAGACTAAAATCGACAAGCTAGCGAAATTCAAAATGAGTGGGAAAAACTATGATAGTAAGAGTTTTAAATACCACAACAATAATAAATGATTCACTGCTTGAAGATGTACCGAAACACAACTATCTTGGATGTTTAATTTCCACCCTGCAAAGCCTTAGAAGAGTCGGAAGATAAAATCAAGAAAACAAAAGAGTCATTTGCAAGGCTATTTAAGATGTGTCGATCATCCCAGAGAAATAAAAATTAGGATTTTCGAAGCATGCGTAAAATCAAGCCTTGCTGTATGGCATCGAAACATGGTTGGTATATAAAAAAAAAAAAAAATAGTCCAAATACTCCAAGTGTAAAGCGCATTATATGTAAAATATTCTGGCCCAGAGAATTTGAGACGTGTGAAAAATTACAAAGCAAAAATCCGGAGGACTAGTCATCCAAAGAAAGAAAGTATAAATGAGTTGGCCAGCAAAAATAATTCGTTTGTCCTAAATTGGGATCCCCGAGGAAAACGGGACTTGGTAAGGCCTAAAACTACATGAGGAAGAACTATAATGAAAAAGTTCGAAGAAGCAAGGAGAATGTGGATGCATATCAAGGCACTAAAATAAAATAGCATAAGGTATGGAGGTTTGTAGTGGCATTTTGGGTGGGTGTAGAAAAGGAAAAAATAAAATTATAGCAAAAGAAAGTATAAAACTGAATTTGTGAAAATTTAAGATTCCTAGCACTTTTAGTTTTTGTTCGGAGGAAGTGCGTAATGCAGGTATACTTAAATCATTATTAAGTTATTACTTCTCATCCGATCTATTCAATTAGGTCTATGACTATCTGGCCTTCTTTATAATTTGTGAACCTTTGTTAACCCTTTTTTGCATATATCTTAGCACACATTTGTGTGCGAATAAATATTCAAATATCTTAATATTATTCGATAAAAGAAGTCATCAATTTTGGTTATGTGAACTAAAAATTAGACCATTAAATATTGCTCTAGATTTTTACAATTATTTTATTATTTCCGCAACATATTTATACTGAAGAAATTCAAAAAAATAATTAACAAATGCCACAGAGATATTTGCAATTAATTTTAAAATTTTTAATAATTTGTTGAGATATTGAATTTCTTTGGTTTCCGTCTACACTTTTCTACCTCCTCAAAATTTCAACAACTCAGATTTCTAAATATGAAATTTTATTTTTAGCAGTTTATAATTATTTATTTTCATTACATATCTCTTTTAACCTATATTTAGTTCATTTGGGAATTTTTATACCCGTATGACTATATAGTCCATTACGTTTATGACGCAGTGATGGAGGGGGGGTAGATATAGACTCAAGTTTATGGATCGAATCAGAATCGAAAAATAATTCGATTTAGCTATGTATGTCCGTCCGTCCGTCTGTCCGTCCGCACGATAACTCAAAAACTAAAGGAGCTAGGATCGTGAAATTTTCGCAAATTCAGTTTTATACTTTCTTTTGCTATAATTTGGTCCATCGTCATTTTGGTCCATTGGTTCGGGTAGCTGCCATATAAATTCTTTTTTATATGAGCATTACTCTGTACTGTACCTATTACAGCTGCGTGTCTGAAATTTTGCCAAAAGTAGTTTAGTTTTATGGCCAAAGTTTCTGCAGAATTTGGTTGGTCTAGTGGAGTAGGTTCGAATAGCTGCCATACAACTTCTTATTTTATATGAGTATCCACAACACTTAATAAAGCTGTATGTTTAAAATTTTGCCAAAAGTAATTAACCGGATGATATAATGTATATGTTACGGTCATACGGGTATCCCAGAGTTGACACAGTCTACTCTACTACACTCTTCCTCTTTTATATTTAGTTTTCCCATAAAAAAATTGCATCAATGAAATATTTAGAAGATAGAAATAAACAATTTTGTACTAATCTTTTTTTAGAAAATCATTTCGAATTTCAAATTTCTTATATTAAATCATATACGGTTTTAGAACCTTAATCAATTTACACTTCAAAAGGTCATTTAAATTACATGAAGCCGATTAACAAAAAGTCGTCGAACTAAGATGAAATTCGTCAAAACCAAAGCGTACACTTTTCCACAACTCCCACCCTAAGGTTTGGCTCAAAAAGGTGTTTTTTGGTGCGTAAAATCGTGCTCTTTCTATAGGTATTACGCAAAGATTCAAAAGATTGCTTTTGAAGCTTTCCACTGTCCCTCGCAAAAAAAACCAATAGAGTTGTAGTACGTGTAAATAAAACTTTATCAATCTCAGAACATAGTGAGGCCAAACAAACTGGTATTTTCAACCACAGAATTAATATTTAACTTTCTTAGAACGTCTTATCAAAGATTTCTCCATGTGATTAAAATGTACTTCAACGTTATAGTATTATTATTTTGCAATGTTAATGACTTTTAAAATAAATCTAACCTCAATTTAATTTCGTGAGACAATTAAACAATTAAAATTGAACACCAATTTTTTTTCATATTAAACTTGAAATCGGTTTCATGATCAAAAGATGTTTTTTTGTCATTTGTCAGGTTGTGCTAGTGTAGCACGTGATAAATTCAATTGACAATAAAAAAAAAAAAATTAAGAGGTCATGAACCCAATAATTTTCTCAATCATTGTTTTCTAGTTTTCTGATTGTTTATTTTTCTTAATTACGCACGCCATCGAGCCTTTTGATTTAGACTCTTATATTAAAGATATAATTAATAGACATTGTAAATTAAATAACAATTGAATTGAATTCTAAAAAAAAAACTTTGATTCGTGCAATTAAAATTTTTGAAGAATTTTTTTTGTGGTTTTAATACCCAACACCAAATCTAAACTATATTGTTTGTTCCGTTCTTCAAACGCGATTTTTTTTTGTCAATGAAGTTTTTGCTTTCACTGGAATTAAAGATTGAAATCTTCAGAATTGCTATAAAAAAGAAGTTGGAATCTAAAAAGAGAATAAAAAATAGAAAAAAGATAAAAAAAAATAAACTTTTACACGGTATAAAAACATAAATTAAGTTATTATCGCTTCTTATGTTTATGTTTTTTGCAGAACGGCGAGAAGCGTTCCATTAGATAAAAAAACGAGGAAGAGTGTAGTAGAGTAGACTGTGTCAACTCTGGGATACCCGTATGACCGTAACATATACATTATATCATTCGGTTAATTACTTTTGGAAAAATTTCAAACATACAGCTTTTTTAGGTGTAGTGTAATGCTCATATAAAAGAAGGAGAGGTATGGCAGCTACTCGAACCCTCTACAGTAGACCAACCAAATTTTGCAGAAACTTTGGCCATTACACTAAACTATTTTTAGGAAAATTTCAGACACCCAGCTTCAATAGGTATAGAGTTATGCTCATATAAAGTAAGAAGTTGTATGGCAGCTACTCGAACCCACTGCAGTAGACCAACCAAATTTTGCAGAAACTTTGGCCATAAAACTAAACTATTTTTGACAACATTTCAGACACGCAGCTGTAATAGGTACAGAGTAATGCTCATATAAAAAGAGAAGTTGTATGGCAGATACCCGACCCCATGAACCAAAATGGCTGGATTGAAATAGCCATGACGGCTATTGCAAAAAAACTGATTTGCGAAAATTTCAAGATCCTAGGCCCTTTAGTTTTTGAGTTATCATTCGGATGGACGGACGGACGGACATACATAGCTAAATCGATTTATTTTTCGATTCTGATCCGATCCATACACTTGAGTCTGTATATACCCCCTCTCCTTCTCTGCGTTACAAACGTAATGGCAAATTTATTATACCCTTTGACTATATAGTCATACGGGTATAAAAATCAGATATAGGCTATATCAATTTTATGAAATTAATTTTTAACGCTTTAATCGATTGTTTTGTAATAGCTCTAGGGTTAAATTGTTTAGAAATAAAAAGAAGAATTTTAAAAGAATTATATATAATTGTTTCATAAAATAAAAAATATGCTGTGTCCACTACAAAACCAACCGCTCTTACACGAAAATTATAATGTGAAACATCTTTCAAAGATTGTTTACTATTGCATACATATAATCATTTTCATCAAAGCAATGATCGTTTTTTGTCATACAAAACTTTATCTAATGCTGTAAAAAAAACTTTTAAATTTCCTTAGCGAAATGCCACTTTTGGTTATCTGGTGCAGAGATTTAACTGGAGGGCAAATATTGATTTTTCCATTTGTTTTTGAATAAAACTAAGTGAAAGACGGTTTAAGAAATAGTTTTTTAAAAAAGTAGAAAACATTTAAATAAAAAATAATAAACCTACCGTGTTTTAATTAGAGTTTAATTGGCACGAGCAATTTAAAATAATTTGAGTACAATTCAATACACACTATTAGTTTAACTGAGAGTAATGTACTTTAATTATTAATGCAAGATATGAAAAACTTTCTTACCATCAGTTAATGAAAACCCCCAATTTAAAAAAAATTTAAAGGTTAAAACTTAAATTTATTTTAAATATTTAAAAAAGAGTCAAAAAGAGAATGACACAATTTTTATTGCATAAAATATTAATATTATATTAATTCAACATGTGTCTTCAGGTAGTTTAGTAGATACATTTATATTGAGAACTTATAATTTAAATTAACTAAAAACAATTTAAATAAATTTTTCTAAAAAATCTAGACCTAAATTTTTATTTTAAAATTATAATTTTTTATACCATTTAAAACTCAAGACACATTTAAAATTTTTTAATATGCTTCAATTGCAATAAACAAAATAAAACAATAAATAATTCATAAAATGTGAGTTTTGATGTGCAGAATCTATTGAATTGTTAATAATTATACTTATTTTATTTTTAAATTCTATATCTCTTTTAATATGCAGACATTGACACAGTGATTCGAATTTCAAGTTTGATGTCAATAGCGGCCCCATAAATTCATAATAATTTGCACTTAATTAATGCTTATACTTATCCGTTCTAATTTTCGTGCGTGCGTTTATTTTTATATTTTTAATGCCAATTTTAAAATTTGTTGTTCTGTTGTAGAACAGTTAGTTTTTCAGTACTGATGAATTTGAAATGAACTTGGTTTTTTAAATTTTCAACTTCATTGCAACACATATTAATAAAATAAAATTTAAGAAAACTTCTGCACTCCTCTTTGTTGTAACAACATTTGATGAACTTTTCTATAATTTGGTTCTTCAAATTTAAAATTTATTATTATTAAAAAAATGTTGGCAAGAAATTAAAGAATAAAGAAAGAGATTTAGGAAAACAATATAAATAACATGTATTAGAGAAAAAGTGTTGTCGTTTTCTTTTGTAAAATGTAATATTTCATTTTACGAAAATGTAACTGTTATAATAATATTAACAATTAATACATTAAATATGATTTACTAGATTTTTAAAATAATTAAAAAAAAAAACAAAATTTAAGGCAGATAATATGCTTTAGAATTCAACTAATCGCAGCTAGAAACAATTAGAGGATATGTTTTGATAATCTCTAATATAATTACAAAGACTCATTCTTACTCTGCTTCTGATGCCTATCCATTACTAGATGTTGCTGTGTTAATTTCATGTTACGGTGGTTACAATTCTGGCATATCTCTTAAATTGGCGGCTGTAAGAACTAGGCTTCCAATGGCGTGCAAAGCTATTCACTTCTTAATATTTCTCAGCCATGGTAGTTGATTACTCCTCAACTTCCTTCTGTTCTGCTTTCGACAATAAGCTCTTATAATTAATATTTTGTTACACGCATTACATCACCAAAAAAGGCAGCTTTTTATTTTTTAATTAATCAAAGTTATATTTCTTTCTGCTGCCTTTATTGAACTACCATATTGTATACGTAGTTCCTTCAAGATATCTTTAACAGCCGTCCATAGGTCTACATCTCTAATGCTTACAATATGTTTATCAAGATGAAGAATTTAATCTTGGACACATTAAATCCATTTTACTTGTTAAATTTGAATGCCTGCTAAAATGTGTCACTCACTGTACTTTATATTAGTTTAATAAAAACATAATATATTATATTGCAACGATTGTGGTTTAACTTTGATGAAAGTGTATATCCAGACCAAATAATAAACTTTTAAATAATAATTATTTATTGGATTAAAATAAAAAGTTTGCGGTTTTTGTTTATTTTTATCTAACCTTTTAAATTAAATTAGTTTTAGTTAATATTGCACTTTTAAAATAGAAATTTTAAATCTAAATATGACGTCAGAATCCTAAATTTCAAAACTTATAATTTATAATTTATAAACATAATGTATTCATTTCATTTCATATTGAAACTAAAGGAAATTATTATTTATTAATTTATTATCCTTAAAACGTATATGGGGTTAGATACGATTACTCCAAATCGCAAAATCTTTTTTAATCAAATCTCTGATAATCACAATCTTGAATCTTGATATTTAAAATTTCATGTTATTTTTAACATTTTAATTTAAATTTATATGACGGGAAATTTAAAATAAGATAAATGGGGACAGGACGTAAGTCCCAAAGTCATAAGTCCCGTGGGAGTTATGAACCAGATTATTTGGTAACAAGTCCCACAAACAAAAATTTTAATTAAATAAAATTCTAATTTCAATTTAACTAAAAAATATAAGAAACCAGATTTTGATAAAACCTTTAGAGAAACGGTATTTTCTAAAAAAAACAAGATTTTGTCTTAAATCACTTTGTAGCTCTTTCCAATTATTAGATGATAACATGGAACAAAAATTGCATAAATATTAGAATGGTTTTTATTGTTAAATTAAAATTTGTGGTCTCATAAATTTAAATAATTTTAGAAATTTATAGTAGTAAATTATTTCCAGAACAGGTCCTTGAAATTATTTATGTGTTTAGATAATTTAGATCACATAATAAATTTTAAATTAAATGAAGAAATATTTGAACATTTTTTAGTTTTAGGATAAAAATTTATACTTCTATGTGGGAGTAAAGTACTTAAATCAGGTACAGAATAAATTATCTGCAGTATTTTTAATATTATAGAAGTATTCAAATAAAGAGTAATTTAAAAAAATTTCTATAAACAATCCATTTTATTTTTTAATTTCACAATATAGCCATCATTTTGTACGATAGTGTATTGAAATAAATAATTAAAGCAGAAGATAGCCTTTTAATTGTAATTCCATATGGAACTCATTACTATTATGAATGGTTGTTTTAATTTTAAATTGCTAGAAAATTACTTTTAAATTTAATTTGTGTCAAAATGAGCATTGACCATGTCACATTAATAAATTATTTCAATAGGAATTACTCGATTTTCTATTTAATATCAAATATCATAGTAATGACATAAATTTCTAATAGTTTTCTTAGTCTGTATCTATTCCAAATCGTATGGTGATTTTACATAAATGTCAAATTGAAGTTTCTTATACATAATTTCGTAATATTTTATTCAAATTTTATTTTGATTTTTTAACTCAATTAAAGTATCCATTTACTAAAATGATGTATTTAAATTTATGAAAAAATATTACCTTGATCAAATTGCTTAAATAAATTATAAAAATTATTTTCTAAGACTTTTAAAATTTTATTATTAAAAATTGCTAATTTGATTTTTTAAAGTAATAATTTTGACATTTTTGTAATCGAATACTACAGATTTCTTTTGTTTAAATGTCAATGTCAAAAATATATTGCTTTTGTCAATATGATTTATGCGTTATCTCCTAATAACGATTATACAGTATCATATTCCAGTTTTTTTTTTAATATTGACTTTAATTCAGGGTGGCGTAAAACGACCGATATGGTTTGAATGTTTAATAACATTTTTCTTTAATGGTTAATTATTATTATTTTTTTATTATACAGTATATTAATGGGAAATATTTTTAGCTTAAGTAAAAAAATTATATCCCGCACGTGGTGACCATTTTCGGCTTCACACATTCGTGCTCTTTCCAGTATATTTTCCATAACTTTTCGTAATTTTTGATCGATGTTCTGTTGTGTACTGTTCCATTTCCAATTCCCCAAGTTTTCTTCACAAAATTCTGAAATAAAAATAAAAAATATAAATAAATTTAAAAAGTTATTAAACATACAGACCATATCGGTCGTTTTGCACCACCTTGTATTTAATTTGCCGTGAATATTTTTGAACATAAACAAATTAAATCAAAATTGTATATAGTTTGTGATTAAATAAAATTTTTATGAAACAATAATATAAGATTTTTTTGAAAGTTCTTTTAAATTGATTATAAGAAATAAATTTATAAACTATTTATGTGGTCAGATTACCTAATTGGAATTCAAAATTCAAATTATTTTTGCTAAATTTATTAACTGCAAATTAGTAGAATAAAAATCCCAGTTTCCCAAATCCCTAAATTTCAACATACCGGAATGTCAAATTCAAAATATAATAAAAAATCCCAAATTGACGTTAGAAAGGATTTCAGAGTTGGATACAAAATCAGGGTTCCAATAATTTTTTTAGCAGAGTTTATATTAAATGCTTTGTTGCTTACTTATTATTTTTGAAAAAAGTTCAGAAGGATTTGAAAGTTAGATACAAAATCTGGATACAATGAAAAGTTGTAAAAATAATAATGTAGTAAATACTTAAAATCTAAATTATTGTAAGACTAGTACTTTAAAATATTCGTAAACCCTGATACATCAGAAGTAGTGCCGAAGTACTGACTGAAAGTATTTCTTTTCTACTGAATTTAATAGTGGGAAAAAATTCATCAGTTTTGCACTAAAAAATTAAACTTTTATTTTTCTGCTTCCTTCCAGCATTTTTTGAGTACTTTTTCTGTGGTGAACTGAAAACTGTTAGAATACTGAAAAAAAAGTACTGAAAACTGTTAGAATACCTAACTACACAAGAATCATACAAATAATGAACTTTAAAAAATATATTTCGTATTTAAAAAGTTAAATAGGTCATGCATTTAATTTTTAGATACTTTTTCCTAAACCAGCAATGAATATAATTTTACAAATTCACATTATATTATATTTTTATTAATACCTATTTGATAATTTTCTGGTTCAGTAAATGTATTCTAACCGAGATTTAACTATTTCATTTTATGTCAACTCACAAATTTTAACAATTGTAAAAAAAAAACTTTGATTAATAGTTCAAGTAATTTCTAATTTAAGAAGTGACAGAACCTGTCACTTTAAAGTGTTAGATACTCTGATACTCTCTTTCATATCATTAATCAATTTTTTTTTTGTAAATGAATCATTCAGTTGCAAAATATTATTGTATGCATTCTTTAAAATTATTTGGATCAATTTTGTATAAAAAATGACCTCGTTAAATAATTCTTTTTATAAAAATCACCTACTGTTTAGTGTTAAGTTACATAACAATGATAAATTTGTTCGTTACTTAGAGATATTTAAACTTCATTATAAAAGGGTTAAGAATTTTTCAGCTTAGTCATTACAAAGTCATTATTAAATACTGCATATGACCAATAAATATGTAGAGTTATCAAAAGATAATTTGTCAATGATAGAAAGATTTTAATCATTTAGAACAATTTATTGTAGAATTAGTTGCAATGAATGGAGAGAATTATTTTTTTTTTAATTTTTGATTTTTATTTAATGAAAAGAAATGATAAAAGTGCATCCCTAACATTTAAGACAAAAAAAAATATCTTCAAAAGGATTTTATTACAAATTTATACTCCAGCTTTCTTATATAACATCTGGTTAATTTTTGATTAGTTAAAGCTTAAATACAACCAACAACCAACTTTATCAGATGCTTATGATTTTAGAAGAATGAACTTACAAGAATAATACAGAATAAGGCCTTGACCGATCAAAAATCATTCGATCACTGTCTACATGTCCGAATCGAATCTACGAATCCAAATACTGTCTACAAATCCAAATATAAAATATTATTTTTTCAGTTCCACTGATCTGTATTTTTTTTATGGGTTAACTGTTCAACTGTTAGACTAATTAGCCTGTCTATACCATAACTATATGTTGAAACGGGGGGCTATAATTATTATATTCGTGTTATTAGAATTGATCTTAATGAATTCCTCATACAATTTAAACATTATAGGATTTCTATATCTGTGAGTTATTTCATATTTAATAAAATGATTTTTTTATATTTTGCATTTATTTATATTGTTATATTAATGTGGTTTTTATTAAAGATATATAGTTATTGATTATTGATTAAGCCATTAATTAGAACCCAATGGCGGAAGCTGAGTCGTTATTATAGCTTTTTGAGTGGTTAGATGTATCTATAGTTAATCTAGTATTTTTTTTTCTACCGTTCTGTTCCAAGTTATGTGGGGCCTTTTCCTTGAGAGTTTCCATTCCAGCGTCTTGTCAGGCAATTGTTTAGATCTTCTTACGGTATTACCAATCCTTCGTCATTTTCATCTTCTTATCTGCACAAACACAGATTGGTCTTTTATTATTTGACAAAGATCTTCATTACTAATTCTTTAAGGCCAGAAAATTTTGCACATAGATCTTAAGCATTTGTTCAGAAATACCTGGGTCTTATTAATATTTTTCTGATTTGTGTGGTAGGGTTTCCCTGCCATTTAGAAGCGTAATTTATTGTAATATGTCGATTTGATGTTTATGAAAAAAAGAAAGAGAACACAAAATTTTCTAATATATAAAATTCAAATACATACACATATACTGGTTATTATGAACTATTATGAACTCCCAATTAATATTAACTCCTACGAATCATTAGGAACTGGATAATAACATTTTATTCGTCATTTTCTTTATTTATTAAAACTTTTAACATTCATACAGAAAAAATACGTTAAATTTATTTCCAAAAAGTTTGTAACCATAGACATAATCTGTAGAGTCTGTAGATCAATAGATATAATTTTTAAAAATTTCTACTTTCAAATTCAATTTCAACTAAGAAAATGTTTCACAAAATTATGGTGTATTCATTTCAGTAGTCTTCTTTTGAATATCCTTAAAAATAGAGAGCTCTTGTATATTTCACTTACAAACCTCTTCATATTTTTTCTTTTAACGTCTTATTTAACTCTTTCAAATCTTAAAATCATATTCAAATCATATTAGTCTTTTAACAATTATTTCGGTGCTATTAGATTAAATGAAGTACTTGAATTCTTCCATATCTGGGTACTACAGATATTCTTATAAAATACTAGCAGATTTACCCGGCGTTGCCCGGAAGCTTGCAAATTGTAAAAACGCAAGCTTCAGCCAATTTTTTGAAATACTACTTTGCTTATAAATGAAGCCACAAAAAAATATTTGTGGAGTTCCGTTAACCCATCGTGGCCCAACAGCTTTTTAAAGGTTTTTTCGTTGCTTTGTTATATATATTAGAAATGATTTAACCGATTAACTTCAAATTTTGTATATGTGTTCTTCTTTGAAAATGAAGTTCAATTTACTAACAGACTTGGAAGTTGTTAACCCCTGTCGACCCGACGATTGTTCAAAAAAAAATTTGTAAGTAAATTACGTCCAATTTCTGAAAGTAGGTACAACTTCTTTGAATTAGGGGAATGCTTAAAAAAATGTTTTGTCGAGTTCTTTTAACCGATTGCGAAACAAAAACTTTAAAAAACAGTTTGAACGATTCTCTCAAATTTTTCTATACATGGTGCTTCTTGAGAATTTGGTGCTCCTTGACGATAGAGTTGAGGATGTTAGGTTCCCGGCGAATAATGTTAACTGAATTAAAATGACTATTGGTCAAATGGGGATACTAAGTTTGCCATTATGTCATTATACTATGTCAATAGTAGTTATCTTGAATTGCCAACGTTTGAATAAAATATAGTCGATGGTTTAGAAAAGATTTAAAAATTTGCTTTTCAACTTATATTTTGTTTAGTACTCACCTGAAAGTTGTAATACGCTCTTCCTCGTTTTTTTATGATTTGATGAGAGAAATGTAGGTTTATTTTTTGGAAAAACTGTTTTAAAATACTATGTTTTTAAGCATTATATATAAGAAATTGAATTTTTTGATTTTTAGATTTCATTTGAAGAAAACTGAAAATTTCATTGAATCTTTGTTCAAAACGCACAAACAGGTCAAAACCAAATTAACCCTGTGGGTTTTAATTAAAATGCTGGTACAAAATTTTCAATAAAATACTTTTAATCGTATAAGAAAATAAAATATATGGAAAACTTCATATCATCGTCGTGGAAAATGGGTTAATCGAACTTAACTAAAACTTTTTGCAGCCTCTCTTTTAGACTACAAAATCAACCTGTAAAATTGGACACAAATCGAAAACACAAAATTTTTTGAAAGTCCGCCAGGCCGAAATGGGTTAATTTATTCCAACCTAATTTATACAACTAAATGCGGTTGCTAAGAGGAACATTTGTGCAAAATTTCAAGTCAATCGGTCAAACAGTTTTGACTCGACATCAAAAACATTGAAAAAGCTTCTTTGCACTCTCGTGCCCAAACGGGTTAACCGAACTCAACAAAAATTTGTCCCAGACTTTATTTTCGACTGCGAAACCACCTTGTAAAATTGGACACAAATCGGAAACACAAAATTTTTTGGAAGCCCGCCAGGCCGAAATGGGTTAAATTATTCCAACCAAATTTATGCAACTAATTGCGGTTGCTAAGAGGAACATTTGTGCAAAATTTCAAGTCAATCGGTCAAACTGTTTCGGCTCGACATCAGAAACATTGAAAAAGCTTCATTGCGCCCTCGTGCCCAAACGGGTTAACCGAACCTAACAAAAATTTGTGCCAGCCTCTCTTTTTGACTGCAAAACCACCCTGTAAAATTGGACACAAATCGGAAACACAAAATTTTTTGGAAGCCCGCCGGGCCGAAAGGGGTTAATTTATTCCAACCAGTTTTATACCATTAATTCCGTGTAATAAGAAGAACATTCGTGCGAAATTTCAAGTGAATCGGTCAAACCGTTTCGACTCGACATCAAAAAAACGAAAAAGCTTAAAACGGCTCTGGAGCCGCAACCTGCTGACTTATAAAAATGCGACATAGCCTATGTCACCCCCCGGACTTCCAAAATTATTCCTCTAAAATTTGGTGTCAATCGGACCAGTGGTTTTCACGTGAATCCTGGACAAACAAACAAACAAACAAACAAACAAATAAACAAACAAATAAACAAACAAATTTTCTTCTTTATATATTAGATTCCCTTATTATTATATATTATTTGAATACCTAACCTTAAAATATAAACCAAATTCAGCCAAATATTAAAAACAACGGTAATATAAATTCAAATATCCTCAAAATTGAAATTTTTATAATTCACATTCACAATATGACTTTTTCAGTGACTTGTCAGAGAAAACCTGAGTATGATGCAAATTAGTCAATGCAAAAATATTCACAATTTTTCATAAATTTTTTAACAGTTGATTGATTGTAAAAGACACTCCAATATTCAGAGATAATTTCAATCAAATATTTCCTAGTGATAAAATAGATATCCTGTTGTGCAATCAAAATATATTTTTAAGCTCTGTCCTTAAATGTACCGTTGCATATTGTTAAAACTTCAATCCACTTTTCCAATCGTTTTTCAACGAAGTTGTTACCAACAATTGAAACAATTAAACCTGCTTGAATTGAATGATTATTATTTGATAAGTGATTAGAAACCAATTGTATTCTATTAAAGTATTTTAACACAGAAAGTACTGTAGTGTACTTTCTGACTATTGAATTGAATTGAATACTGTCAGTTTACAAATTTTTGACCAAGTGTTAAAATAAAACCATAATATAGAAAAAAAACATTGTTTGTATGCATTCCTAAATAAATAATTCTAAAATAAAGTAAAAAGCTTCAAAAAGACAAACAAACAAAGAGATGAAAGTATTTTCAAAAAAAATATTTCCATAAAAAACAGAACTCTTCTAATCTAACCTTAAAAAAGTTCAAATATTTTAAAGTACCATTTTGAGGCATATGCAAACAAAAATATTGATCAAAATACAATAGTGCACAAATTAATTAAGATACTGCTAGTTTTACTACATTTTGCATCAGACCGATGGCGTAGTGGTTAGGATGTAGCCTTTCTAGACGCAGAGTCTCAAGCTTAAACCCTGCTCAGATCATATCTAATAAAAAAAAACTATAATTTATAATTTATATCACAATGGGTACTCATATTTCCAATTGAAAACAAGGGTTACTGCTACCTGGTTCATACATGTACCATTTATGGTACGTAATAAATAAATAGTTAAAATATATTTTACGTATGTTCTAAGTTTCTGGTTCAAATGACGCAGATAGCTGGTGCTTAGGTTGCTGCGTAAAAAATGTTCACTGAACTCTAATAAAGATAAGGGTAAAAGTACTTTTGCATAGGTCTTTTGAACATTTTTGTGTTCGACAGGTTTAGAAAGTACCAGGTTAAAGAGTAGTTCCTTTACAGTTTTCAGAGAAATTTTTTATCCTGCATTACCCAAACAATTTTACTTCATTCTCAAACAACTTTTAATTTATCAATTTCTAAACGATAAGATTCATCCAGTACATGAAACACTGATGTACAACCGATGTTTAACTCATTATAATTCACTATTTTCTTAATTCAACTCACATTTACCAATTTTAAAGTAAGTAATGCTTGTTATAAACTATTTATTGAAGGCTCGTAATTGCTTCTACATTTATGTGCATCTACTAACTAAATATAATAGATACAACTGCTATAAGTTAATTTACTTTTCCAAGTTAATTTATTACAATAGAGTACTATCTTTATCAACAAGTTGGTATTATGATAGTTCCAGAATAAAAAAAAAGGTAATATTGTTTTTTGTTATTACTACTATTTTTGTTTCCAAGCATTTGGTTATCATTGAGGTAAAATAATATTTTTAAAGGTCCTAATAAAAATTAACAAAGATAAAAAAACCAAAGTCCAATGTGGACAAAAAATAAATATTGTACAAATCCTATCCCTTGTCGAAGGATAAAAAAAAGTAAAGTTTAATGTTAAAAAAATTCGATTATTTTTTTAATATTTACTTAAGTATTATCAGACGATTCCACAGATGTTTTAATTCAAAGGTAAAGTAATTATTACAAGGTATCCTCTTCGATTTTGATAACAAAAATGTGGTACTTAATCCTCGGAAAATAATATTTAGGTGAATTGTTAAGTGCCATCATTATGTTTGCAGAACGGGATTAATTTTACCGCCTGGGTATTTTTACAGGATAGGAATATTTTTAAACGAGGAAGAGTGTAGTAAAGTAGACTGTGTTAACTCTGGGATACCCGTGTGACTGTAGTACATACATTATATCATCCGGTTAATTATTTTTGGCAAAATTTAAAATACCCAACTTGTTAGCTTTCAGTTATGAACAAAAGAAAATATAGGTCAAAGCCAGCTCTTCGAACCTGTTTCACTACACCAGACTATATTTTATTCAGACGTTGGCCATTAAAGTTAACTACTGTTGACAACATTTCAAACATCCAGCTTCATTAGGTGCAGAGTAATGCTCTAATAAAAGAGGAGTAGTATGAAATCTACAAGAACTCACTGCAGTAGGCTAACCAAATTTTGGAGAAAAAGATCAACTCAAAGCAAAACCTGTAAAATAGCATTAGGTGTAATAGCATTATACCATTACCGGATACTTCCTAAGATAAATTTCGTTAAATATCAGTATTTAAAAATAATATTTTCACAATTGAAGCAGTAAATTAATATAAAATTAAACTTTTAATTGCAGCACTTTTTTTTGCTACTTACTTTTCAGGTAAAGTTCGTTAGATAATATAAGTTCATCAATATTAATCAGTACTTACCAAACTGTTGAATTCGAGTTTTCGTAGAATTTAGGACTTTTAAGAAATTCTTTTAATTTCAAAAATAAGTGTTTGAGTGTTGGTGATCATTTGGTTTTTAAATTATTTTAATTAAATGTTCAAATTTTATTCAGAGTACTTCACTTATAAAATGCAGTTAAAAGACTGTGCAAATTTGTTAGTCTTAAATGTCTTAATGTGTTGTGAAAGAAATTTGCAAAATTTTTACAATAATTTTATTCTTAGGAAAGTGTATAAAATTATGGTCTAAAAATGGATCTCTATTACAATAGAATAAATTTATATTTTGCAACTTTCTTCAATTTTTTAATCATATATTCTTAACCTTAAAATCACTCCCATTTCCATTCGAAAAAGATATTTAAGAAAGTTTCAAGTTACAAAGAAATGTCTAATGCACTTAGAGAATCGAGTTACTTAGAACTAACCATAATAAAGGAGTTCTACTTTTAAACCGGATGCATAAATTTAAGGGTTCAAAATTCATTCAAACAAAACATTTAATTCTTGTTTCAATTTCAATTATTCCACAAAATATCAAAATATTTCATTTGAATTCTTTAAAACCCTTTAATACAAGAAAATATTGAAGATGTAATTAATAATTTCTCTAAGTAAAATCTCTTTTAATTTTAAAATTGAAAATATTCATTTATTCATTGAAGGATAATTATTCCTTTAATCCTTTTGTTATTTAAATAAGTAGTCGGATCGGGGCTGCTTCAAAGAATTTTTTTCTAATATAATTTTTTTTAATATTAAAAAATAATAATTAATTAGATTTAATTGGAAGAAAGTGGAAATGCGAGTACAGGGGCTTCCAAAATATTAGTTTCAGTGTGGAATTTTAGATATTACAGTTTTCTAGAGAATTTTTGAAGTATTACAGTTTTAGAGAGATATGCGGGGTTAACAACAAATTCATTCCTAAATCTCAAATATATATTTAAATTGTAATCGATTGTCATATTGTAATTTGGAAATCTTATTTCAGTAAAAAAACGGTCAGTTTTTCAATTGAAAAATATCTATGTAGATTTGGTGCTGCCTACTTATTTTGTTATGATAATGGTTACTCATTTAATGTTTTATTCAAAATTATACTATATCATATTTATAGTAGTAAAACTTTTAACTTGTACGAAGCTGTAAATGCTTCCACTTCTAATTTATTTTTTTTTTATTCTTGTAAAGAAGAATTTATTATCCTGACATTTTTCTTTTATTCCCAACGCATATCTATTCATGTAGGGGTGTAAGACACCCACCTTGAAGAAACGGATCTTCATGCCTTGTGTCAATGCAAAACGCTTAAACACCTAAAAATGAGTGTCTTAGGAAATAGATACTGGGTAGATTTCAGTATAGTAAGTAAGTCTGACCAGGAAAGTGTAATCAAATTTTTTATAAGGGGAATCGATTGGTTAACGAAGCGCTAAAGGAATACGAGCGGCTTCGATAGCAGAGATGTACATCTGGCCGTAAGGCCGATGTGTATTGATGGAAATCACCCCGTCGATTATAACAAAAATGAAAAGAACAGCAAGTAGGATTGAAAACTTCACTGAAAAAAACTATTTTCCAATGCCTTTCTTTTGGCTTTCTCTAAATTAGTGTATGCAAACTTCAATTATCTAATTTAGTTTTAGAAGAAAACCATAAGGCTTACCTTATCACTTTTTAGAATATTACAAGTATATTTTTATTAAATGAAAACTAAAGCTCCAAAATAATTTTTATTGCATCAGTTATATGTGGAACCTTGTATTTTATCATAATAATACTCAGGGACGTTTCATTATTCTCTGCCTACAAAAACAAATTGAAGAAAAAAGTGTGAACGGATATTGAAATATGTAATTATTACAAAGAAAAATTCTTTAATAAAGAAATTCTTTAAGAACATCGGGAATGCCTAATGATCCTTGCAAAATAAATTTGAATACATTTTTCTTGTCTTAAGTATTAAAAGACTGACATTTATAAAAAATAGGTATTGAGGCATTAGTACAAGAGTAATTAAATATTGGTATAATATAATTTTTTACTAAAAAGTCAAAAATAATTTTATGCGTAGGGCAAAAAAATCGTAATTAATCTAAATTTAATTGCCGTAACCGTTATTTTTATAAAATTTTAAAAAACTTTTTATAAAAGAAAGGTTGTTTGAGCATGGAATTCAAGTTATTGATTAAGGTTAAATTATTATTTTGAATTCTTCAAATTACTCTTATTCTAATGGGACCTTAATTACACTATTCAAAGCGTTGAGAAATAATATAATTTTATTGAAATTTCATTGAAGAGTTTTTTTTTAGTTCCTTTTTTTAAAGAGGGCGGTTTTCTTGTTGTCAAAATCCGCTTTATATTTTCGTCCCTATCTATTCTTTGAATGTTTACTTACATTACAAGGTAACTTTTCAAATGGTTACTTCTTCGTATTTTGTTGAATGTTGGTTTTATGAAAATTCTTCCAATTAAATAATATTTTATAGTTACCACAGACCATAGTTCAAGGACTGTGGTACAAATGAACTTTTAACTGTTGCTGATCATCCGTTTGGTGCAGGATAATAATTCCCACCCATTTAATACAACATAATTTCCTAAGAGAGCAATGGGACAATTAAAACAATATGCATTTATATATTTGTCTGTGCGAGCTTCTATATTAGCAAACATATTTAAATGGTTTAAAAAATCAAAGTTGACTCTTTTTCCGGAGTATTTATGAATTCATGTATGCGAGACTTTGGTTACAAAATCAAGACTACCCTTTTTTTCAAAATAACCTTATAAAATATAGTATTTGCGGTTTTCTTAATTTTAGAAAATGGAAAACACGAATTCAACTCCAAAATGTGTGATAATTATTTTTGATATTATAATTCAAGAAAGTCTGTATATATTCGTATCCGTCACTGATGTTATATAATTAAAATTAACATTTCTTTTAGTATTACTAATAAATAATCCTTCAGCCTTAGAAATGTATAAGGAAGTTAGGCTTCATAACTCTGAGTCAAAACTCTAAGGGTCATATAACTTATTCCTATGAGTCTAAAGTCCCTTAGGGAATAATGACCCCGGGAGTTATGATCCAGTACCTTCCACACTTATTTACCAAATAAACTTTAAAGGCTTTGATTATTTTCTACTGACTGTAAATTTCTAAAATAGCATTTTAATTGTAAAATTCAAGCATTTTCATATTATATTACTTTAAAAGTTTTATTTTAATTTTATCGTTTAACTTTATTACATACCATATTTAAAATGAGAATTACAAAATTACATAAATTTACATTTTAAAAGTTAATAAAAAGATTCTATACAAAAATACATTTAAAAATTCATTGTAATGAAAAATGAAAAATTTAAGAACTATTTATAGTACCTACATTTTCGATTTCTTACAATGTTTATACGCGTAAGACTATAGGTCAAAGGGTATAATAAATTTGCCATTACGTTTGAGAAGCAGATATAGACTCAAGTGTATGGATCAGATCAGAATTAAAAAGTATTTTTAAATTTTTTCGTTTTTATGGAATAGCCGTCATCGCTATTGAAATACAGCCATTTTGGTGAACGGGTTCGAGTACCTGTCATACAACTTCTTATTTTATATGAGCATTACTCTACACCTACTAAAGATGGGTGCCTGAAATTATTCCCAAAAGTAGTTTAGTTTTATGGCTAAAGTTTTTGCGAAATTTAGTTGATCTACTGCAGTGGGTTTTAGTAGTTGCCATACAACTCCTTCTTTTATATGACCATTTCACTACACCTAATAAAGCTGGGTGTCTGAAGTTTTGCCAAAAATAGTTTAGTGTAATGACCAAAGTTACAGCAAAATTTGATTGGTCTATTGCAGAAGGTTCGAGTACCTGTCATACAACTTCTTATTTTATATGAGCATTACTCTACACCTAATAAAGCTCCCAAGCAGAAATTTTGGTCAGCGTTACTGAAATGTTACCAAAATTGAGTCATGTGTTGGTTTAGTATTTGCGTACTTAAAGGCTTTGATTCCGATATTTCTTATAATTGGCACGTATCAGTTACCAAGTGGGGATATTAGATTGAGTAGGTAATTTGTAGTTTTTATAACTAAGATTGTAACTGTTTAGTGACTAAAATTGGGAAGTTTATTTATCAGTTACAGAAACGTCTATTTTTTCGTAACGCTAACTACACATTTTGGTTTGGGTGTGTATTAAATTGTTCGTATTTAAACAAATACATGTAAAATATTTATATTTCTTCTTGCTGAATTATGTGTATACATATTATACTTCTAAATAAATTATTGAACGTTTATATAGAAAGATATTTTATGAACGTTATACGAACTATATTTTTGAATTTATATTACACAAATAAAATGTTACCTATATGAAATCATTTATAAAAATATGGAACTTAATTTTTGTTTTTCTCGATACAAAAGGCTCAAAAAATAAAACGAACACCATTTTTATTATGAAATGTTATATTCTACTAAGCAAAAAAATTATGCGCTTCAAAAATATGCTATTTTTAACAATATAAAATGATTTTTTAAAAAGAATAAAAATATTAAAATTCTTTTTAAAATTTTTAAATCGTGTTTAATAAGTACCTTATATTATAAAAAACAATAATATAGGGTTTTAAGCTAAAATTTAGAAATATATTAGCAACATAAATGCTTTTAAAATTTTATTTCAATTAGTTCATCAAGATGGATACCATAATTTTTCATAAAAAATGGCGCTAACTTTATTTTAACTTTATTGTTTGTTGTGACCGACTGTGGCTCCCTGTTTCCACACTGGCACAAAATTAAGTATCCGTTTTCCAAAAATGTAACCGAATACACACACTGCCCTTAATATGACTGTATGTGCACAAATTTCTTAAAAAAATGTTACTCTAAATACAATAATTCGTATTTTTTAACTTTACTGTAACAATAATTATTTTATAATGTGTATGTATTTACACATTGTAAGTAAAATGACTTTATCTACACAAATGTTTATAAAAATGTATCACTAAGTACACAAAATGTTACTGCAAATACATAAATTCGTATTTTATAACTTTACTGTAACAATAATTAGTTTATAATGTGTATGTATTTACACATTGTAAGTAAAATGACTTTATCTACACAAATGACCATATTGTGTGTTTAATTAGGCGGTTGCATTACGGTTACATTTAGTAGTATCCACTCAGTTATCATAACTAAAAAGGTTCCCTTTTGGTCGCATTAAAGTTTAAAAAAATCTTAACATCACATATATCAGTCACAAAGACGATATTGTGTGTTTAATTAGGCGGTTGCGTTACGGTTACATTTAGTAGTATCAATTAAGTTATCGTAACTAAAAAGGTTACCTTTTGGTAACAATTAAGTCACAAAAGTTACGGAATTGACACCATAAAGTCAAATTGTATTTATAAGTAACTATGTAGTAAAATAAGAGTCATAGTGCTAGTTCAATGTCACAAAAACTTTATTTACTTAAAAATCAGGAAATTTAACTACTTTGTGTTTCAACTTCTAATTTTGTAACTATAATAGACACAAATTTCTACTTGGGGTATGTTTGAAATTTCCCCAAAAGTAATTAACCGGATGATACAATATTTATATTACGGTCATACGGGTATCCCAGAGTTGACACAGTCTACTCTACTACACTCTTTCTCGTTTTTCTTCAATTTTAATAATTTTACAATAAAATGTTTTTATTTGGAAAATTCCAAGGAAAAATACTCAAAAATATATTTTTATTCTGGAAGGACTTTATGCAGATATTACGTCAAATGTTTAATGTTTGTTTTTTTTTTGTAACTGTAATTAAAATTTTTTATTTAAAATTTTTTTTTTTATTTTTGGTAAAATTTTTAAACTTTTCATTATTTTTGTATGAATTTCAATAAAAAATATGGACAAAACTATTTTTCCTTAAAAATGGTAATTAAACTTTTTAAATTTAAAAATTTTTAATAAAATACAATAATAGAATTTTTCAAAAGTTTTAACTGTAAAATATTTTGAATTTGTTTGATTTGATGGTAAAAATTCTTTAAATCATGTTTTAGGTGTCAAGTTCAAAAGTTTGGTATTTCTGTAATAAAAATGTTCACCTATTTAAAAATAGAATTTTAATTTTAGCACTTCGGTTAGTACTTCTGGTATATAAATTCTGATAATGAATTAAGATAGTACAAGTACTTATAACACATAGAAAAGACTTAGATTTTCAATAGTAAAATTCTATTTTTTATATATTGTAAAAATTTTATATTGAATTATAAGGTATTTCTGTAACTGTGAGTTATATTATTAAATTAAATTTATTGTTTATATTTTGTACAATATAAAGTTAACTATTGATTAAGTCATTAATTTAAATCCAATGACGAATGGTGTCGGGGTCGAATTGAAACCATAAAAAAGTTTTTTTTTGATTTTCAATAGAATTCGAAATCGGGCATATCTCGCCTTAAAGGTCGGCACTTTAACCACTGTGCCACCCATCAAAGTTCTCACAAAATTCTTTTCTAATTTTTAAATCCGACACTGATTTAGAACTCTAAACTGCATACACAGATAAAATAAACCAAAATTCATTTGAAACAATTTTAATTTATATCAAACGATTTCAACAACTCTTAGCTCTTTTTATATTTTGGTTATCAAAGTTTACAATACCCAATCACTATTCCAGACTTAAATGTAAAGTAGTTATTAATAATATGTGAATCGGCGTAGCTATTTTCTAAGTCATTGCCATCAATATATACCAAAGTTATTAACACATTGTTTGATTGCTAAATTAAAAAAAAATTGTAGGTGAATAGAAAGAAAGAGAAGCAAAAAAAAGTGAAATCTAATCAAAAATAATTTGCATATTTAATTCAGCATATTGCAGCACCACAATAATTCAAATTGACAGAAAAACTAATTTTAAATGTTGGTTATTTTTCTCAAAACGTGTGGGTCAGTAGTATTATGAAAAAAATTAAGTAAAATATACGAAGCAATGCAACGGAGAAGTATTTTGGAGCAAAAAGTTAGATTTGTAAAAGAAAATTCGTAAAAATTTATTTTTCAAGAAAATAAAAATCTTTTTATTTTTTGTAAAAAATAAAATAATAAATGGTGGTAACAAATATTAATTTTATTTTAATCTGTTGAAGACTTATTGATGTGCAACCAATGATGAAAGATGAATATCCAAGAAAAAAAATGGTTGCTTGAGTTAGTGTAGCAATAATACAAATATCATTTCAAATTGATAATCAACACAATTATTTTATTTTTATACCTGTGTCACAGTCACATGAACATTTGAATTCTAATATATCGAATCCGTTTGTAATATATCGAATTAGTTATGATAAATGTGAACTCAAGTAATTGATCAGTTCTCAAGTCCAATTTAATTTTAGAAAGGCTACAAAAGCTTCAAAATCGTGGAATGCGTATAATTTTGAAATGTAGCAGATATACATCGATTAACTACATGCTCACAACGCTGAAGTGGTTAAATATACGAGAACGTTACAAATTGAACGTGTTGAATTTTGTATTCAAAATGAAGCATAATATCTTACCAAACTATCTTTGCTCTAAATTGTTATACGTACAAGATGTGCAGAATTACTACCTTAGGAATATTTTTAATTTTCGTTTGGATTTTTTCCGCAATGAAAAAGCAAAGAAAACAATATTATACGAAGGGTTGAAAATGTTCAACGAGCTGCCCAACGATATTAAAAATGAAAATAACTTTAAAAAATTTAAATTAAAAACAATTAAGTACATTAAAGAAAATTAAAGTTTAAGTAAATTAAAATCTTTTAAATTAATAATTTTTGTATATATTCAATTCTATTTTTTATTTTTCTACATATTGTAATTTTTTATTTCTCTTTTATATTTAACACTTTCTTTCTTTTTTTGAAATAAATTACATTTTGAATTTTGATTTTTTAATATAACTTTATGATCAAATCAAAGTAAAATATTTTATAAAAATATTGTATAAAAAACATTGTCGTTTAATAGTATTTAAAATACTAAATAAATAAATAAATAAAAAAAAAGTAAAGTATCGGATAAAAATCGAAAAGGAATTCAATATAACTGTGCTTCCGCTCAACTTAACCTAATTGTCAAATATTTGGACATCATGTTGCTTAGATTTCTTGACCCAGTCGAGAGAATAGGAGGTTGAAAACTGAAATTGTTAAGAAATTTTAATACGCGAGGCATTTTAATAAATTTGAAAATATTTCGACAACATCTTGTGGTTGCTGCCACACAAAGTTCCCAACCATGTTATTTTTTTTACACATTCTCTCAACAGCCTTTTTTATTTCAATATTAATCAATAATCATTTCTAGCCAAAAAAAATTTAATTATAATACTTAACTCATTGCAGGCTAGATGAAGAATCATCTAAAGAGATATAATTTTAATGCTAATTTTAATTAATTTAAAAAAAAAAAGAAAATATAATTTTAATGCACAAATCACTCCACTCTGAAAATGATTACATGCAGAAAATTCTGACCTGCCACAATAAGCAACGAGGATCTATTGAGAATAACAGAAGAAGAATCTATACTAAGGCAACAAAGAAAGAAGAAATGGAACTGGAAAGGCCATATGCTTAGAAAAGATGACAACATCATCATTCGCATGGACTTGATATATGAAGCCCCAAGAAAGTAGAAGACGCGGCGCTTCAAATAGTATCTGAAGACGAAAAGTACTAAATAAACTTATCAAATTAAACCTCATATGGATGAATGTAGAAACGTCAGTAAGAAGTGTGAGATGGAGATACCTAAAGGAAGCCCTAACCTTCTTCACAGAGTGTCATGGGAAAAAAGAGATTTCTTAGAAAACAACACAAACGACATGTTTAGGTTTTGAACTGACACTCCCTCGGTTAATAAGACCTGTGCTCAACCACTAAGCTTCCAAGGTTCCTCAATTGCTTAGTATTCCGATATTTCAAAAACTTTTTACAAGAAAATTTTCAACTGAAAATATTTTAATACCTACACTTTAATAATGCATTTTGCCTTTTCCATGAAAAAATTATGAACCTAATCTCTAAGATTTCAAAAATATTTTCAAAAACCCAAAGTTGTTTAGCGCAACCCAATCATCCTTTATTTAAATTTGCACTACCTAGATATTCTTCGAATATATTTTCCCCATCCAAATCTATTTAAAACTAAAATTTTGCAAATAAATAGATAAAATATTTTAACACTAAGAAAATATCTTCAGACACTTTAAATAGATAACCTTACTCAATCTGAATATTTCTAACACAAAATATTTATTTCGAATTCAGAATAATTTTAAGATTCACAGGTAAGAAAAAAAAAAATAGAAAAATTGGTTAAAGGTTTTTAAAGAGATTTGCTTTACAAAAATGGCACGTGGCACGTTTTTTCAGACAAACGTCTGTTTATTAAAATTTCAAAGATAGACTACTAAAAAAATTATACGAAAATGTTAGAAGGATATCATAAAATGTTTAGTTAAAAGGATAATATAGAAATATGATAATGTTGTATATTACAAGTTTTGAGTTCTTTAACCCTTCTCAGAATCATATAAAAAATTCAGATATTTAATATTATGCAGAGGTAATGATATTCAATTTATTTAAGTATATATACATATGTTTGTACTTAACCCAGTTATGTCAGTTTAAATTAGTTATGGTTTTCAGGATTTTATTTGGAAAAAAAACAGGAAGTTTTTTTTTTACATTTTTTTAAAATTATTATTATTTATAATTTATGTTATATTTATTTTAAAATGGTTGAAAATTTAATTTAAAACCTAGAATAGATAAATGTTTATTTTAGAAATTTGTTCTGGATATTCATTCATTCTTCAATGTTGCTATTATTTTAGAAACTGTATTTACAAATTTTTTTTTGTATTTCGGAAGAATGAAAGTTTTTAAAACTTATTTCTAAATAATTTGGAAATACCGTTGCTTTTTGAAAGAGACACCTGGAGTATAAATTTCCAGGTGGAATCTCCTAAAAAAACTGGCCCCGTAAAAATTAAGGAAATACCGTTATTTTTTCTTAAGTTACATTCTGATAAATAATATATTTTGTTGCTAAAGGTGAAAAAAAAGGCACCTGGTTATTTTGAGATCCCTACTCTATTAAAAAAACCTGCCCCATAGCTAAAATAATGAAGTTAACACCAAAAGCTGAAGAGTAACTATGAAATGTAAATTTCCATTAAGGGTTGAATAGGAAATCTTGAAAGAAAAAGTTGTCTATTTCCTGGATTTTTTCCTAATCATAAGAATTTGGGAACACATATTGGGCTAATTTGGAGATGTGTCTTATAAAAGAGATCATATATTTCAGAGTTCTATATCAAAAACATTGTATTATAGATATCATCAACACTAAAATCATTTACAGAAATGTTTAATAGTGTTCAAAGAATAAAACTCTTTAGAGATGACTCCAAAAGTTGGCCAAGGACGACACTACGAATGAGCTGGATTCGAACTTTAGATTCTACCATCGGGATTTAAGGACACTTATAAATGTACAGGTATGGGAAAAATATAACATCAGATAGAACAAGAATCTTCAACAAATTTAAATTGATCAAACCAACGAAAAATTAGCTCGAAAGCTGCAACTGTTCATCACTATACGACATATTTTTATAGATTGCCCACAATCCCGCAACAATTTAACAAAAGAGGTCAAATGGTTCTGACGAAGGACTCACTGTGCAGTACCAACAATATTATTTATTTTTTTAATAGCATTGGTTTGACCAACGAGATATGGTTGATGCTGTATTTCGGTTTTTTTTGCATTAACTTAAGATTAACTAGCTGTAACTAACAACTATTTAGAAGTGACTTAATTGAAATTTCCAGTTGATTAGGAAAGGCGTTTGATACCGAGAGAAGCGTTTCATACCGCCATTATAATAAATTTTTATTTTCGAATCCTTAATATGGGCTGATTTATATATACTCGTAGTTCAGAAATATATTGTGCGGGCGCCAAAATAAATTGTGTGGACAAATTGACTTGAATCCTAAACTCCTAAAGAAAAAGACTTGCTATAAAAATTCATATTCACACTTAATTATTCAAATCTACAGAATACTCTGAAAATGCTGGGTTTAAATTTTATTTGATTTCACGTCTTTTAACAGTTTTTAATTCAAGTATCAGTTTTTTTAAATGATGTTAAAAAAAGATCTAAAAACAAATACATTTTTTTAAATTTTCATAACAAAGAAGGCAATTTATTCGAATGTTTGCAGACAAATATGATTGAGTGAATTTTTATGCAAATTTCTTCTGCCTATTCTTCCCCCTTTTATTGAATCTAAATGCATACAATTATGCATTTAAACGAAACAAAATGTTACTATAATACACTGTACCCTTAAAATCTGGGGTGTAGGATGTTTGATTGAATGGAAAATAATATAATTTTCATATAAAATGTGCTATTTGTTTCATTCTTTCAGTGTTTATAGTTTTGCTGAACTAACAAAAAAACACAGATGCCTGGTTTATTACAACAGGATAATCAAAAAATAAAGATTCAGGATTACAAATGTAATTTTTTTGTGTAATAACTGTCTATTGCACAATATTTAAATATAAGATAACTGTTAAATTTTGTTGTTTCAAATTATATTTTTATATTAGTTTATTATCGTTTGAAGTCATGCTGGGTTTGATTTGATAGAAGGGTGAGGGAATTGGTTGCTATTTGTTTCAAATCTATATATATATTATATGTGCAGGATTTATAGTATATTTTTTTGAAAATTTTAGGCATGTCCTGGACAGACAGATATATGATCAATTGCATTTATATTTAAATTTTAATCAAAAACTGGTTATACAATAAAGAATAGCCAGTGGGCAGTTTATAAGACTGGCCGGTCATTTAATTTTAATTAGAAAAAGGATAAAAGGTTTTTGGGCAATGCTGATGAAGAGTTTTATACTTCTGATCCTTCGAAAGAACTTGTTTTTATTTTGCATTAATGCTGTAGTATTTGGGAGATTATTGATGTCCAGTCATTAATAAGAGGATTTTTATTTTGACATTTTGACACTACAAATATTAGAATTACTCATTTAACTTTAATAGCTTCTGAAAGAGTTCTGGATTATACGTTAGGAAATGATGATTTTGATTAATGACTAGAGATTATGAAAAAAAAAATAGTTTTGGGTTCCCCCCATGTTTTTTGGTATTGCATGAACCTGGAATATCTGAAATATAAAATTGTTCATAATAGCAAAGATTGAAACCGTACATATACCAAAGCAAGGAATTTAGAATCAATCAATAGGAAACATTAAACAACCAATTAAACCAATTAACTGAATTATTAAATAGAGTAAGCACACTTGGCAATCAAATAAAACCATGTAAGTATATGGGAATCAAAAATGTTCTTGTGAAACAAGCAGGAGCCACGGAGGTTTACTGGGTAATTTAATTAGAAAATCACCAAGAGAAACAAATTCAACGGAAATGTATTAAGGCAGCAGGAGTACTTTTAACAATTTGTGAGGTAAGCCATCACACGAGTAATTAGAGAGTATACATTTGTAGCATATCATTCTGATTTCCTTTAAGAAAAAAATTGGAACTTCAGGGAAGAGTGAACCCTTCAACACCTATATAAAAGAAAATTAGCTAAGCTAAACTATTGGAAAATTGATCCAAGAGAAGAGATAAAAATTTTTAAATGAAGAATTTGTAATTACCCTTAGATTTTCTAATAAAAGGTCATTTGTATTCATATTAAAGTTAAATGACCTCATCTCAAAATTAATTACAAAAATTTTATTAAACATCAAAATTTTTATGTGCTTTTTTATTCCCAAAATATACACTAAAATGGCTGAATAAAACTGCCCATATATGTTTATTATTGTTGGTCTACCACAAAAATGAATTATAATTAAGAGACTCATACTCCTAATAAACATCATCTAGTCCAAATCATGAAAAAAGACATTAAAATACAAAATTTTTTGGTATATATATATATTTAATTTTGATTTCATCCGACATTGACTTCCTCTAGGGAATGTAATTATAAAAACCAATTTTATTTCGCAAAAATTAGCCCATCATATCCTAAATTTCATATTAAATTGTATGTGGTAGGTACAGAGAACATTATGGCTGGTCATCACTGAATTAAATGATCAGTGAATTAATTTTCATTGCCATTTTAACCTCTCATATACATTTTTTTATAAGTTTGAATTTTGGATAAAATAATTTGATTTTTTTTGGGGAATTGGGGTGACTTTTTATTATAACACTGTAATAAAAGTTTGTAGATTGAATGGGAATCATTTTAAATTAAATTGTAGAGATAATATGTAAATGATGAACAAGAGAATTTAATGATTTCTATTCATGATTCAAAATTGGACAAAAAACAATGTTTATGTACAAAGGGTTTCAATTATTAATAAAATGTTGACTTGCAATGGAATCAGTTTGATTAATTTTTATAACATGTAATTAATTAAATTAAAATTAAATTGTTGTCCAATGTCAGGGTCCAGAGTAAACAGAAACACGCTATTTATAATATAAAATTGTAAAAGAATAATATATTTTAATTATTTATTTGCCTTCCTGTGGATGCAGAATTACACGAAAATAGTAAGAACGGAATTAAGTTCTGAAACTTATTTGTGTAGTATTAGTAGTACATAGTCCTATTTGAGCTTTAACTGGGCTTCCAAATTATAAATTCTTATAATCATAAATCTATTGAATATTTTTGTTTTGTTTTTTGTGACGGACACTGAAAGCTTCAAAAGCCACCTATTGAAACTGTGCGTAGTTCCTATATAGATATTATGCAACTTCACACTCCATAACCAAAATTTAGGATCTGGGACCTGGGATACAATACAGTTTCGTTTTGAGGATTGAGATGTAAAACAGGATTTTTGGGAATCGGAATTGGAAAATATAGTATTCTGGAATTATATCCTTGAAAAAAGTCTTTATGAAATGTTGAAGTTGCTTATTATATAGAAATTGTCTAGTTTTTTAAACTCAATATTAATTTTAATTGCATTACAAACTTCAGAAGAACCGTTGTTCATTGTCCGTTATACCGTTGTATAAAATTTATTAAATTTTCAGATCCATAGGCAGCAAAATAGAGGAAACAAATGAAAAAGTCAATGGAACTATGATGGTTGAATAATTGTTAGCAGCAAAAGAAAAATAGTAACGGAATCCTCGGTTTTATAAAAACCTTTTGAAAGATCTGAAGCCAAACACTTAAACATATCTATTTTCATAAAGTACTAGATACTAAACTTCAATATAAATCCACACAATCAGAAAACCCTTCTGGCAATAAGGTCTCAACATTCAGGCAACTAAATAGATATTAACCAGTTGAATTTCATTTTTTTCAGACCTTTTACAAACTGTGTACCAGGAACCTCTCGGTGTTAAATTAAGGGGAAAAATTTTTTCAAAACCTCTCTGTTGAATCAAATATTGACTTTGTTTATATCGCGTTAACAAACAGTCAACTCGAAAGCCAAGAATCAACATATAAAAAAAATTTTTAAGCAATCGATCAAACAGAATTACTTGAATTTTTTTCAAAATTCTTATAACAGAAATCGGACCTCAAATATCTCACTGACATAGAGATATTATAGGAAATTGAATCTGATTCTGGTACAGTATTTACAAATTTCGTATTATCATTGACTCCAGCAAGCATAAAAGTGAAAGATTAACTGTTCAAATCAATATAAAAATCATAAAATAAAAAAAATAAGTGATTCTTTGATCTCTGAAAATTTTTTTAAATACTGAGAAAGATAACAAATTAATGCCCCCTTGTCAATAGTCTTCGAATTTATTTTTACGAAACATTTATTTAGTCATGTCGATCATAATAACAGATTATCTTAATTTTAAATACAATTTAAGTCCACAAAATCATAAATATTTACATAATATTATTTTAATGAATGTTTTATACACAAAATATTAAGGAAATGATTTTAAATAGAATCATTACACACGGCAACACAAGTCTATTTTACTTTGAGTTATTTTCATTTGCACCTTTCATTTAGCCGAAGCTACAGATAAAAACACAATGACACTAGATTAAACTATAGGTCAAAGGGTATAATAAATTTGCCATTACGTTTATGATACAGAGAAAAAATGGGATAGATAGAGATTCAAGTGTATGGATAGGATCAGAATAGAAAAAGAAATCGATTTAATTATGTATGTCCCACCGTCCGTCTGTCCGTCCGCGCGATAGCTCAAAAACTAGACGAGCTAGGAATTTGAAATTTTCGCAAATTCGTGTTTTTGCAATAGCCGTCATCGCTATTTAAATCCAGCCATTTCGGTCAATAGGTTCGGGTAGTTGCAATACAACTTTTTTTTTCATATGAGCATTACTCTGTACCTAATGCAGCTGGGTGTCTGAAATTTTGCAAAAGTAGTTTATTTTTATGGCCAAAGTTTCTTCAAAATTTGGTTGGTCTACTGCAGATGGTTCGAATAGTTGCCATACAACTTCATATTGCACATAAGTATTACTTTATAAAAACTAAAGGTTTGAAATTTTGCCAAAAGTAATTAACTAGATTTTATAATGTTTATATTACGGTCATACGGATATCCCAGAGATGACACAATCTACAGTACTACACTCTTCCTCGTTTTTTTTAATTTTCTTTTTTTTTTAAACCGGTTTCATTTACATCCTCTTAAATTCTCTGTATTATCCTTTTAATATCATTAAAAAAAACATCAAAACAAATATAACCCTTCACTTTTGTATCTCGTAGATACACATCGTACCATCCATACATGTACAAAAGAAAAAAATGCAAATTTTTTTAATTTCCAGTTTGGATGCTGACGCTTATTTATGCATTGCTTGGTTAATGAGTACATCACCATTTTACAACAAATACAAATAGTTACTAGGTCTTTTGGTAGGATATACAAAAGCTTGCCCCTTTTTTTTTGAAAATTATAATATTTATTTAAAATACCATGTTATCTTTCAGATACTTCCTCCCTCCTGATGAATATATTTCCAAAAAGTTTCCAGTTGTATACTGATGCACACAATTGAATTTTTGATGACTCTTTTGAGTACTTCAACTATTTATTTCCATAATATGTTCGGACACAAGATGAATATAAATATTATTCTATTAAATATAACCGTTAGTATCAGAATTTCAGGAGAATTACAATAAAAAAAACATATTTAATATTATTTAAATTCAACAAACGGGTTGAAATGTTTGATGCTTTAAATGAAGGTAAGACTATAAATACGGATTTTTTTGTACTTGTTCTCATTACTTTTATAGTACTCAAAATTTAAAAAACAAACTTTTGAAGATTTATAGCACATTAGAGTTGATAACTTATTTTATTTTTATTTTTTTGGTTGATACAACAGAGGCTGCAGGCAAGGATTTTTTCATCCCTCGCAGCTTTTAAATGTAACAATTTAAGTCAATCAAATTTTAACAAAGGTTCGGTTATGTATTTTTTCAAATTTTTTTTTTATATTTTTGTTTTTGTAATATATTTCTAAGTAAATATTTGATTCAAGGAAACTATAGGGTTGTTTATTTAATAATACAAAATGCGTTTATGTCTAAACATTTTAACCCTTTTGTCATTGGAATGAGTGTTTTTTATTATTTAATTTACATATGATATTATTTAACCTTGATCTAATCTAATCCAAGAGTTTGACACAAAACTTTGGTTTTTATTTTTATACCCGTGCATACATATATGACATCGGGTATATTAGATTTGCTCCTCCGTTTGTAACGCATCGATCTAGACGAGCTAGATATAGTGCCAAGGGTACGTATCGGCTCAGAATCGAAAAATTAGTCGATCTAGCTATGTGTGTCTGTCCGTCCGTCCGTCCGTCCGTCCGTGTGTCAGCACGATAACTCAAAAACTAAAAGAGCTAGAGTCTTGAAATTCACACAAAGTCATTTTTTGACAATTTCTAGGTTCCCTATTGTTTTTGGTTAAAATCGGACCAAGGCTTCGGGGAGCTGCCATACAACTTTTTTGCACCAATATGAATTTATTCAAAACTATTTATACTACGGGGATGAAAATTACACACGGTTAGTTTTATAATGACTCCGGCACTTATATGAAGTTTCAAAATGTTAGGGCCCCATTTTCGGGGTGCTGCCATACAACTTGCTTGCACCAATATGAATTTCTTCAAAACTAATTATACTACGCGGATGAAAATTACACACGGTTAGTTATATAATGAATCGAGCACTTATATGAAGTTCCAAAATGTTAGGGCCCCATTTACGGGGGGCTGCCATACAACTTCTTTGCACCAATATGAATTTCTTCAAAACTAATTATACTACGAGGCTGAAAATTACACACGGTTTGTTATATAATGAATCGAGCACTTAAATGAAGTTTCAAAATGTTAGGGCCCCATTTTCGGGGGGCTGCCATACAAAGTTTTCGATTTAATAACTTTGAATCTAATGAAGCTACAAGGTTAAAATTAAAATTGGGCAGATAAATTAATAGGGCAAGTTACTTGGCAAAGTTGGACATCACTCGGACCATCAGACTTTTAGGGTGGGCCAATTTTTTTTTGTTTTTGTTTTTTTTTTTTTATTTTTTTTTTTTTTTTTTAAGCTAAAATTATGGGACAATGAATGAAAACTTTTTTTTTTTTTTTATATTTGGTTTTTTTTTTTTGTTAATTTTTTTTTTTTTTTTTTTTTAAGCTAAAGTTATGGGACAATGAATGAAAATTTTGTTTTTTGTTTTGTGATTTTTTTTTTTTTTTGTTAATTTTTTTTTTTTTTTTTTACTTCAAAATGATGGGGTATAGTGGGTATGCACGGGTATCTAAAAGTTGACAAGGGCAACTATAATCTTCCTCGTTTCTTGTAATTTTGGCAAATTTTATTGGTGCATCACTGTCAGGTTTTATATTCCCTAACTTGAACAGGTTTTTCAATTAAAAGAACTTTGAGAATGCAATTTAATAAAAGAAACCAATTCGTAAAGTAAACGATAGATTCATTTATGAAACGTACCCGTCAATCATATCCACCAATATTCAAATTTGAGTTCATTCCAATTGTTAAAACAGGAGTTTCTTGTAAAGTTTGGTTATTTTTTATGTGAGGCACCCTAGATGTTCTTTCTTTCGGCAAAAAAGTATTCACAACAAAATTTCATTAAAATCGATTGAGTCTTTAATGAATTATTAAAACTTGACACTCCCAAACTCGTATAATCTCTAAGCTGCAGGATACTAGAATCAATTATTTATGAAAGCTACTTTTGATGGATACCCACCAATAATCTATGTACCAAATTTGAACTTATTTCGCCGGATAGAACTCACTGTTCCTCAAAAAGTCTGGGGTTCTTTTATGTAAACTTTGCGATGCCGTGGTTTGATTTGGCCCAACTAAGAACTTAACCTTACTTTTGACGAAGAAAATATTCATACCAAAATGCAAAACAAAATCATATGAAATTTACGCGAATTATTGTACTCAAAGGCGCACAAACACACACACGAACACAAACAAATTTTCGGATTAACGCATTGCCGAACAAAATGCAACAACTTTTGTTAAAGTCATTATAACATTTTCGAGATTAGGTTATTCTAGGATATTTATACTGCAGAAAAAACTAAAATTGAACAATAGGCGAAGTTTTTAAAAAAGCTCCTTCGTTTGTAACGTATCGAATTAGACATGATTGGCATACACTCAAGGGCACTCAAATTTGAGCCGGAGGAAGTGTTTCTATTCCATATCTCCTTATAAATCGATTTAAGATAAGCAAAACTTAAAATTATAAGTTGTGGAAATTTTTCTTAAATAACTTTTCGAGTAATTTAGAATTTCATTATTTACATAAGTACAACAAACTTTTACTTTTGTTTGTAAACAAAAACAGTTGTTTGTAAAACTTTATATTGCGTAAATAAATACATTTAATACAAAAAAAGTTTTTAAAAGAATAAACTTTTGTGTTCACTTCTTTTGAACCTTTCTATTTTAAACAATTAATAATATTTAATCAACACAAAATTTTCTTAATTAACCCATTCTTTCTTTAACGTTTATTTAATGTACATATTGTTTCATTCATCGTTTTTTGATATTAATATTTTTCTTTAAGTTATTTTGATTTTATTTGATTTTGACAAATAATATTATTAAAAATTTCAATTAAAAGTGTTGTTCTTTAAAAATTAAATACTCTAACTAAATATTGGATAATGAAAAAAATCTTTTGGTTTGATTTTTCTTTTAATTAATTCAAATACTCAAATACATATTAAATACGGTTTGAATATTTGATAACCTGGAATTTAACAAATAAAACTGTTATTATTTGTACATAGGTAAAAAAAAACTTCTGCCGAATGTTAATAAAATGTATATCCGATTATATACAAGAAATAATAATTGATTAATAAGGATCTTGAGAACCAGAAGTAGACTCGGCATGATTTAAGAACTGCACACCAATTATGTATTAGAACATAAATAAAGTAAAATAAATATAAATGTGTTCGATATTTACAAAACTGTGGTCCTCAAAAACGGTATGCAGCCACTTTCTGAAACTTTTACAATTTTTTCTGGAACAATTAGGAACAAATAACTAAGTGTTATATATAGGGTTGTCAAAAACATACCATATTTGACAGATATACCAGTGCTAAGTGTAATGTCCTCCAGACTCGATTTAATCATTCGACTTAATACTATTCGATCTTTTCGAAAAACTAATAGTGTGATAAATTACATTTCAGTGCGAATTCCGATAGGTTCGAAGAAAACGGGTTAAATTTGAAACTTCTAACTGAGCGAATTGGAGAGAAATGCAAAAACGGCTGGTTTCAATTTTTGACATTGGAATACCACAAGTTTAAAGAAGAGTTGAGGAGTTGACAATTGGGTTTTTTTTTTTTTTTTTTTTAAATTCCACTTTAAATTTCCACTTTAAACTGTAATATCTCAAAAACGGTAGCACTGATTCAGATGAAACAAGATGTATATTAAAGACAACATCATGCCCTACAATACTGTCTTACAGGAAAATATAACGGTTTAAATAAAATACAACAAAATGTTAGGAAAATTTTTTAATGCATTTTTCGACCGCTAAATGGCGGCATCGCCACTAATAATTTATATATACGAAAACTTTGAGATATAAAGTACCGTTACAAGATGACGTCATCTTGATAGCTCAAAACCCCTCTGCGGAGTATACCCGACAATTGCTACTAAATATTATATTAACATGTATAGAAGCATAAATGAAGTAAAACTTCAAAAAATACAATAAATTTAATAGCTTTTGACTCTTAAATCTTAATTAAATTAATAATAGTAAGTAGTTATTCAACATGAAGATATTAAATTGAAAAATGCCTAACTAATAAAAAAAGATTTTTCAATTTTAAATTTTAATTTTATAATTAACCTATAAAATTGAAATCTAAAATTGGAAATAGATCAATAAAATCTATTATCGTGCCCTTTAAAAATTCCAAAATTAAATACTAAATCCTCAAATTTCTAAATTATTAAATTCTTTCATTTTCCCAAAATATATTCCATAAATATTAATATTCTCTTCTCGAAAATATTACAATAAAAGCCTTAATCAATTTTAATAAAAATTTATTCACTCTCGTATCTTATCCCTCCTAACACTCTCCCGGAGATATTATAGCATTATTTAATAACTTCGTTTAACATTTAGGTATATAGGTATATGGACCTTTTTTTCTCAAGGAATTTAAGGAATTCTGGTATTCTTTTGTATTCATTCTCAGTAGGATAACAACAACAACAACAATAACAGCACCAACAACAATTGTACGCCTACATAATATTAAATTCATTATTGTTCCTTTTTCAATTCAGAAAATTCAACTTTTGATGGTGTATTTACAGAGGAGTGTAATGGAATAATTTAAACACCAGATGGTGTATTTTTTTTATTAACACTGAGTTCAATAACATTGGCTTTCAAACCTGGTAAGAAAAAAATTATTTTCAAGGTCATGGTTTTTATATTTTTTGTTTTTGTCTTGACAGCATGCTGGAAGCACAGGAAACGTGATTCGTGATTTTTACTTCGAAATTACCAGGAATAAAAAATTCATTTACCACTAAAATTTATTAGAAAAATAAAATTTTTATTATAGTGACATCTGTGATAATATTATTAAGTTTTTAATATTGTATTTTATTAGTAAAAAAAGTTTATGAACTTCGGTTTTCAAGGTTATAATTTAATTAGAGGTGTAAGGTGACCTGATGAATACCAAGCAAGTGTTCAAACTTTTCAAAAACTTATTAAATTCCGGATTTTTCCTCAACTATGGAAAATATCTTATATCAGACCATTTCCTTTTATTTTATCTGTAAATGATGTTATTTCTATCATTTCAAATTGTGAGCTTCAATTTTACGCTGATGATATAGAACTCTTTAATAAGATGATTACATCTAACAATGACGTCAGCCTTATGAAAAACAATCTTCAAAACTTTAACAATATAGTGTGCTATTAAATGACTACTGCTTAATGTAAATAAATGCGCGTTGATATCTTATGTACGTCAATCTAGTTCTATCCAATTTTTGCAATTATAACTAAGATGGTATTAGTTTACCTAAAGTTACTTATGAGTGTATTTGTATTCCCAATTTAAGTTCTATTCCCAATGCTACTTTATTATTAATGTTTTTTAAACGTTTTCAAAGAAATTTCCAGATCACGTTTTGCACTTGTCTTGTTAGACTGAACCTGGAATATGCTAATTAAGTTTGGGCTTCATTTTATATGGTACACATAAGTAGAATCGAGTCCGTACAAAATGCCTTTCTTGTATTCGTCTTACGCCACTTGTCATGATCGAATCCTATTATATTACCACCAGATGAACAAAGGCTGAAGTTAAATGATTTGTATACTTTAAGTTTTAGACATGAGGTTTCTGATGTTATTTTGATTCCAGAGATTGCCAAGGATAATGTTAATTCTAGTTTAATTTTTAGTAAAATTATTATTAGAAATATCTAAAACATCCACTCCAGCAATCTGTAATAAGGATTAATTATGATAAATTTGAACCCATTAATAGAATGCTTATTATAGGTAAAAAACACTAACAAAATATTGACTTAAGCCTATCAAAACATTTAAGTAAATCGAAGCTGATTTATGGTTTTGAAAACTCAATATCTGGGCACACAGACACCAAAACTAATATTCCTGAGGGTTCTGTCTTTGAAGCCTCGTAGAAATATCATTTGAAACAAGTCATATAAATTGTAGAAATTGAGTATTTGCTCATCAAATAAATGGTATAAACTGTGTTTGAATGGTGGCTAATGCTTACTTTTTCTCCAAATCTCACAAGGACATTTTAATAGTTTCTCAAAAAATTTTTAAGCAAATTTAATTAAAAACCACTCAAAGAAACAAACGTTAAGTAAAGAATCTAAAAAAAAAATCATTAATCATTGATATTATTATAAAGGTGCATATAACAATTACTATATAACAGACCGGCAACACTCACAATGTGTCATTACAAAACGTCAATAAAATCAAATATTACAATTCTTAAGAATGAAATTATCTTTCATTAATTACAATAAAATGCAAAATGATTATTAAAAAAAAAAATTATTCCTCTTAGAAACATTTGACAGACGTCATTTTATTGAAATTATTCATTACTTGAGTATTCTCTAAGGGTCAACAGCTTTTAAGATTTCTAGGAACAATAATAATTACCAGATGCAATATGCAAGAAAACGTTAGGTTGCATTTTATTGTTGGATTTTTTTGTGTTTTTATTTTTTTTTTGATTTGAAGGACATTTAATTAATTTAGTAGAATTTATATAGTTAACTTAATGATGATTCTAATAATGTCTGTTGTTTGATGGAATCTTCAAAGAAATCACTAGAGATTTTTTAAATTATCAATTAAATTTATTGCTTTTTTCAATTGTTTATTAAAGTCAAGGTACAATTTTATAATGAAAGAAAGTATGAAAGAAAATATTTTATCTCCAGAGAAGTTTGTCTGGCAGCATGTTTTACATCAGCCATTGATGGACACTTAAATGCATTTGATTAAATAAACTCAATTAATAATTTCTGTCAATGCATTCAATAAAAGAAATTATGACCTATGCTTATAAAATTCTAGTAAAATGATTCTGTTAAAATTTACTGCACCAAGGTGTTGAGGTTTTATTCTATCACTCTAATTCTAGTTTTAATACTGTTTTAGCTCTTGAATTATTTAATGTTATTAAAGGGGATATACTATATAATTCTTTAATAAGAATTAGACAGATATATTTTTAGCACATTTTCAAAAACTTTTGTAAAAATGTGCCTATACAGCTTCACTCTGTCCGTCCGTATGTTTACAAAACTTTTACACCGTTTAAAATAGAGTAAAGAAATTTTAACCACGGGAAGATTATTACAAAAACAATAATTTTGTAATAGAATTTTTTGCTGTAACCTCATCCGTTACGGAGCTACAGCCCCCCAAAGTTGGAAAAAGCCCTATTTTTAAATTACTATAACAAGAGTTCTGTTAAGTGTATTTTTATAAAGCACTAAAATTTACCATTAAGCAAACTCAATTTTTTCAAAAATTTTTTGGCCCCATATATCTTCTAAACGGTTCAAGCTAGGGTCTTGAAATTTTGGGAGAAGAGTGAAACTTAGAAATTAGTGGGAGTCGGTTAACGTAATTTTTTTGTCACGCTCCCTGTTTAGGAGCTATAAGAATTAAATTTAAAAGCGGAACTTACAGACACTAGTTTTAACCATTTTTACTTAGATAGTAAAATTCTATGTAAAATTCCAAATTTTGGTGGAATTTTCAATTTAATTCCTAGAACCTAAAACAAGAGGTGAGGTTAGATCCTCGTGAAGTTCTCCAACCTTCTACTTTGAGAGGCTATTAGGACTTATAAAATTAAAAATTTACTGATTTATAAGTTAGCAGTAACTTAGTCACCAGTTTATATATTTCCTAAATTAAACGTTAACATTGAAGCTTGAACATTATATTCCGATAAAATACTTCATACTAAGTCACACTATATAATTTTGAAAATGTGCTTTTTTAAAAACCTTTGGTTTTTTTCATCACTTGTTTTTTTATGTTTACGAAGGACATGGAAATCTTCGAAAGCCGATTATAGGTGCTGAGTGTAGTTTCCACAGGTATAGTGTACAGCTTTGACACTTTAACATAAAACCACAACATTATTTTAAGCAAATTTTAAGATAGGATCTGTTATACAAATGTACAGCTTGGTCTCGAATATAGGCATATGAAAGCATTCTTGAGAACCGGGTTTGGGAAATATTGGAGCCTAGGATTTCATGGGATTAAGAAAAATGCACGGTATATTTAGAAAAAAAATGTTAATTTCTTAAACTATCCTAAAGCCTATCCATATGCATTACAAATTTTAAGGAAAACATTGGATGGGATATGATACCATATGCGCGATGTGGACATAACAAACAAATTTAAAAAAGCTGTTTTTTGTGCCATCTGGAAAGTTCAAATGTGTAGGGATGAACACCTACCGCTCTCCTTGTTTCCTGTTGGAAAATCTTGAGTGGATTTAAATTTTTTTAGAACAGGTATAAGTCCGTACAAGAAATCTAAAAAACAGGGTCAGTAACCCAACTGTACGTTGAAGACTCAGTAGAGTGAGGGTAGTGGTGACGTTGGGAACATTAGCTCTACATTATCACTTTACCAAGATTTCCAGTGCTATAATAAGAGCTCTAGCCCGAATGTGTGCGTTAAAATTTTTAAGTGCGTCGTGTTGAAGAACTTAACATTCAGCAGCAAGAAATCATTAAACAAGAGTATTATAGTAGTAAACTCTATAAGAAATGATTTTGATGAATGAAGGTTTTAAGTCATATTACGTGACAGGAATTTAATACAACATTAGTATTCCTAGAGATTCCCGAAATTTTATTAGGGTGTAATGTGAAAAATATCCACTAAACATTTTTGAATTAGTCCATACCATTATGCCTAATACTAAATTCTATTAAGTTATCCCAAAATTTTTAATAAGTTTATTCTTTCCAAACAAAGAATCTGAAGTTGTTTAGCTTAAGTTCTACACATCTGACAAAACCTTGTTCAATAAAAATTTTAACACGATTTTAAAAATTTGATAAGCCGCTAACAGAATGTCAACATAAAATTGTTGTTCTCAATAAATCCCTTCATTAAGTGTTAAAATTAAAACGCAGTTTCATTAAGTACACTTTCAAATGTGATTCAACGAATTTTTAAAATATTGGAGGGTTTATAAATACAAATAAAAATCTGGACAGTAACATTTGTTTATTTTTTATTATATTTTGTACCCCTTTAATGTTTTACTAGTCAGTTTGAGTTTTATGTTTACTTTGATGTAAATGTTTATTAAATTTCTATTTTTGATGTACTTGAAATAGATAAAATCTTAATTATAAATGTGTCCTGTTTTTGAATGAAAGTATATCCGGTTTTAAAAAACTTTTGTTAGGATATTAGAGATGAAAGTGTTTGATAGTAACGTAAAATTAAGTGTAAAAATCAAATTAAGGAATAACTACTAGCTACAGTTTTCAAATTTTTAGATAATAATCTAATTCCTACAGGTTTGATTTCAATTGAAAATATTTCTGTTCTAATATTATAATTTAAATTACAATAAATCTAACATATTTGGAACTCAGTTTTAAATTTCTCGTTCTTTGGATATTTTTACACAAAACAATTATTTAATATGAGTTAGAGTTTAAAGTTTTCAAAGACAAAAATTTAAAAAAAAACTTGGTTTTACATGAAAATTATGAAATTTTAGTAGTGATCACGAATTAACGCTAGAATTGCTCTAATTAGCTTAAATATTGCATATGGAAATCAACACACAGCAATAAAATAAAAAGATCTGCATATTAAAGAAAAACTGAATAATGGAAAAAAAACGTAAGTCGGTGGTTAGGTTGTTTCTTAAAAGAAGCAGAAAATAAAATTAAAGATTAAAGAGAATGACATATTTAATACCACTTACTACCATTTGTTACAGTTTGTTTTTCCTTACTCCACTGGGGAGCATAGAGCTGTATTAGGTCTTGCTATTTTTGTACTCTCCCAAGTTATAGCTATTGAGTTTAGCTCCATTATTATTATTCCGCGCCAGGTGTTGAATTTCATTCAATGTTTTGTGTTTTCGCAACGTGTGCTCTATCTACCTTCTTACTAAATGCGCTATTTGTTGCTTTCCTGTTAAGTTAAATAAATCTCTCCTCGTAATTCGTCTAGGCCTTAATATTCTGCATACTGATTGTAATACTCAAGGTTTCCTTAGTTTGCCTAACATACATTAGGAAGATTTTTAAGTATGCCCGTAAGTTTGTCAGTTTCTTAAAACAGATTTCAATTTTCAAACCGCTGCTCTAGTTTTCTTGTGTCCATTATTCGTATCTTCTTGCGCTCCTCCATTGGTTGATGTAGTGCTGCTAAGATAGCAGAAGTAATTTGTTGCAGTAATTTGGTTTGAAAATAGTTTTTAAGTTTAATTGTTACGTTAGTCCTTGGTTTGCCGGTTTGGATCAGGGATCTAAATTATTTGAGGAAAACCCATAAATTTTATATCGTTTATCGTCGTATATGAAGTATCAACTTTATCAAAAGCATGACACAAAATATAGTTTTAAAATCACAAAGTAAGCGTACCAGCTAAATTTCCATAAGCTCTTTTCGATAAGCCCAGTATTATATAAACTAATATTTTTATTAGCAATAACAATTTTTCAATTTACAATTTTATTAAACCTACACCCAATTTTATTTTATCTATTAGCCACTTATGCAAACATCCATTATTAGCCACTTATGCAAACATCCATTGTTAGCCACTTATGCAAACATCTATTAATCTTTTAAAAGTAATTATGTATTAAATTCAAAATTTGATTAATTAATTAAGTAATTTCCTAAATATCAATACATCATTCCAAATAATTATTTGCTTTACTCATAGAAACGTTTAAAGCATTATTTTAATACACATTTTTTTACAAAATTTTGGTAAAACGTGATCCATTCACATCATAATTAGCTCTCATTATTATCATAATAAAATTCATTATTCTTCTCATATAATACCTACAGTATAACACACTATTAATCTATATAAGAGGGTGATGCCTCATATGTTAAGTTCACTTAAAAGTTTAACATGTGGGTGGTATATTTGCAATTCAATTAATGAAAATAACTCTACAACATTTCGACTCTTCAAACTGATTCGTAACGCATTCATTAATCACTTAATATGTGTATTATATTGTTATTAATTATAATGGAAACTATTGTTATTACAGATTCAATAAACTCAAATTTCACTTTTTAGTTCGGTGTAAAGTGGAACGTGTAAATTTAATTAATTTTTTAGTATAGATTTTATGAAATGTGTTATTTTAATTTTGGCGCATAGCAAAGTTTTTTAAAACATTTGGTCGTTTTATAGACGGAATTGAAAATAAATATTACTAAATAATCATCACGATATCGTAAAAAACGTTCGCCGTCGGCTGTAAATATAAAAGTCGTTAATTTAATTATTTAGTGATATCTTTTCTTTCCACCTTCGTCCTTTCAGTTCCAGGAGAATTCCTGCCTTTGCTTCAATTTCCAAGACAAAATTCTGCAACATTGTCTTAAAGCCTTTTATAATTATATGTGGCTTTAATATTAAAATTATAGTTTTCTTTCAAATTTTGTATTAATGGTATTTAATAAATACTTACATAACTTCTGAACCTCTTGGTAGATTAACCCTTTACAAGTCATCAAAACTAGTTGAGGTTCCAGGCTTCGGTTTACCTACAAAACAGATCTGTGCCAAGCAATTTTTGGAAAAAGTTACTGTTAAAAAACAAAAGTGTGTGAACATGTTTGCGAGTATCCGAAATTGTTGAAATACCCAAATCCCTCGATTCAAGTAAATCCGATTACTTATACCAATCAATTAGTCGGTTCGGTAAAATAAATTTGAGAGCTTCGAAAATTTAACTTAAATGTTTACTAAAAGAAGACAGGCCCACTAAATTAAATCAAAATTGTTAAAAATACAAACTAATTGTTTTGAGTGTATCAGAAATTTATTTATTTTGAAAATTTTTATTTGTTGTTAAACAGTGCTGCATATTGCTCCTAATTTACATTGCAAAACTAATGACCTACAGAGCAATATAGGAATATTTAATTTTATTCAACGCATGTTTTTGGGATGCTATAGTGTTACATTATTGTAATTTGAAAATGTAAATAATGCAGAAAATAAATTATGAAAATTATTTATTAAATAATATGTACATATATCCAAAAGGCAATGTGTGTAATATTTTGTTCATTGTTATGTATAATGTAATAAACAATTATTGTATTGTAATGTTCATTATAATAATAAATGATAATGGATTCAAATAATTATTATTTAGTACTTTAAAATACTTTGTTATTCTAATTTAAAAATTTTCAAAAGTTGTATTTATAGTTTTAAATTTAAAATTATTTAGTAATTTTCGATCGAAGGTTTTAATTGGATTAAACTGAATAGATTTTGGAACTTTTTGAGGATCAAATTAATTAACATTTTGTTTATGTTATCTATCTATATATATAAAAGCGAAAGTTTGTTTATTTGTTTGTTTGTTTGTAAGTTTGTTTGTTTGTAGCGAATAGACTCCTAAACTGCCCAGCCGATTTTCATGAAAATTTGTATATAGCGGTTTTTGGGTACGGAAAGAAATCGTGGCCCAAAAATTTTGCTCTAACGGACCGCCAAGTTGGGGCTGTGGTGCAAGAATTTAAACTTCTTTGTTCTAAAATGAAAACGGTTTGACCGATTGACTTCAAATTTTGTATACGTGATGCTCTTTGAGAATTGAGTAGACGCTATTAACAGTTTTGGAATTTGTTAACACATGTCGGGCCGACGGGCGGTCAAAAAAAATGTTGGGTCCAAATTTTGTCCGATTTTATGAAATTCAGCTTTGGCTTAAAAGCAAACCCCAAAAAAAATTTTGGTGAGTTCCATTAACCCATTGCGGCCCAACAGCTTTTTATAGGGTTTTTTCAATACTTTTCTCTAAATTCGAAACGGTTTAACCGATTGACTTAAAATTTTGTATACGTGATGCTCTTTGAGAATTGAGTAGACACTATTAACAGTTTTGGAATTTGTTAACCCATGTCGGGCCGACGGGTGGTCAAAAAAAATTTTGGGTCCAAATTTTGTCCGATTTTATGAAATTCTGCTTTGGCTAAAAAGAAAACCCACAAAAAAATTTTATTGACTTGCATTAACCCATTGGGGCCCAACAGATTTTTATAGGTTTTTTCAATACCTAATTCTAAATTAAAAACGGTTTGACCGATTTTCTTCAAATTTTGTATACTTGCTACCCTGTGAGAATTGAGTTGACACTATTATCAGATTTGGAATTTGTTAACCCATGTCGGCCCGACGGTTGGTCAAAATAATTTTGGAAGATAATATTGTGAAAATTTGCGAAGTACTGCTTTGGCTAAAAAGAAAGCCTCAAAAAATTTTGTTGAGTGATTTGGAAGTAAATTACGTCCAATTTTGCGCAATACTGCTTTGCCCAAAGAGAAAGTGTAGTTCCGTTAACCCAGTGGGGCACAGTGGCTTTTTATAGATTTTTGCGTTACTTAACTCTAAATTAGAAACGATTTGACCGGTTTACCTCAAATTTTATATGTGTGAAGCAACTTGAAAATAGAGTTGATCCTACGATTTTTCAAGAAAAATTTTTTGGAAGTAAATTACGTCAAAATTTGGAAAGTAGTTAGTACTGCTTTGAATTACAGAAAGTTTCAAAAATTACTAGAACAATCCTAGAAAAATGGTTTTAAAAAGATTGCTTTCATACATGTTAAAATTTACATATGTAAATCGAGTGTAATTTTTGTGTTAACTTTTTGCAGTAACACCAACTTCAATTAAACCTCCATTGAGAGGCGCAGCAACGCGCACCGGGTATTAGCTAGTTTAATATAAAATTTCATAAAATATGAGGTATGTTACTTTTAAGGGTTTGCGTGAGTCGTGACTCCTTTGCCGTTATTTGTGCCTGAATATTAATCCGTCCCGAAGCGTTGATTTTTCACACTAAGAACTACAACATTCTCTTAGCAAATATCCTGGCTTTTGGTTGCTTGTTTCGACGATCTTTTATTTCCGAAATATAGGTATTAGCCATGTTAAGCCATATAAGCCATTTTACTGATCCTTTACCTCGGGGAGTTGTTATTGTAGTTTTTTATTTATTTATTTACAAACAGTTCCCTACCACATACAATATGATAATTTAAGTGTTTCAGCCTTTCCATTTTAGTTGTGGCAGGTATATTTTATATTTTGATAAAATTTATTTTTATTAGATATGATCCGACCAAGGTTTCAACCCGAGACCCTTCAATTGAAAATCTTTTATTTCATCGAGTTTGAGACCAAAAAAGAATTTAACAAACTCTCAAAACATTATTTATAAAACAAAGTTCGTCAAGACTTTATTTTCGCTCTACTAATTGTACTTCCCTCCACAGAGAGAGATCCAATTAGAATTCATTTTTTTTAGAATTTAATTTCTTTAGAGTTTTTATACCAGTACCGACTAATAAAATTTGGCATCACGCATATAACGCTACAAAGAATACGAGATAGATGTTGACTCAAGTGTATGAATTGAAAAAAATCAAAAATTGAGTTGGTTCAATTAAATGTGTCCTCGGTCCGTCTTTCACTCCCACTGGTAACTCACAAACTAAATGTTATAGGACTATGAAATTTTGATTTGTTCTTTTACAATAGTCAATATTTTAGCTACTGAAATTGCCACAATTTACAGAAGGCGCTCTGCTAGGTTTCATATAACTATTTTTCATATTAACTAACATATATATTTATACCATATTTAATAAAGTTGGCTATCTAAACTTTTGAGCTAAAAGTAGCTGAGTTTTATAATCATATATTTGCATAAATTTTGATTAATGCAGAGGATTTGAAATACAAAATTTAGGATTTAATTAAGTTATATATCCAAAGATGTGTAAGAAGGTTTATGGGTATATGGTTTAAGGGTAATATATGCCCAAAATAAGGTTAGACTGGTGCCAGTGATTTGAATAGGTACCGTACAACTTCTGTTTTATATGCATAAATCAGAGTTAGCTGTATATTTCCAACTAGGTTTCTGTTGGTATTCCCAAATTCCCAAGAATTTTAAGATTTTCTGGTTTTTTTTTTCTTTTTAACTAAACTTTAAAATTCAATTGAATTTATTAGCACGAGCCGAACAAAGTTAAAAAAAACCTTTTAACAACTGATTTATATTAAAAAGTTTTTTTATTGTAATTTTTTACAAACAAGAACAATCAGCTTTTTTCAATATTTATTTTAAGTTAAAATTCAATGATGCGGAACTTTAAATTAATAAAAAAATTTTTAATTTAAAATTTATGGATATTATGACTTTATTACTAAAAAATTGTATTAACTGACAGTTTAAATTTCAGTTTTAATAAAGGGTAGAGATTTTGTACAAACCTGTGTAAAAAAACAACAACAAATATAAACCTTTCATAAAATTCATAATCTGCACTGTATTGTGTCCTGTTTTATTGATTTTCAATTTAAAAAGGGATGAAATGATTGAATTGTGCAGGACAATATAAAATTGTTTTAATACAAATGTTTTTCTGGTTCAAATTGTTTGTTACCAACGCAACCTTAAAAACAAAAATGCAAAAAAAAATCGTAAAAAAAAGGGATGAACAAGTCTAAATTAAAAAAAAAATATGTTATGACTTTTTTTGTTAATTTAATTTTGGGGTTGGTATTTATTAAATTTCAAAATGTGCAGTTCAATGAACACTTACAATTACTGTAAATGTAGAATTTTTTTTAAAATGTTGTTTTCCCTCCCCTTCAATTTTATGTTGTTGTTTTTGATTTGGAATCAGTAAATGCCGAAAGTCCAATTTAAACGTAACAATGTTTGATTGTTATCCAAAATTAACGGTTTATTCTCGGTATTATTAAGTACTGATTTATTTCTGGACTTATAAGATATGTTTAATAATTTATTTATTATTAGCACCAACACAATAGTAAATATTGCCTGATATTATATTATTGTACCCGGATATATAACGATAGACAAACTTGGGCCTCAGTATAAAGAGGCATTGATTACAATATTAATTATTTTATTTTATGTTATATCTATATATTTTTACTATTTCAAATTATATTTGGTCACCAAGGTGATTTGTAAAGAAAAATTACTTTTAAGTTATTTTGTGAACTCAACGGGAATCGAACTCGGACTCCTCGGTTAATAAGCCAAACGCTTACCCAATACACCACCGAGTCCTACAGCTTAAAATTTATATATAAAGTTAATAATAATTATACAGAATTTTTGTTAGAAATTTGTTATACAGGGTGTCCCATGTGGGGTCAATCTTTAGTTCGGAAGATTTATTTTATTTAATTCAAAATACTATTTTCAGAGTTGCCTTCATTGGTATTGTAAATTTTCAGAATGAGTACTAAAATTCAACTAAGAAACATTATATTATTTTGGATTAATAATCAACAGAATTAGAACTACAAGTATTAAAATCGAGTTTGGTTAAACCATATGTATTCCATATGCTTATATAGCTTATAAAAGCGGCTATACCTTGAACATCTATTTTGAAAACTTACATTATAGTTAAACTTTTGTTATAAAAATCTTAATTTAGGGCTTATTCAAACCTTGGTGAGCTGTAGCTCTGTAACGGTTGCGGGTGAATCGAAAAGTCCTTTCATGAAAAAAGGGTTTCGCAATATCTACATCACTACCTACAGCAATTCTTTTAAATCTTCTAACAGTTTTGTAAAATTCCGCCCGGACAAACGAACGGACAGAATGAAACTATACTTTTTCTTAAAACTTTTGGGAAATGTGCTAAAAACTACACTTTGTAGTTAAAACAAATTAAATTTAAAAATTTTGCTAAAATTTTCTAATAACTCTTTTATTAAAAGCCTTTTTGGGGTAAAAATTATTCCAGGAACTGCTAATCTTAAAGAAATTAAATCTAAAATATTATTATGTTTTCTTTGAAATTAAAACCACGTTCTACACTTTTAAATTTAATTTGAAAACTTTTAATTTTTTTTTATTTTTTAGTTTATTTCAAAGAATTTTTCAAGTTACCCCTATAATGGTTCCTGAACAGCAATAAATTAAAAGAAAGGAAAAGAATGTGGTAAGAAATTTATATTCCCTCATAGGATCAAACAATAAAAACTTTAAAATAAAAATTAATTGAAAAAAAACCACAAACACCACAGTCCTTGCTTAGGCACAAATCAAAAGAAAAACTAAATTAAGGAACTTAAATTAAAATTAAATATTAAAAAGAATTCTTTAAAATACAGGGAAATTTATATGTAGTAGTAAATTAAAATTAACTTTAAACATAAAGAAAAAAGGATATTGGTCTGTTAACCAGGACATCTTTGTGAGTTTTAAAAAAGGAGTAAGAGAAATTAAAATAAAAAAAAAATTAAGTTTATTTTTTTTAACTAATGTCCTTTTAATTATTATTAAAAAAATATTAGCTCACTTTTTGAATGAAGCAATTGAATTGAAGGATCATTTACTTAGAGACAGTTGTAAGGCAGTTCACCAGAGGGAAATTGAGGTGGATTAGTTATACCCTAAGGAAAAATGAGGAATGTATAATAAATTTGGCGCTAGTCCGCGGGTCCACTAGTCTGATACAGGTAGAGGTTAGTATATGCGAAATATCCTGGAATGGAGTGGTAGAAAAATATATGAATAGAAATGGATGGAGACTTCAAGGAAAAGCCGTATGTTTCCAAATTAAGTTAAACAGAAAAAACAAAAAAAAAAAAAAAAAACTAATTTGCGCAATTTTTATCATTAACTAGCCTTCTAACAACCGCAATTTCGACCTGTTTACTGCACAACTAGTTGAAGTGCAACTTGAAAAAATGTTGAAGCTTCAAATTTGGCACAAGGGTGTTCTTTACTATTTCTTGTGTGTGTCCCTAATTTGGGATCTATTGGAGTGGTGGTACAGTACCCCTCTTGGACCTCCCAAGGTTTAAAAGCTTATAATCGAAATTACTAAAAATTGTAACTTAAAATTAATATAGAACGTTCCATTTGTGTACAAGGGTTTACTAGTATTTAAAGTACAATGCGGACTGCATATGTGCGAAATCCCTCTTTTTAAGATTCCAGGCCAGGTGCCCTTAGCCGATAAAGTTTTAAAGCTACCAACGTCTAAATTTTCACATTTTCCTGGTATCTATTGAAGGTAACTCAATCATTAGGAACACATCTCCAAATGAACCTTTAGGAACCCAAAGAAAAGGTTGTCCCAATAACACCTGAAGGCAAACGATATTAGAAGAATTGCCTCAGCTGGAAAAATTTGCGGGAAGCAAAAATAACTACTCCGAATAGAGTCATGTGGAGAAGTCTAGAAGATATCCTATGCACCAAAGAGGAGCAATACAGATAAAAATAAGAAACTTTACACAAAGGTCTATAATATTGAAACAGGTATAAAAGAACTATAATTAAAAGGTTAACTATTTATCATTAATTTTAATAAACATTTTCGAAGTGCGATGTGAGAATACTTTTAAACAAATAACAAACCTTTCTAAACTGTTTAAGTATAATACGATTAATTTCCCATTTTCCAACAAAAAATTTTCTTTGTTTTTCCAAAAAAACAAAAATGTTTTTTAATTATCAGTATTGAATAACAATTACCTTATTTAATGTGTTAAAAGGTCTAATGGATTAAATGTTAAATTTAATTATCCCAAAGATTTATCAAGAGTAAGAAAAGGCGTTATAATAAATTACGATAATATATATTCCAAATTTTTACAGTTATATAAAAGCCTCTATAAATTTCTCCCGCGGAAAAATTTGTTGAAAGCAACGAAATGTTAACTGAAGTGGAAAAAAAAACATTCTATATGAGTATACCTATGTACACCTGTATCTTACTTTATATCGTAAAAGCATAAAAATAAGAATCCTTAATACGATTAAAATATATAAGTATACGCATTCTTCTAAAAAGCAGTTTTAATTAAAAGGAGTGCTTTTGTAATTTTTTTGATTGTTAGAACAAAATTGATTTTGAATTTTGATTATGAATCATAAGATATCATAGAATCAGCCTTAGTGTCAACGAACTTTTCAAGGTTAAGTTTACTTCTTAAATTAAAAATTATTTTTTTCATTATGATTTCGATCTAAAGTAATAAACATTTATGATAATTGAAAGTAAAATATGAGACACATTTATTCATGCTTAAATATAACGGTATTGTAAATGGCCACACCTGTTATAAAGAAATAAATCAATTAATGCCGCTCCTCAAAGTTTCCCATTCTCACACAGTTCAATTCCTAAGTGATGAAACACTTCATATGGCAACTTGTTTTTTATCACCGTTGCACCTTTCTGAAACCACATCCCTTCTAATGTGCTTCTTTAAGTTGATAATGCATAAATTAAAATATATTAACATCTTTCTTCTTCTTAATATCCATTCGGGTTTTTCCCATCCTTCTTAATCCCTTAATACCACCCTAAAATACTCAATTTCCCTAACCCATTTCTTGAGAAACCTTTTGATATCCAACCAATTTGTGTTTAAGTCCAACACAAATCACATAAAGTTCCGTGCAGCTCCTGTATGAATGGATTTCGAAGTTTCCCAGGGACATTACAAAAAATTCAGATCGGAATTGTGATTTCACAACAAAAATCCTAATAAGTTATGCATTTAAAATTTTGTCAAAAGTAATTAACCAGATGATATAATTTCTATATTACGGTCATACGGGTATACCAGAGTTGGCACAGTCTTCTCTACTATACTCTTTCTCTCTTTAAATAATCTACATTATTCAGTTTTCTCACCTCCTTAAACCTTTAGGAATTTCTATTAATTACTGGAAAAAAGTAATCATAAATAATTTATGCTGTTGCTTTTTAATTTTTATACCCGTATGACTATATAGTCAAAGGGTATAATAAATTTGCCATTACGTTTTGACGCAGAGAAGGAGGGGGGGTAGATATGGACTCAAGTGTATGGATCGGATCAGAATCAAAAAATAAATCGAGTTAGCTATGTATGTCCGTCCGTCCGTCCGTCTGTCCGTCCGTCACCACGATAACTCAAAAACTAAAGGAGCTAGGATCTTGAAATTTTCGCAAATCTGTTTTTTTACAATAGCCGTCATCGCTATTTAAATCCAGCCATTTTGTTCCATGGGTTCGGGTAGCTGCCATACAACTTCTTTTTTTATATTACTCTGTACCTATTACAGCCGCATGTCTGAGATTTTGCCAAAAATAGTTTAGTGTAATGGCCAAAGTTTCTGCAAAATTTGGTTGGTCTACTGCAGAGGGTTCGAGTAGCAGCCATACAACTCCTTCTTTTATATGAGCATTACACTACACCTAATAAAGCTATATGATTGAAATTTTTCCAAAAGTAATTAATGTTTATAAATAATATAATGTTTATATAACGGTCATACGGGTATCCCAGAGTTGACACAGTCTACTCTACCACACTCTTCCTCGTTTTTTATATATTTATACTTTAAGTCCCTGTTAAAGGTTTCTGTAAAACTAATTTTAGAATTTATAAAGAAGAAAGTCCAGTAAAAAAAATTGTACTAAGTAAGCAAATTTATAAAAAAATTAAATTAAAAACTTTTATAATTAAAAATAATTATCACCGATTCCTTTGCATATACATACATACATCACATATATTTTCACTATTTATAATAGAAATAGTTTTTTGCACCGTATTTTGTACAATTGTTTGGATCTTTCACAAGCTGTGGATAAAATAGAGATGAAAAATTGTTGCAGTGGGAATAAGTTAAAAAATGGAATAGTTTTCCCTTTATTTTGGTGGAACTTTTTTCTATTCTTCGGTCAAGTGAAATAGTGAAAAAATGATTAAAAGTTTATGGAGTTTAAGTAGAATGGAAAAAGTGAGGTTAAAATGAATTGGTTGAATTCTATTTACAAATAGTTGTAAATATGAAAGTTACAATTTCTTTATGTAAATGCATGTATTCTTTGCGCCAATAATGCTGAGACGACTATTACTATTGAGGACTTTAACAACAAATTATTAATTAATAGTTTTATTGAATGAGCTGTGCTAGGATTCAAATCATCTTAAGATATAATAAAAATTTTTAAATAATTAAAAACTAATAATTACAAAGTTGAAGTAGCAATCAGATAAAAATTGTTTAATTTTTGAATGTAGGTCAAAGGATATTCTAATTTTGCTATAATGTTTGCGACGCAGTAAAAAAGCAGAGGTAGATATAGAGCTGTAATACCTTCCAAATCATTATTCAGTCCGATACCAAAGTCTGATATTCTGCCGAATTTAGTAAAATATTTATGGTCAAAGTTTGGGCCGAATTTTGTTAATCCAGTACAGTGGGTTCGAGTAATTGCCTCACAACTTTTTTTTTATATGATGATTATTATTCGTATTAGATCATTATTATTTGCAACTCATTCGGATGGACCTAATATTCTTCAGTAAATTTAATTAGTTTGATAATACCATCCATTACAAACAATTCCGTTTTGAAACAATTCCATAGAATATGAAAGACAAAGAGCTTTTTCTAATATACTGTATCGTCGTAGATGCTATTGAGTTATTTTAATTTTAGACATGAAACCGATCCAGAATTTCTAATTATCAAACGCTGATGAAGTAAACCTTCACTATATTTAAACCCTTATCAATATACATAAAAGCAAATGTTTGTTTGTTTGTAGCGCATAGACTTTTGAACTACTCAGACGATTGTAAAAAAAAGTTGGCTTCAGAAAGATTTTATGGGTTAACCATTTTCCCTCAACGGACAGCCAAGTTGGGTCTGTGGTGCAATTATTTAAACTATTTTTTTCTATAATAAAAACGGTTTTCACTGATTGCTTTCAAATTTTGTAACATGATGTTTCTTGATAATGGAAGTGACTCTGTTAACTGACAACATGGAATTTGTTAACCCATATTGGCAAGACGATACACGAAAAGGTTTTGGAAGTGAATTACGTCCAATCATGCAAAATTTGTCGAGTTTGATAAGCATATTGTGACACAATTTACCATGTGTAATTTTTGGGTTAATTTTTTTCAACAATATTCAATTTGACTTTAATTAAAAACCCATTAAGTGGCGCAGCGCCAAACACTGGTTGTTAGGGTGTTTAAACCTTGAAAATGCTTTAATTCAAACTTGCCTACATTAACATTCTAAGTTTTCCTCATATTGTAAAAAGAAGGTAAAGTACTCTTAATTCCAAATTAAAATTTCGTAAAAGAAAACTTTTGACAATAAACGAAGCTAATCCACATGAAAGAAAATTAAAATTTTTCATTTTTTTAAAATCCTAAGTTTTCAAACCTTAATTATAACTACAAATCATCACTAGGCATCATTCCTTAGAACTTAATTATTTTGGTAATGAAAAGCAAGCATCTTTAGTTTTTTTTTGGTGCGTTGGAGTGTTGTTAAAAATTCTGAACATTTTCATTTCCTATTGTAATTTTTACAAAGAGAGAAAACGATAAAATAAAAAACTTTTAATTTAAAAAAAAAAATTACAGAAATACAGGTTATTTACCTGTCTGGAATATTTTTTTCTCTTTTTAAAATATTAAGCGCCAAGTTGAAAGTCATAAAAACAAATATTAAGCCTCCTAGATCTTCATCCCTCAACCCCTGTATAACTTGTTATCAAGAGTTTAATAAATTTTATTAATTTATGCAGTAACAGCAGGCACTTTATACTTAGACTCCCTTTAGTGGGAATACTTAAAAAAATGACAAAAGTTTATTTGATGTTATGCAATATTTCATTTGATACTATGTTCAACATTATTTTAGCTTCGTTAGACTTTTGTTGAGTTGTTGTTTTATTTTATTCCATATATTAATACTCAGGATAAATGAATCTGTTCTTATATAGAGCACATCTGTTAAGATTAATGAAGTGAAATTAAAGTTTTCTTTGCAAGGTTGTGATATTTGAGAGATGTCACCTACTGAAGGGAAACTTTATACAAATAATCACTAAAGGTCCTTCACTTTAATAAAATAAGTTTCCTGAACATTTAATGTAAAAATTTATAGTTTTTAATATTTAATAGTCAAGTTTTGTATATTTTTTAACCATTATTAACTCTTTACTATCTTATTGGACCATCCATTTAACACAACATAGACTTCGACTTTATTTTTCTTTTCATTAAAGGAGGACAACTCAAAAATTAGAACTCAATAGAAAAAAGATATTGAATTGACCCAATTTGCTCAGCGGGGTCGTTCATATAACTTCGTGTTTCAAATGGCCATAACTTCGGGCGTAGCTCTCTGTATTTAATTAAGAAAACTGCAGTGGCTTGGCAAATTATTAGGGACAGTACGAATTTTCTGAAATTTTGGAATTTGGATGATTTTATGATATGATTAGTTATATTTAAATTCAGTTCTTGTTTTGTTTCTATTATTACTTCGATTTTAAATATTTCCCAAGTATAACGACCATTATAGTATTAAATTGTAAATTTCACACTGCCTCATAAAGATTTGATCCCATAAGTATTATGATGGGGTTCGTAATATCTAAAAAGAAAGGAATATGGCCATTATATATAGTCGGGGAACTATGAGGCGAGAATAGAAAAGGAATTTTTAGAAAACCGGTTTTTCACGTAACTTACAGAATGGTTTCTTGATTCTGGGCAGTATCTTTTTATGAAGGACTCATCTTCCTGCAATAACACCAAAAGTATAGTTAAGTTCTTGGCTGCAAAAAGTTATTGATAGAACTAGATTATTTCAAGTAATAATGAATTTTTAACATATAAAATTACAGCTTTATTTTCTTAGAGTGTCCCTAAAAATTTGGAAACCCAATTGTTGACCATCATACTGCTAAGTTTGATAGTCAATAAAATTATTAGTTAGTCTAGTGTAGCGGCTAGTCTGTAGTCAAGTCTAATCGAAAGGCTGCAATTCAGTTTCCTTTTTTTCACGACCAACGTTTGCATTAATTTTAGTTAATCTATTGGGGCAGGTTCGAAGAGTTGCTATAGAACTTGCTGAGAGTATAGTTAAGCTAGGTATCTGAACTTTTGTCAAAATAAATTAGCCTTGGTTAATCTTTGTTAAGTCGATCTTTGGTGAAAGATTCGTGTAACTGCTTTGAAAATGAGAAGTTTTATTCACTCTTCATTGTGTATCTAATGGAGCTATGGTTATAAAGATTAGGTTAACATTTCAACAAAACTTGGTTCCTCAAGTGCAATCTGAAAACTTTTATTCGTTATATTAAATTTCCATTTAAAATATTCAGTAATTTTAATAATGCAAATTTATTCAATGCCGTTATAATCGATTACTAACATTAATTTAATAAAAATATATATTAAATCACTGAATCCAATTTTAGATAATTTGTGAAAAATTAATGATATTATGATATTTGATATTTTTTATTGCCTATAAAATTTAACCACTTTTTCTAATTTATTTTGATAAATGGTTTGCTTTAAGGCACCAATTAGCTTAATTTCGAACGCCTAATAAAACTTTTTGTGCATAATTTAAAAAAAATTTTTAAGTGATTTATTAGGGTAATAAAATTAAAATATTTGTTGCATATTTAGAAAATTGAAAGTTTCTAGCACCCACTCAAATTAATTCATTTCTAACAATTTTGAAAAGGTGTCATTTAATTAATATCATAAATTTTTAATTTAATTTTATTCCATTTAAATGTGTAATATTGTCAAAATATTGTGAAAATACTAAATGGTTGCTTTATTTTTAGAAATTTATAGAAATTTTTTTTGAAAAACTTAGATTTTAGAGTACCGCAGCGAGAAATAACTTGATTTACAGAATAATTTTTAGAAAAGGAATTTGCTAGAATTCAATGATACATAGTTTCAAATTATAAATGTCTATAAATTTTACTAAGCCAACGTTTTCGAGATACCACTTTCCAAATTTGCTTAAAAATTTATTTGTTAGTTAAAATGTTCCTCTGTATGCACCCTAGAGGTTAAATATCTTGACTAAGAGAGCTGAAATGTTTTGCAGTGGGATCAGCCACTCTGTTTTGTAAGTCAGATTAAGTTTAGAATATGGATACCTTCCAAGAAAGTGATAGGACCTTTTTTTTAGAAAATTTTTAAGGCTAATTTATATGGTGCTTGAGACACTTTAAATAAGGTTGAAAAGTTTCTGTCGAACATCTAGTATTGACATTTTGCTGTTTATTAAGTTTATGGCGATATTTCTATATATTAAATATAATGAAGTCGGATATAAATGAAAAGTCTAAATGAATTTTAAGTCTTTTGGCTTAATCCATAATGACCGATCGTAATAACGGGTTTCTACCAAAACTGTAAATTTTTTGACTTTGATATTTCATATTTTATAAAGTTTGTGAAGAATAAAAATTCGAAGTCTAGGTCTTTTAGAAACTGCAGTGAGATTTCTTTATCTTTCCATAGAAATGTGTGTACAGAATTGATGCTACGTTTTTTTTCTGTTAGCTACTTAACCAAAACGTTACCTGTCGTCTTCAGTTTGTCCCAGTTTATTTAAATAAAATTGGTCCTAATTATTTAAATGGTACTATATAGGACTTTGAACTTTCATTAGAATTACAAAGTTTCAATATTCTTTTTGCTGAACTTAGTAAGTGGTGTACCACTTTTCATATTTATGAATAGATATTGGGTTCTTGTTCTATCTACAGGCGGAGGATTTGGCGGATAGTTTTGAGTTTCGTTGATTCTTTGCTTTTACCTATAACTTTTTTAACTTTTTAGGTGCCTCATTATTCTTTTTAAACCTCCCACTATTTCTTGGAGATGAAGAAGTGGGAGGTTTATATTCATTTCTATTTATTCTCTAATGCAAGTTTTCATAGTATCTCTTGTTACTAAATATATTTAGTTCAATATTTTTATACCTTTTAGTACTCCACAATTTTAATTATTTCAGACTTTTCTTTTGCATATAATATTATTAAGTGTTACGCCATACTCGAATAAAGTCATTCATAAAGTTTGAATAAACAATATTTTATATTTCAAAATTTTATTCAACAAAGTTTTCTTCAAAAAAACAATGTTAAAAGACAAAATCTTTTAAAAAAGTTGCAAAACATCTTTATTAATTCGGTTTTAAAAGAAGGTGTAGCTAAAAAATTTAATTTAGAACGCTACCACCTGGAGTTTCAAAATTGTAACACCCCATGTTATTAAGAAATACGATTAATTTATATTTTTGTATAACGTATTCACAATTAATGACACAAAAAAAAAAAGGTTTTTTAGTTGTCAAATTTGTTTGTTGTTTTTTTGATGGCGCATGATCAAACGCTTCAAATTTTTCGTATAAATTCTCACAAATTCAAATTTTTCAATAAATACTTTTATATAAAGATAGATCATTAAAAAGTTTTATTTGAAATTAAAAAATAAATTATTGAATAAATTAATATTTAATTTTATTTTGTTATTTTCTTTCAATTCATTAATAATAGTGCGTGATATTTAAAGTTTATGTTGTTTGAATATCATTAGCTTTTTGTTTTTTTTCTACTTTTCGATTTGACTCAATTAACTTTCTTGAGCTTAAGGCAAGACGAGTGAAAAATAAAGAAAACTTTACAAATAAGTTATTGAAACTTTAAAAATTTTTTAACCGAACCAATTCGCTCCAATTCAAAAGCTTAATTTAAATAGCCGTAATTACAACTAATAAAACCCGAAAGACAGAAGCTCAAAGTATTTGCGAATAAGTGTCAAAGGCGAATTTGTATAGCACTTAAGATATACTTACGGCAATTAACTAGAGAGGAACGGGTAGTGAGACAAATATAACGTAGAAGATGAAGATGTATTAGTCACACATCCATTAAAAAACACCCAACCAACAAAACCATAATGATCTTAAAATGGAATTCCAAGGCAGCCGAACGCGAGGTAAGCCCAAAAACATCTCGCGTCGAACAGCAACGGCTGAACTAATTAAGAAATAAAGAAACTTGGAAGAAAAACCGAAAAATAAAGAGGAGGTCTATCAATTGATGCCCTATGCTTCCACGGGGAATAATATGATAACAAAAAAAAACAATAATTATCGTTAGTTCTGTTAATTAATGTTAAAAAATAAATTTTTCATATAGGAGCAACTAGAGGTACTTTAAATTATGATTAAGTTACAGATTCTTAAAAGTGGCAACTTTCCCGACTCCTATCAATTTCTACCGGTTTTACTTCTGCCAAAATTTCAAGTTTCAGAAGATTTTACGGGCCAAATATTTTGCAAAAATTGAGTTTCGCATGAGGGATTAGTTTTAGTACCATATGGCATTTATGTGCAGTTAAACGATACATTTTTAAAAAGGTTATGAAAGCTGTGTGCCTCCTACCCTTTGCAGATTGAAAATATACATTAAAGTCCTTTTGTAATAATAACTTAAATTAAAGTCCTATTTTCCTTAAATATAGATTAATTAATAGATTTTTTAGTCTATTTTCAAGTTTTAATTTGTATGATGACTATAGATATTAACAGGGTTAAATTCTTTTAAAGTTCTGATAATCCATCGACAAGTGTCATTTTAAACTTTAAACTAGAGTATGGTACTTGTAACTAAATTGTGGAATTAAAAATGTCTTGAGAGGAGGCATTAAGTTCCAAGAGGAAAATAAAAGTCATTTTCAAAACATTTCAATAAACATTTCAAATCGTCAAAGTTGCCTCATCATATATTTAAGAATAATGTTGCATTAGGAATGAAAATTTTATTCATATTCATATGTTACTAATAAAATTGTACTTGTATAGGAAACTTTGATTTGGGAACTCCTACATTCTGATTTTTTTTTAATATTTGAATTTAATTTATATGCTTAATTGTAATTGTAATATACATTTCCTTGTACTGTTAAATTAATAACAAATCTATTATTATGTATAGGTGTAACACAGTTAATTTTTTATATAGTTTTTTATAGTTTACCAAAAAGATCTGCCCGTTGGTCAAGAGAAAACACCTTTTTTAGTTTAGATTTAAAAATTATATGGAATTATTAAGAACCCTAAAGGATTACAAAATAAGGAAAAGAATAACTATTTCCTTTAGGCGTTAGTTTAACATTTAATACTTGTAATAAAGGGTGAATATCAAACTTTCATTGATACTCTGACAGTTTGGTAATTCCTCGCCGTAGGCCATTTTATGATAATTATTGGATAAACCAAACTATAATTTCATTTTTACTATAATTTTGTTTTACAAACTAGAATGAAATTCTTTGTATAATTCACTATATAATTATGTACATTGATTCCATTCAATTGAGTTGTTTATATAAGTGTATCTTCTACCGCAATGTCTCTTAATTAAAGTACTTCACCAAAAAAAAAAAATATGATGCGTCCACCACAGAACCAACCGCTCTTACAAGAAAATAAAAATGTGAAACATCTTTTAAAGATTGTTTACTATTGCATACATATTATAATTTTTATCAAAGCAATTAACGTTTAATAATTGTAAATTTTTACTATCATACATAACGGTATTTATTTATTTAAAATTGTGTTAATAATTTTCAACAACTTTGGTAACCCTGAGCAACCAGCAGTTACAACCTCATACAAATCAATTTTTACAGTTTTATAAGAATAAAATAATATTGTCTTTGTATAGGTAATTTTAAATGCTGGTTATTCAGTACTGAAGAAGTAGTAAATCACTAATGAAGTTCCGCGAAATAAATGAAACAACAATATAGTACTGTAAACTGTTACTCTCTATATGAATCTCCTTTTATACCTAGGAGAATGTTACTTTATTCGATCATTATAGCAATTAAATTTAATTAGAGTTTAAACTTAAATGGCGGATTCTCTTATTATTAATTTATACCTTAAAAATTTTGAATAAAAAAAAAATAAAATATTTGTTTAATTATTCTAATAATTTTTAGCAAATAGTAAATTTTATATTGGTTTACGTACACACAACCGGACATGATAAAAATAACATGTTTCATGGGTTTATGAACAATTGGAATAATTCATGTAGGTATGAAAAAATCTGAGAGTCCCCTTTGTGCTACAATACGCACCGCTTATTATATTTCATATAAGCGGTTGGTAAAAAAAAAATAATGAATCAATGCATATGTTTAGGATTTGAACTTGCTTAAAAAGTCATATGTTATTTATAATTAAGGATTTTTACTTACAAGGTTTTATCTAAACCTTATTCCAAAAAGTTATTTAATATTCTTAGTCACCTAAAGCATTGCCATTTTTTAAAGGCTTCAAAAAGCACTCGTAAAACTATAAAACTTGACACACAAAAATATGTCAAGAATGAGAATTTACTTTCATATTCCTGAATCATGGAATATAGTACTTGTATTGTTCTCCTTTTAATTCATGTTTTACTAAGAATTACCCCGATACTCTTGTTGTTTTTTTAGTTTCATTTGGAAAATTTTCCAAAGAAAAAAATTTGTACGCACTGAAGTCTAAACACAGTTGACATTTATTTGATATTCTCAGAAATCCATTTATAAATAAAAAATTTTTACCTTAACATCATTATAATCCAAATCCATTATTCACATAGGTAGAACATAATATCTATATAATATATATATATATAAGAACATGACGTGATGAACAGTCTTCTAATTGTGTGTGATTGTGAATGACATTGATGCTAAATGGATAATGTATAAAAGCCAAGAAATTCAAGTAACATAAGATAACAAAATTTCAAGAAAAAAAAATTAGGCAAAATTGAACTAATAAAGTTGATCAGTCTTATCTTATGATGCATTTCATTATTTTTCTAGTTTGATATGATTTAATTTATAAGTAACTTTAAAGGTCGGTTCCCACTACAGTGACAGGGTGATGACGATGTACAGTGTTATTATGCATTTTTTATGACTATAATCACTCCGATATAAACGACGCCGGCCGTCACATAAATTTTTTTTATTTTTTCGTCGTCGTCGGTAAAGTGTGAATAGATATTTACGGTGTCACGGTTTCACTGCAATGTCACGTGCTGGCGTAGTGGGAATCAACCTTATTAATTTAATTTCTTTTTTAACACCGGGAGTAATAAATTTTTACAAAGCCTAGTTAATCCAAATTCAACAAATCCAAAATATTGTGAAGCTTTGAGGCAGATAAATAAGATTGTATGAAAAACTATATGTAATTTATTATTGAATGTGAAAAAACTAGTTAATATTAAAAAACTTTGCTGTAAATGAATTTCAAATTTAAATTGATCTGCAATTGTGTTTCAGACAGAGAGGCGGACGGACGGACACACATAGTTAATCGACTTATCCATATACTTCCATACAGTTGAGTTCCATATGGTTTCATATGGTTGAGTTCATGTCTACAGTGTCACAAACGTATTGGCAAATTTAGTACAACCTTAGAACTTTGTTCGTATGTTTCAACAATACAGTGAAAAGAATCTTAAAAAGTTTTGAGAACAGTTTACTTTTATGTTAACTTACATATGATACTTTTAATCGATTTCATTAAATATATGTATGATACGCTGAATATGCGATTAAATAATTTCACATATTTTGTGCACAGAAACGGATTAAGATCCAATCCATAAATGAAATTTTAAGTATGATCTACGTTTTCTCTTAAAGCATCAATTAAAAGATAATAAGTAAATGAAATTCTTAATAAATGAATTGCAGAATCGTGGGAAAATTTATTGCGGTCAAAAAATGTTTTGCGGATGCACGTAACTTATAAATTTGATGTATTTATCTTAATAGATAAAAATTCTGTTTGGGTTTATCACAGGTATTATTTTTAAAAAAACAATTATTGGAAAAAACCCCTATTTTAATCCGTACATAAATATTATCCCTTTAAATTATCAAATTTATTACACCCAACAGATCTTCAAAATTAATAAAAATGGAAACTTGAAACTTTTTTACAAGGTTTCTTAAATGTCTCTTTTTGTTCTTGAAATTGGAGGAAAAAAAAAGAATAGAGGAGAAGTAGTTGATGTCCTAAACTAATTTATGATGAAAACCTCAAATTTAGTTTTGACATAATATTCATATTTATTTTGTGCTCCACAAAAGTTAGCTGATTAGAAGTGATGGCTTTGGTAATTATTCACGCCTCACATCGCCAAACAATTCTTTATCCACAACTAATAAAAATAAGCACTTTGTAGAAGATGCTTCTGCCATGTTTCCATTAGGTCCTTGGTTCGGCTGGTTGCCAAACGCTTCCTAATATCCTACATGCGTGCATTTCTTAGATATCAATTTATATTACTTGGTAACATAATAAAAATGGTACTGATTTTAATTAATGCCTATCTAAAATATTCTATAGATTTTCACTTTAAAGTTGATTTTACAGGGTTGGTGCATTACATAAGTCGATGGCGTCGACATATTGTTATTTAATTACTTACTTTTAAATTTGTTTTTGGTTGTTAAAAAAATCTTTTCCAAAAAAAATTTAATTGGCAAAAATTTTAGCTTTAAAAATTTTTCATTTTCTCAAATTTACAGAGCAATAACATCAAAATTTTTTAAAGGAAATCCCTTCATCTTTAATAACTAAAATTCCATTAACCTAGATTTTTAAAGTACATTAAAGATGAAAGTTTGCATTTCAAAAACAAAAATAAAATAGAAGAAAAACTGCAAAATGATAAGGAAATAGAAAAAAGTCTAAAGAAAATCGGAAAAGCGAAGAAAAACAACTTATTAATTTCTAAAATGAAAAGAAGGGCACCAATATGACGGGAAACATCATATATTCGTTATAATTTTTTTCAGTTGCAATCTTGGATACCTACATTTTGAACCAAATTCTATTGTTTTTACTTTTCCATTTTCTTAAAAAATTTTCCAGATTGTTGTCTTTCATTTTTCATCTTAAAAATTCAAAAAAAAATCATTTTGAACCGTTGAATCATAAAACAAAAATGCAGAAAAAGTTGAAGACTTCAACTTTGCCCGAATATATTATTCTTTATTTATAACTCATAGTGCAGAAGTAAATGGATCGATCCTAGATAATAGAAGAAAGGATACAAAATTTTGAACAAAAGTTTTGATTTGTTGTTGTTTTTTTTGCGCTGTTGTTCTGAAGTTTTATTATAGTCCCACATATACACAGTATTGCAATTGTAACAGTTTTTCATAGAAGAACAATGGAAATCATTAGAGAATTGTTCTAATTTAAAAGTTAGTTTTTGTTCTAGTTGTTGTTTTCACTATAGAAATTATAGTGATGTATAATTAAGTTTTCAGATCTATTGTAAAATTTATGAAACAAAAAATAAGTATTCTAGATACTTTTAATTTTGAGTTTCAAAATTTTTCTTTTTATATTTATAAACATCATGCAAAGAAGCAAATAACATTTTAACCCCAAACTAACACATAAAATAATAAAGTGTTCCTAGAAAACAACACTGTGAACATCCCTATACCTCTAAAAACTTTTGCCTTAATGCATTCGTTGCACTTTAAACAGCTATACATCTTATGTCTGACTGACATTGAACTTTGTAGAAATGATTATCCAGGCCTTGAATAGAATCAAAATATTTATATTCTGTGAGAAATCAATTCTCCCATATGACAGTGAAAACCGGCTGATGAACGAGTGTCATATAAAAAAATTTCGGGTTTCCATAAACATTCTGTCTTCGCATTATATGGTGTCTTCGCATTATATGGCAACAGTTTTTTGACTAGGGACAACCACGAATGTAGAATTGACTGTAATAACACATCAAGAACATATCCGGGTACAGATAAAAAAAGAAAACAGATAGTTAGGACCCATATTAAAAAGAAATTCCATTGCCAAACAAGCATTATATTGGAACCTCCGGGGCAATAAAGATTGGACAGACCCAGAAAAACTTGACAAAAAAACCATAGAAAATGAAATACAAAGAGTGGAAAAAACATGGATAGAAATCAAATCAACAGCCCAAAATAGAGTTGTCGAGTGTGGAAGTCAAGGAGAAAGTTTCCCAAAGGGATTAGAAAAGGAAAAAAAGAAAAACCCGTTTTGTATCACATATTTTCGGACCCGCTGCTTAAACGCTTAGATTCAATTGGAAGAACTATTCAATCAAATTATGACTTCAAAAAAATGGAATCGCCTGAGCGAATAAAGTTATTGAATCTCTTGAATTAATTTCTTAATCCCTTTCTGCATGACGATTTTTAAAAAAAAAATATTTGACAGTCGGGAAAAACCTGCGCACAATTTCAGTGAGTGTTCAGTGGTTCAGACACCTCTGGTGTTTGCATTCAATTTCAAGCAAATCGGCATACATTTTACTCAAACGCTCAATACTAAAATAAATATTCAATTTTAAGGTATTTATTTAATAATTGTTTACAATAATATTTATTTAAATGTCTGAAGGCTTTTCTACTTTAATTTCTTTCTTTTGAGCTTTAAAAATTTAAATTACGTTAAAATTAACTACATTTAAGTCAAAAACAATACTGCCAACCTTTTAGATTTTCAATAATAATGATCCTTCAAAAAACTGTACAAAATATTTATAAAAATTTACCATAAAATCAATATACCAACTGTTACACTTAAATACTAGTGATATTAGTTAGTAATCAAACAATTAAGATTTAACTTTCAAAACGAATTTAACTTTCAATTTATTTCAATCAAAAGAAGTCTTGTTTAGACTCCAAATCAAAATTGATTGTAAAATTTATTTTGAAATCAAGTATTAAGTTATTTAAAAATTTAATTGAGTTTTTTTAAAGTACAAAACTTAAGCTCTTGTGGATAAAAACAAAGTCACAAAAAAAAATTAATTAAACAAAACTTGTTAAAAACTTGTTAAAAAATCAAATTTTAAATTTTTTTAATTTTTTGCTCCAATTTAATCACCTCTGGTACCAAATTGTTTAGTTTAGGTCTGAATTAAAAAAATATCAAATACCAATGCTGTGATATGTTCATGGTGTAACAGCAAGGTGTACCTTTTCTTAAAACAGTGATTAAATCAAAAATTATTACTTACAAGCAAAAAATTGTTAAAAAAAAAAACAAATACATTTTTTAACTATTATATTTATTGTTTAATTATTGAGTGGGTCTGATTTATTTACTTTGAGATTTAAAAATAACTGGAGGTAATATTTCATTTGATTGTGCGGAAATAAATTCAAGGTTACCAATATTATCAATGTAATAAAATGTTATTTGTATTAATTAATTCATTCAAAAGTAAATCAGTACGAACATGTGTTTTTTCAATTTTTGGAAGTTGTTAAATTAGCCTCAAGTAATTCAAAGATTTAAAATTTAATTGAATTTAAACGAAGAAAATGGAATTGCCAGAATATATGAAATTATATTTCAGCTGGTAATATAATTTTATAAACTTTTACATTGTTTTAATTACAGTAATCATACTTGTTTGCTTTTACTTCTGATGCCTATCTACTGCTGGATTACTGCTGAATTCAATATTGTGACACATTCAGGTGTCAACAGTATTGGCATATTCCATTCTATTTGCGGCTGCATTAACTATGTCTCAAATTTTTCGCAAACCAGCCCAGTCCTTAATATTCACTCCAGATTTTATAGTCCTCGTCTTTCTTCTATTCTGCCAGCAGAAGTAATTCATATTTTGTTTCTAGCATTATATGGACCAAACAGGCTACTTTTCTTTTTTAATTATTAAAAGTAATTCTCTTTCTTGCTGCCAGCTTTGGTAGATATTCCATGATGGATACCCGATCTGTCCAAGATGTCTTTAACAGAAGTTTATAGGTCCCCATCTCAAATGTTTCCAATTAATTTATCGTAGCTCCTAAGTATCAAAGCCTCTACTCCCTATAATAAAACTGAACAGACAAAACATTTAAGAAATTGTAATCTTAAGTTAATGTTGACATCACAATTATTGAATTATCATTGTTTAATAGTTTAATTTTTTCTGAAAAATAGAAAGAAAGAAAGAAATCAGATTCCTATTGTCTTGGTTACTTTCTTCTCCGATTATTCTCTTATATGTTGAGCCTCAATTCCATCGACTACAACATAACATTTAGATTCCCCACAAATAAATTGCGTTTAGTTGAATGTCTTCCATCCAGGTTCAAGGCGATCAAAACAATATTCTTGTATTAAATCCAAAAGAATTACCAATGAACAAAGGAGCAGTATAATAAAATATTATTTTATGTAGGAGCAATGAAGTAAGCTTCTAAAAGCTTTATTCAGCAATGTTCGCTGGAGAAAGACGAAGGGTTAAATTATATCAATTTTCATGTTCACCGCTGAGCAAAGTACGAGTATTATGCAAACTTATTGAAGCGTTTGAGTGAAGAAATCAAGGAAAAACGTCGGCATTTGGCGAAGAAGAAAGTGTTGTTTCATCTAGACAATGCACCGGTTCACACATCTGTTATTGCCATAAAATAAATGAATTAAAGTTTGAATTGCTTTCTCATGCATCCTATTCACCAGATTTGGCCCCCTCAGGTTATTTTCTATTTCCAAATTTGAAGAAATAGCTTGGTGATAAAAAAATTTTTTCAAATGAAGAGGAAGAGTCTGCGGTTAATAGCTATTTTGCGGAGTTCGATGGTTCTTACTATAAACAAGGTATCGAACAATTGAAAATCGCTGGGAAAATTTACTTTTTATGTAATCCCAGCGATTGTAAGACTTATCGTGGAAGTGAATTTAAATATTCTTTATATCTGTAACAGTACAAGTTCCAATTTTAAAAATTAAAATTTGAACTTATCTATTTTTTTCCTCTTCAATTACTTTTTTGAATATAAATATCTGTTTAAGGTATAATATTTCTTTGTTAATATAACCAAACACTCGTATTAATTTAATAGGTAATATTAATTTTTTAGTCATTATTTAACAACTAGACAATATAAATGCCATTCAATATAATAATCCAAAAACAAACTTTCGATTGTTAAAACTTATTTTTTAATTATGGTAAAAAATGAGGTTAGTATTTAAATTCATTTAGGAAATTTATAATACAATAAATCCATAAATATTTGAAAATTGTTATTTGATAGCTAATAAAAATCACCGTTGTATTAAAAAGTATCCACCACTGATTTCTTTAAAAGTGCATTTTAATCAATATTATTTAAACAAAAGGTGCTATAGGTGGAAGAAATTTTATTCGAATTAATATTCAATAAAGTTAATATATGGTATGGAATTGCAGTATTGGATTGCAGAGAAAATTCATGCACAGAAACTGCTTGTCATGGAATTGCGTACGTTCAGGATGCGCCGTTAATATATAATGGCTACGCTTGCGTCAAAGGTCGTAAGAAAGTGACCCTATAATAATAGAAACACTGAATGAAAACATATCCTGCACGATCGTGTAAAAAATACGAAATACGTGCATTTAGTAAATAAAGTGGTAAATACGAAAGAACAATCCTGAAGAAGAGAAATAGATGTCCGAAAAAATGTCTGAGAATATCAAAAGAGCTGTATTTATTGTTCAATTTGCAAATTAATCCGAAAACCGCATCAAACCATGTTGATTACTGGTGCGAAGAACATGAAGCGAAACATTCTTGAACTATGTAACCTTTAACAATATCCGAGACTGAAGCATCTCGCCGTCGTATTAGAAAAACTAATCACTTATATTATAAAAAGTGTTCAAAACGTTTAGGGAACTTCGAAATACTGAAGATTCAGATTATTTTTATTTTACTCGTATAATATATTTGAAACTTTTGTTGTTTAATGTCTTTTCAATTTCTATTGTTTGCTTTCAAAATAAACTGAAGCTTTTCATATGCAAATGCGATAACGGCAGATTACTTTTTATAACTTTAAGTCCACACTTAAGATATGAATAAGAAAAGAAAACGTATTCTTTTTAACAAGATAATTTATTAGATTTTATTTGTTGTAAAAAAAAACTAAAAGTTCATCTCACTTTTAACCCAATGTGAGTCGTCTATATGCTGTAAAAATGGAGGTCACTCTTTTCCATGGTGCAGATCTTGAAAGTGGTGGTCTACCGCTGGTATTTACATCAAATTAATGGAATTCAAGATACAACGCCATAAATTTTACAATATCGTTTTATTAAACTATTGTTTAATTAAAATAAATTGAATATCACTCTTGCTAATAGACAAATTAAGTGTGAATAATACACGTGTTTAATATAGTTTGAATTTTTTTTATAAATTTATATTTTGTAAAAACATACTCTAATATGATAAACAAATTATTATAGAATTAGAAGTATCACTATTCTGTTCAAATAACAGCCGAACAGAATTTTAATAGAACATGTACTTGTAAAAATTTTAATATGACTAGTAAAAGTCGGAAATTGACAGCTAAAGAAAAGTCATCAGCCATTACATCAGCAGTACTTTATAGTTTTGGCTTTTCTTTCTGTGGATACTTTGTAACCTCAAACAAGTTCATCGGTGAAAAACAATTTCTGAATATCTGAATCCGAAAGTTTTTCTGTGGAAATAAGTGTGCGTATGTGTGCCTGTTAATACGATAACTCTTATAAGTTTCAACCGATTTTGATAACATTTTGTTGGGAATGCTTTTTCGACAATAGTATGGTTAAATTTGTTGATGCTAAATCGAGCCATGGGATCAGGAGGCTCCCATATAAAAAAATTAGACTTTTGGAGAAATCTCTAGTTCAAATGGTCGGAATCATTTCAAATTTAATACATAAACCGTTGGTCGGTACCTTTAAAGAGTAGCTTTAATAAATTGACTCTAGGATCATGGTGTCAAGAGATCGTATAATATTCGTGAATACCTGTTCTAATCATTCATCAAAATCTCAACCGATTTTAATTGAATTTGGTAAATAAGGTATATTTGGAACAGGCTTTATAAAATAAAGCATGGTTAGATAATTTTGTAAAATAACTAAATTTTAGACAACATACCCAAATGTTGACGACAGTCTAGAGGAAGGTACTATCAAAGATATATATAAGAACATATGATCTTAGGTTTCGTTTCAAGAAATAAATGTTGTCTTCCACAAACAACTCGAATGCAAAGGGATAATGTAAGGTTTTTTTTTTGTACCCCGTACCCCCTTGTACAGATTTTCATTAAATCGTAAGTAATGATAATACCATTCAAAGTATAAGCAATTAAGATAATTTTGAACCTCCCACGAAAAACTTTACATACATACTATTTTTTTTTATCGTGCCGTTCATTTAGACTCAATATTGATTTGCAAGTAAAAACGAGTCGAAATCGTTTAAAAGTATTTAGTTTTTGCCAAACCACTTGAATTACAGATCTGAATTCTCACCACCCTGCCAGATGTCACATTAACTTGTTCGAAATTCAAGTTAATGTTATTGAAAGATCTTCTGCATGCTGATATTTCTATTCAAATCAAATATTTTTAAGGTATAATAACTTTAAAGCACTTTAATACTTTTTCTAAATTTTTCAACTTTTTGAATCGCGTAAAATTCGATTTATACCTTTTTTCGATTTCAGTTCACGTAATTAAACTTAAAAGTAAATTTTTATTTTATTTTGTATTTTATTTTGTACGTTTTTTTTCCCCAATTTCTTTTCAAATCAAAACAACGAGTTCAAATCAACGAACCTGAAAATATTACCGTTCTATGAATCTTGTAGATATCATAAATTTTGTTCTTTTATGTAAGAATTTATCTATAGATAAAAATATTTTTGGGTTTATTTATATTATGTTGTGTTTTGTTTGTCTTTTTGGATTTCATTCCTTTTACTTTCAACTGTGATTTACACGTTTAAAGGTGAGTCTTTGTAATTTCATTTCAGTTTTTGATTTTGCTGAAGAAATTTCTACAGAGAAAATTTTGAATTTTTAATATATGCGTGCCTAAATGCTAACAAGTTTGTGAGTTTTAAGGCCTAAATTAAATTTATTTATTTTTACCATTTTATAAATAAAATTTTTTTTGTAATTTCTTGGAATGTTTTTAAAACAAGTTTTTATAGGGTGTATTGATAAATTTTTTTATGTCCATCCGTGTCTCCATTTGTTTAAGAAGAGCTTCGACACTGTTGAAAACGAACTACAACTGAAGAAGACAAACTACGCTTTACAATTTCTACAGTTTTTAATTAAAAGCTACCATTGTGTGAAACCAATCCCCTGCAAAACATTTTTCTACTACTTACGTAAAGTTCACTGAATGGTGCAAGATAAAAAAATTAATATACGTTAGGCGTCGGATCACCAGTTTGTGGCGCTCCTGGCATATTTGTCACATATACATCGCACCTAAGCCAGCCTATTACGTATATTTAAATTTTTAATAATATTTGGTGTTTCCTGTCATTTTAAAACGGTAAATCAAGTGTCAAAACTTAAAATATATAACTTTAAATAACATCTTAAATTTCTAAATCTTGCTTCAACTTTTTAAAGTTAACATGGCAAAATTAAATTTTTTAATTTAAATTTTAAAAATTAAATATATTTTGGCAAAACTTCCGCAAAGGGGTTGTGAGCTATCAAGATGACGTCATCACATAACGGTACTAAATATCTCAAAGTTTCCGAATATATATACCATTAGTGGCGATGGCGCCATCTAGTGTTCGAAAAATGCATTACAAAATGTTCCTAAGATTTTGTAGCATTTTTATTAAAATGTTATATTTTTCCTGTTCGTCCATAAACTGGAACCAACATCATACAATATTGTAGGGCATGATATTGTCTTTCATAAACATCTTGTTTCATCTGGATCGGTGCTACCATTTTTGAGATATTGCTATTTAAAGTGAAAATTTAAAAAAAAAAAAAAAAAAAAAATCCAACTTTCAAAAAAACTACTATAACTGTGAAATTTTCAAAAACACCCTGTATTATTATTATACCATTAGAAAGGTCTCTTAAAACTCTTTCCAACGGTATATAATAAGTATGGCATATGTTGACAAATAGCCCCACCAGAGAACATAAATGCAAAAATGACGCAACAATTTTATTAAAAAATACATTTTCATACTTTATTGGTCATAAATTTATTTTGCCTTTTAGGTTTGGATACAATATTGAGTTTGGTTCTGACAATTTGTTTTGAGGGATTTTGGAGGTGACAACCTCAAAGTTTTAAAATTTTTTTTATTTAAATATGTATGTAAAAATATAATTAGAAAGGCCCTTAGGCTACAAAATCAGAAGTAATTTTATTTGTGAAAATAGAAGCAATTTAATTTTCCAAACTTTTTTATTTAAATAGTTAGGAAGGAGTTTTAGAGTTGGTTTTAAAAGCAGGGTTTTACGCTTTTTCCAGAATATTTATATATGTGTATATGTGGGATTCTCAATTAGGAGGGATTTTAGAGTTGGATTCAAAACCAGGATTGCCCCCTTTTCCAGAATATTTATATTTATTAATTAGGGTTGATTATTTTTTGTATGAAATAGCTATGCCGAATTCTCATACCATTCTTTTCATTATAGTGTTGGATTCAAAATCTAGTTTCAATAATTGAGTTAGCGGGGGTTCGGGGGCGGCAGCCCCCGTAATGAAAATATAATATTATTTAACATGTTTTATTACAGTGTATTAAAAAAATTAGAAACTTATTAATTTTTTTAATGAATTAGGTATCCGAATTCTTATACCATTCTTTTCATTTTAGTGTTAGAATTTGTATCAATTTTACTATATGGCTTTATTTCGTAAAATTTTAGAAAATGATATGGCTTTATTTCGCATTCAAATGCGAACAACCTGTTCACCCAACCAACGAAAGGGCCCAACGAAAGGGCTAAATAAAACGTTATACAGGTTGTTGGAACAGTATAAGCGTAATTTTATATCCAACTCAAAACCCTGTCAATCTTCAAAATCTTAGTATATAAATATTCTGGAAAAAGCGTATAATTCTGACTTTATAACCAACTCTAAGGTCCTTTCTAATTATACTTTACATACATATAAATACCTCAAAAATCTTCTAAACAAAACCCAACTCAATATTGTATCAAACTATAAAGTACATTCTTAAATTTTAGAATAAATATTTCAAATGGAAAACAAAAAGGCAAAATAAATTTATGACAAATAAAGTATGAAAATGTATTTTTTAATAAAATTGTTGCGTCATTTTTGCATTTATGTTCTCTGGTGGGGCTATTTGTCAACATATGCCATACTTATTATATACCGTTGGAAAGAGTTTTAAGAGACCTTTCTAATGGTATAATAATAATACAGGGTGTTTTTGAAAATTTCACAGTTATAGTAGTTTTTTTGAAAGTTGGATTTTTTTTTTTTTTTTTTTTTAAATTTTCACTTTAAATTGCAATATCTCAAAAATGGTAGCACCGATCCAGATGAAACAAGATGTTTATGAAAGACAATGTCATGCCCTACAATATTGTAAGATGTTGGTTCCAGTTTATGGACTAACAGGAAAAATATAACATTTTAATAAAAATGCTACAAAATCTTAGGAACATTTTGTAATGCATTTTTCGACCACTAGATGGCGCCATCGCCACTAATGGTATATATATTCGGAAACTTTGAGATATTTAGTACCGTTATGTGATGACGTCATCTTGATAGCTCACAACCCCTTTCCGGAAGTTTCACCTATATTTTTTTATTAAAAACCGAATTGTATATAAATATTTAATTTTAAAAATAAATTTAAATTTCGTTAAATATTGAAAAAATCAATTTTCAATCAGTTTTTAAGTTTTATTAAAGTCACTTTAATAACTCAAACAATTATCTCCTAATTTTGAACTTTTATTGATCGAAAAGTTTGTTAAAAACTTTTTTATTTTTGTAATTTTCGATTTATTTTTATATAACATGGATTTGTTGTTTTGTTTCATCAATGGACAGTTTTTGTTGTTGTTACCAAGTCTTACATTGTAAAATCGATTTTTAAAATAGATGATAAATTATTTTATAATCTCAAAGTTTTCCTATTTTTGAGACAGACAAATTCAATAATATACCATTTTTCCATCTTCTTACACTTGTTGGTGAATGTAAAGGACTTTTATTTTATGAACATTATATTTCAGAATCTATATAGTATACACCACTATTTGGATATTTTTCTAAATTGTCCTCAACACTATTCTTACGGGGTTGCTTTTGCTTTCCACTTAGATTCCATTTAACTGCTTGTTCTGTGATATTAAATTTTGATGAAGTACTAAATACAATTACAATATTGTATTATATGATAATAGGCTGTACATAAAATTTATCTAACGGCTGGGTGTTCATTAAATATTAAACTTTTTCAAAATATTTTAACTACTTTAACACACTAAAAGCTCCAACCCTGCTTTTAAATATTAAAACTAGTCTTCGAGACTACAACCATTAATTTTGCGCTGGATGTTTATGGTCTACTGAAATTATAGTTTGATGTTAAAGTGATCTGCATTTATCGCTAATTCAAGGGGCCTACTTATTTTTAGCTTTCTATTGACATTATAAATTAGTAGGAGTTTTGACGCTTTTATGTTTATGTGACCTTCTAAGCGGGTCTTATGTTTTGTTACATATTTTTAATTTCATTGCTAACATTAGAAATCTCTAGATCCCTATGTAAGCCGTAATTTCTTACGTGTCAGGGAGCTCTTCATACTTAGCACATTATTTTGAAATGTTTGAATTTTCTGAATATGTATTCGTTTGGCACAACCCCGAAGCTGAATATCGTACAACCAGATATATAGTCTTAATTATTTAGTTATATAAAAAAATTTTTTACATTATAGGCAATCTAGATTTTCAACCACTATCTAATTTTTTTTTAGTACTAAATTAAATTTATATTTTAATTTGATAATTTTTTTTGGTTTTAATTGTAGGATGATTTAAAGCCCTATGTCATAGATACAAATATGATTTTAATATTTAATACCATTCAATTGAGTCATAGCGCCTTATTCGAGCATTTTTAATCTGAAATGAATTAGCCTCTCATTTGACAAATCATTATGCAAAGCTAAGGTTACGTTTTATCAATAAAATAAAATGTACCAATTGTTACCATCAGGAGTTTTGAAACCTAAATAAAAATAATTAGAAAGCTTCTTCTGGTAGATTCGCTTTTTCCAAGAATTTTATAATTACATTCGAGTTTGTGCAATGCACCGAATTATCATATAAAGAATTCGTTAATCATGGTTAAATGACAAACGGCTTAATTTCACCCACCCTTTTTTAATATTTTTCAATATCTGTGTTATGTTCTAAAGTGAAAAACTTTAGTTTTATAATTCAATTTTTTTTTTTTTAAATGGAATATTTTTAAAACTAATATTAAAAATTTATTTAACATTTTTTTAATCCAATTAAGAAAATATCAGAAGTAAAATTTAATTCAAACTGAAATTTTAAGTTAAGTTTGAAACTATTTTATGAATTGAAACCAATTTAAATTTTAATAGTTGGGTATTAGTTGAATTGACTAAAAAAAAATTAGAAATTTTTAATCCACTCTAAGACTTTATCTCTTCTATCATAATTATTTCAATATTAATTCAAAATTCCTTTCTATTACTTAGTACCTAAATAAAATTTTGCTTAAGTCAATTTAAAAATTTGTATAATATTTGATTAAAAAAACAATTTCCCTTTTCCCAGTTCCTGTTTGCGGATATTAAGCCCAGAAGCAAGGACACTCTAAGTAAGAAAACAACAATCAGGCATTTTATTTAAAAAAAAAAGGTAAATAACAATTTTAATAATCAATTTTATAATTAAAATTCTGTCCCTTTGAAATTCATAAAGTTAAGCAGAAAATAAACAACCCAACTCAAATTGATTTTAGGGACGTTTCCTTTTTTTTTTTTGAGGATTTTGTCAACACAGTTTTTTCGGCAAACTTTTAATGGTCGTTTTCTCCAGGAATTAAATGGTTTGAATTCATTATTATTCACGGTTTTTATTTTATTTTTAAATTTTTTTAATTGAAATATTGTAATGAATTCCTTAACTGTTAACTTAAAGGTATTTAAGGTTCCCAGTTAGATGATTTAATTAATATTTCAGTATCTTATATAAAATTTCCATAAGCAAAAAGTAATTAAATATTTTAATTTGTCTTCTTCTTTGGAATTTTCGGACTTTTCTTTTAGGAAAAAAAGCCGGATAAATATTTGGTTTTTTTTTTTGGAAAAATTTCTTAATAAAGTTGGGACAGGTTAATTAATTCGTTTTTAATTGAAAAAATTCAAATTTTATAAAGTTTTAAATAACTTTAGTAAAAAGTTTGAATAGTATTTTAACTGAGACAATTATTCAACAGGTTGTAGAATTTATTATTGAATTGAAATAATTTATTAAGAAATATGGAGCGTTAAGATGCAGTTCATGGCATGGTGGTAAAGACGCCGTTTTTAAAATTAATTGTCTTGGTTGCGCACACCAGAAACGTCATGTTAAATATCGCACTTTTGGCCTTAAGGAAATCAATAATAATATACTTTTTCTAAGGCAGCGTTATGGTTAAGTGCTTGTATGCCGTTATGGAAAACATTCTGGGAAACTAATACAGAAGAAGAGTCATTTAATATAATTCATACAAGAAATATAAAAGTTATCGAATGTGCTTTTGGAATATTAACTTCTAGAACAAGCCCAATAGAAACCAGTGTAGAAACAACAAGTCTAGTTAGTTTTTGTATCAATTTCTACAAAGCAAATCTTACACCATTTTGATTTGCAAGCAACAATCACACTCAACAATCATTCAGCAAGTGCGTGCAGATGCTAATTAATTATAAAAACAACATAGCAGCTGTTGCTATGACATAATACAAGCGGAAAAGAGTTTATGGCAAATTTATAATGTAACCTGAGACACATTATAGCACGCGAATGATTCTTAAGTAAACAATTTCTGAGCAGATGTCTTGTGTTTGGTATTTCCTCAGAAACCAATACATTGTTTTTTTTTTCTTTTTTACGAGGAACGCTTGAAAGCCACCCATTGTAACTGTGCTGTGTTTCTCTGGGTAGTGTGTGATTTTAACGCACCAAAACTACACCCTTTTTGAACCAAACTTTAGGAAGGAACTTGTGATACAAATGTACAGTTTGGTTACAGGGTAGGGAATGTGGAAGGATCTTGGGATTGTGGGCAGGTTATTTGGAAATTTACTATTATGGGGGATGGGTAAAAATTGGAGGGATATTGAGGAGAATGATGTTAACATTCTTCTTAAATTTAATTAAGTCATACACATACGAATTACCAACTTAAGGAAACACATTGGACTAAATTATAGTTCCAAAATCTCGAAATGCGCATAACAAACGAATTTCCATAAGGTAATACGGCTTATTTCAAATTTTTTCTAAAAACCGTTCACTGTTTACATTGAGTCTTAATGAGATTTGGAAGCTGTGAATGCCTTACGTTTTGGAAACTATGTTGATAAAATATTTTTTTCATAATAAAGAAATATTAATATGGAAAGTAAAAGGAACTATATTAATAATTTAGTATTGAATTCCTAAATTTATCTCTTAATTCAATTGAATAATTTTTATTTCACAAGTTATTGAATTAATTCCAACTTTCGAACGGTTTTTATAATTTTAAAGTGTTAATAATCTGAAAATTTTCCAAATTGCAAAATACTTGACATTGACATTTGCATTATTATATTTTTATAAAAAATTAAAATGTCATGATTGTCATAAGTCATGACATCATTTAAACTTTTAATTATGTAAACAAAATAATAATAAACGAATAAATTTATTCAAAAAAATATTTAAATTAAAAGTTAAAAATAATATTTTTTGTATATACAGTGTCAATTAAAAGATCAAGAGGGAATTTTCCTATAATTATTTTAATATCACTGAGATTTAAGTGGAATTTTCCAATGGAAAATAAAAATTTTAAATTTTGCTGTGCATCAGTTAAAAGTATTAATAGAAGAACTTTCTTTCTATATTTGATGCAAAATGGCAAAAATGTTTTATTTTTTTAATAGATTTTATTACAAAATACACTTTAAAAGTTTTAATATTAATACTAAGTTTTAATTGAGTTTTTGGAAAAATTTGACAAAATAAGATTCTAAATGAATTTTATTTTAATTAATTTTTTTGGCAATTGCAATAAAATAATTTTAATAAACATTTGGAAAAACAGAATAATTTCAGAAAATGTCATATTGCATTTTGTACTAGTTGAACATAGAAACAATATGCTGTGTCCACCGCAGAATCGAAGCGCTATTACAGGAAAAGCGTAATATGAAATTTCTTTCAGATCTTTTACTAACATATACGTAATAAAATTAATCGTAACATTTATAATACATAACTTTATCTAACGCTATTTGTTTTGATTAAATTAATGCGTTATTGTATTAATAATTTCCAATAAGATTTTTAGAAGATTTCAATTTTTGGTGGGGAAAAATACCTATACCGTTTATTTATTTCATATAAAGCGGCTTGTCAAAATAGAAATATATTATTATAAGTTTCGAAAAAGGGGCCAGATTGAAATATGATACAAAATTGAAAACCAGATAGTAGGCTGATCACCTTACTTTTAAAGAGAATTTTATCTTCAAAAGTTATTGTATACTAAGTCCTTAGCTTTACGTGGAGTCGGAAACATTCAAGATATACAAAAATATACTAATTACTAAACCAAATTTGTTATTGTAAAAATATTAATCATTAAAAATATCTCTGTAGCCAGACTAGTGATTATACAGTATAATAACTGAGAAAACAAATACACTTAGCAAGGGATCGCAAGGGACTAAAGCTCATAATCCTAGAGGTGGTGAAATATCAGTATTATCAAAAGTTTTGCTCCTACAGCTTGTGATATGACTCATAAATTTATCTAGCTTATTTGTTTCAATATCTTTGAACTCTTTCTCTATGTATAACCAAGTTACTGCAGTTGATTGGTTGAATACGTTCGTTAACAAGAGTTACAATATACGAGTTCATGATTTGTTAATAAAACGGAATTGCCCCACACCTATATCGTAAAACCTATATTTTCGATTGCTTGGTTGAACTATATAATCCAAGTTTGATCCTAATCTTGCTTTAAATAGATATTATCGGCATTGACTTAGACTAAAATAAATTCATAGATACTCTTACCATATCTCTCCCATCATGTTGTCTCCTACTATGGGTTACAATACTCCCTCTAATTAATTTAACTTTTCTAAACCCACACCAATTAAGTTTCTCTACCATCAACAAGTATTAAATTTGACCAAAACTTGAATTTGAATTAAATTTAACATTTAAAAGTCAAATCTTTAAAGAAGAGATTAGACACAAATTTTGACTCTTAGTAAATGTTTGCAATAGTATTAAGGAGCACAAATACCTTAACAAAGACCAGATAATATTCTATTTAAAAATCAATATTTAGAAAAATAAACAATATTTTTTTTTTTTCAATTTTTATTTGTTTTTACTTAATTTTTCCTGGAAAAACTCTGCCAACTTTCAATTATTTGAAAAATAAATTTTTATTTTTCTAAAGAATTAAACAGTTTTTAAATTTTTCTGATTTTTTTTTTTTTTGTCTCTTATTTAATTTGTTCCGCTTTTCGTTCCGACTTAACCCACATCTTCTTTAAAATTGTTTTGTACAATGAAAGTAAAATTGACGACTTAGATAATGTTTATGTGTTTGTACAATATGTTTTTTTTTTGTAAAAAATTAAATTTATTAACTTTTCCGGCGACTGTCTGTCTCAATTCTATTTTTATTGACTGTGTTCGTTCTTCTTTTTCATAAAAACATGAAAAAAAAAAAATAAAAAAGAAAGAAAAAAAAAACTATTAAAAATTAATGAATAACGGAAAATAGAAACAGAGAAGAGAGAAGAGGTGGGAAATACAAAGAATGGAAATAGAGAAATGAAAAGGATTTATTTTCTAATGAAAGGAAACATTTAAGAGAGAAAGTAAACTTTTAATTTCAATTTTGAAAGTAAACATCGGTTTATTAAGAATTTAACATAACAGATAACATTTAAAGAAAATATTTAACATTTTAAGTTACTTGGAAATTAAATAACAAATGGAGACTTTGACTTATTATACAGGGTGGTGCAAAACGACCGATATGGTTTGAATAATTTAATAACTTTTTTATTTAATGGTTAATTATTATTATTTTTTTGTTATACAGTATAGTAATGGGGAATATTTTAAGCTTAAGTAGAAAAATTATATCCCCCAAGTATTGAGCATTTTCGACTGCGCACATTCGTGCTATTTTCAGTTCATTTTACATAACTTTTCGTAATTTTTGATCGCTGTTCTGTTGTGTACTGTTCCATTTCCAATTCCCCAAGTTTTCTTCACAAAATTCTGAAATAAAAACAAAATTTCTAAAATTAAAAAGTTATTGAACATTCAAACTATATCAGTCGTTTTGCGCCACCCTGTACCAACTGTTGTTTTGTTAATTATGGTGTTATTTATGTTTGCATTTAAAATTTGTAGAAAATGTGATGAATATTTTATTGAATATCTTTGGAATATGGTTGGACTAACTTCATTATTATGTAGTTTAAATTTTTTTTAAATTTAATTATTTACAAATTACTTGTTGACTGACGACTATCAACATGTAAGAAGTTAATTAATGTATGTATATTATCATTGGTATATTTCTATTAAAATATTTAAACGAATTTAAAATATTGCGATAAATTTAGTTTTATAGGGGGAAATACATTCTTTATTTAAATTAAGAGATTTATAATACCTACCTCTGCAGTGAATTTAAATTCATTAACTACAAAAGAAGTGATGGGAATGCATATGTTAAAATTAAGAAGTTTATTAATTTGGTCGATCTTTTAGATCTCTTTAAAATTAAATGTAAAATTTAAAGAAATGTAAACAAAGATAAGACTTAATAAAATATGACAAAGGGTATCGGTGGGTTAGTGGATAAATATTTGCCTTATTAAACGAGGGAGTGCATTTTCGATTCCTATACGGGTCATGAATCCGCCACACCAGTAAAGGAAAGGTATGCTTCACTTCCTTATCACATTAAATGTGAGATAAGAGACTGTTTATAAATTAATCAAGGAAGGGTGTAGTAGAGTAGACTGTGCTAACTCTGGGATACCCGTATAATCGTAATATCGGCATTATAATATCCGATTAGAAATTGAAAGGCAGCTCTTCGAACTTCTTCCACTACCCAACTTTTTTTAATTCAAACGTGAGCCTTTTAAGTTAACTACTATTGACAAAATTTCCGACATTCACCTTTATTAGGCGTACAGTATAATATAAAAGATGAAGTTTCATGGCAGGTACTAGAACCCGTGTAGCAAACTGGCTGGATTTCAATAGCGATAACGGCTATTGTATGAAAATAAATTTGTCCTTACTCCTTTATTTTTTTAGTTATCGTGGGTACGGAAGGACGGTCGGACGGACGATATTTGATTATAACTCTTAGAGTTAGACTTACAATAATATATTTAATTTTATAGTGTGGTATAAAATACAAAAAAATTATAGTATGTTATAAAATGCCTACACATCATAGCAGGTAAAGGTTAGAACTTATAAAATGATGCAGCGGTTAAGCATTCATTCTTTCAATCGAAAGGAATTGGGTTAGATCTCTAATAGTCAAGGTCATATTTAATGCCAGAAGAATAGTTTATCCTATAGGCATAAAGCTGGCTGATTTTTTCCGTCAAAATCCATCATTAGAATTTTCTTGATGTCTAAAAGAACTCCCATCTTCCATTTCGGTCGTCTCTTATTATTGGGTTGTATTCTGATGGTTAATTTTTCTTCAAGAGATCTGTTTGTTAATATTTATCAAGTTTAAATTTGACCAGACTATAATTTTGACTCTTGGGGTGCGTTAAAGCTTCATTAGTTTACCGTATAAAATACAAAATCAAGTCTTGCGTTTAAGAGAAATGAATCTACAGTCAAAGTCTTCAACACCACAGTCAACGCTGTCGCCTTTGAGTTCTTGATCCTAGTTGAAATATTGACCACTATAATATATCTTTTATAGATATCTTGCAGGCGATGGTACTTGATCTATTGAATTGAAATCAAGAATGCCTTCACTGAAACTAATTTAAAGCAATCCACAAGAGGCTTTAAGTGCTAATCCCTACGTCGTCAAAGTTCAGCAGATGGCTTAAAGTCGAATATAGCAACTTCATCATTATGCAATTAAATAAATATATTAACAGGAATATAGGAATACATACATGAATGTACATGCTGCATATAATATCATTAAAATTCACTTAAGAAATGATAATTCAATTAATCATTCATTTAATAAAAATTTTCGATCAGCCTTTTCTGAAATTGAAAACCGTAAAAATTGAATTTTCATTACTTTTGCCTTAGCAATTCAAATAATTGAAATGTAAGACAATTGAATTTTTTTTAGTAAAAAAGTCATCCGTACTAAAATCGTTAGTAAAAAATTAAAATGTCAAAAATAGGAGGGAAATAAAAAATTACATAAAATTTTATAGATGAAATAATAATATTCTGATGGTCAGTTTTCAATATTTTGGAATTGCGATTGCGTTATGACATCTTTAAAATGAGATAAATTATGGCTTTTTTTATTTTTACATTTTTTACACCCAATTTTTATTGATTTATGTTTAGTTTCATGCGGAAAATTTTTTTATAATCAAGTCCATTAGCAAAATAATAACAACAACTACAAAGCACTACTACTAGAGGGCACTACTTAAGTAATAATAAAACGAGGCAGTATATGTAAAATAAAAGGTTATGTAAAGCAAAGCAATATTTAAGGTGATTAATGCGTTACCCAATTTACATTATAAAAGGTATTTTACGCTTTTTTAGATTGATAGTTTTCCTTCCATATTTCATTGCAATTTCCTTCCATATTGTGCTTTTAAGTTAAACGAAGTCTTTAACTCTGAATTTGTAATATAAGTTATTTATTTATTCGTGTACAATCCCCTACCACATACAATGTAGTAAGGGAGTGGTTAAGTCTTTCCTTTTCAAGTGCAGCAAGATTATTTTATTAATTATTATAATATGTGATTAACTCCGCTATTAACTCCGCCATAGCCGATCCCAACCCCGGCTGAGAAAGGACGAGGGAAGAAAAGTTGCAACCTAAATGACCACATATATCGGCGCCTCAGGAAGTAGGAAAATGTTATATAATGCATTTTACCTCTTAACATAGTTATGAGAACTTCAACGCATTATATGACACATTCTTAATCAACTTTTCAAACCCAACGGCCTAAGAGTAAAATACCTAAATCTAAGCTTCGAATACTAATGGAAACACGGATGGAAGCCAAGATTCGACAACGGAATGTAGCAGCAAAGAAAAATAAGAAGAATATAAGCTATTGTGATGCAATTTATATTTTTCATTAGGCCCTTCAATTGAAAAGCCTACGTTCTAACCCCAACGCCACCGGTTAAAATAAAAATCTTGTATTAATAAAACTAAAAAATATTTTTCTTAAATTTATGGATTCAGGTTTCTAGTTTAAAAATTTAGACATTTTAAAGAGGGAAAGTCCAAATTTAATATTTTTTTAATCCTATTTATTCTAAGAGGTTTGCAATTCACCAAATTATAAATTTATAATTTTTATTGTTCAAACGTTAAGAGACTTCAAAAATTTCGGCTGTAATAGCGGTGTATTTAAATTTTTTTTTTTGGTGTCCTTACTCCTCTTGGGAGCATAAGGTCCCGTCTAGATTTTCCATCAAACTCTGTTAGGTGCTGTTGTTTTTCCACTCTCCCAGGTTACACCTATTAAGTTTAGCTCCATAATAATTCTTCTGCGCCACTTACTCAGCGCCTGTTACTCGGTGTTCGTATAACAAGAACCATCATTTGGTTTTTCTCAGCTTAGGCTCTATCCACTTCCATTTCATTTTCCTTATTTGATACACTGTTGGTTACTCTCCAGTTAAGTTCTATAAACCTCTGTTCGTGATTGTTCTAAGTGAGAATATCCGAGTTGTGATAGATATGAAGCATTTATTTATGAATGAAATTTATGAATACTCTATATAGTGGTGAGATCCACACAACTTCTTTGAAAATGGAGGCTAGCTGGTTTCGATTTATTTAAAAAGGAATTTTTTCAATGACTTAAGATCTTCAGATCTTCAAGTGCGTCAATCGAACAAAGTGAAATTTGTTTAAGTGATGAAATAAACTGAGTCTACTGATTTTTATAAAATAACCATTATTGAATTATTTTAAATGCAAAAGTAGTTTACATTAAAATTTCTCAATAAAACTAAATCCACTTTTCGTTAAGTTTATAATTTAGATTTTACTTTACACTATTGAGTTTATTTGAAGTTTGAACAGACCCTATAGCACCATATCGCACATTTATAAATTCACCGAACCGTATCACCCAGTGACACAAGCTGTTAACTGTTATCTTCTTTATATATATATATATATGTATATATGTATATTACATATTATTTATCTTTTCTACAAAACTCTTGGTCTTCTTCAAATGTATAACTCAAATGCTTGTACTAGACGTCCTTAGGGATCAAAGTGAAACAAAATTCCCAAAAGAGTAAATCAAATGAACGGAACAAATATTAAAAATCAACATTAAAAATAAAATATTAAGTGGAAAATAGGAATTGTTATGCAATTTTATTTTATTGTATTAATTGAGAATGAGTGTGAGTGAGTGTATGTTGTATGCTCCCTATTATAATTGATTCTTCCTGATCTGAAATAAAAAAAAAAGAAAAAAGGAAAAAATTTAATTGTCAAACTTCACTAAACTTTTTTTTTTATTGTCATTATCACTTTCTATCCCTTTCTTTCATTGTATATCCTATGTATTTACTTTTGAACGTTTAAATTACTTTAAAAGGAGTGGTATTTATACCACAATGATTTATTTTTATATTTTACTATCCTTAATTTTTTTTTTTGTTGTTTATTTGTTTTTTTGTAATTGTATTTTATGTCCTTGTATTCAAAAAAAGTTACAAATACAAAAAAAATTGCGTCTACTAAAAATTTGACTGGACAATAAAATTTTAATGAAGATCAAGCTAGTGTAACAAAACCAATTTTTTTTCATTTGGTGTACAAGTGAAAGGAAGAACACGAGGCAGATGTCATAATTTATAATAATTTATATAGAAAATTTATTAAAGGAAGATGAGTAAAAAATAAAATTTAATCCTGTTTTTATTTTAGCGAAAATAAAAATATGAAAGGAAATAATAACCGGAATTTTTAAAATTATTATTAATTTTGTTTTTGGTTTTTTTTTTTATTATTAAAAATAGAAAATCTCAAGCTTCGTTAATTTGGTGACAAAAATACAATAGATGTCATTATGATGTCTTTTATATAATGGTTATTTTTTTGTGTTGTAATTCTTGCTTTTATAAACAAATTCAACATTATTTAATATAATAATGACAATTTTTTCTAATGCACCCCATACACGGTTGACCACAATTTCAACTTGGTACGCAGTCATGTTTACAAACCATAGTCATACACTTATCCATCCTATCATCGAACTATAATTTAATTTTTATTTAATATTTTATTTGATGTTAAATATTTAGAAATCGAAATTTCTCAACGTACTTTTGTGTCAAAAAATGAAGAAGTACTAAGAAAATAAAATAAAATGACATTTAATCTGTTCAATTTGCCATAAACAATACAACTCAAAATTCAAACCAAAGACTCTACCCACAAAAATCTAAATTTTTTGATGGTCTTCCAACCAACTTTTAAACCTTCAAAATGGTCTTTCATCTTTTCCATACAAGATTCAACATCGCAAGTACGCATACCAAGCTAGGAAAATCTGGTCAATCGTGTATGGGATGCATAACATATAACAAAAAATTGTTTGTTTATATTTAAAAAAGAACAGTCCTTCAAGTAATTTAAATGCATTTTGCATGTATGTAAAAAAATGTTTTGCAGACCTATAAAGAGAAATAAATTTTTAAAAATTAATTCATTAATAACTTGAATTCCTTATTTTAAATTATATAGATTCTTTCCTAAATAGGATTGCCATTTAGCGCGAAAAACAACCAAAATTGTTAAGATTTCATAATTACGAAGCCGCATTGGTCAAAAAATCGAAAGAAAACCCAAATTTTTGATCATAAGTAGTCGTGGTACGCTATAGCCTCAAAAGTATATAATTTTCCAATGAACTTATATACATATCCCCACCTAAAAATGTTTTAAATGCAGATTTAGTGATCATAGGAATTCTTAACCAGAAGAAGCACGCACAGCAAAATTTAGTCTTGGTCCACGTTTTCTGAAAAGCTATGATCGGGCGATAACGTTATATGGAGAAAGATTTTTCCTTTCAAAGTCTTTTTATTCAAATGTCATGGCAACAAAGTAACATCATAAGCTTGACATATGCATCAAATTTCACTAATTAAGTAATTATAGCTTTGGATCAAAATAAGTGCAAGATTAATTTGTGAAGAATTGAATAGGTAAACTGTATTAGATAGGCATCGAAAGGAGAGACGCTTGCAAAGATAGGATTGCCATATTGGACCTGGAATAATATGAGTATATTTGAAAGATTGTTCAAGTCTGAGGGTGTACAATTTTTGAAAGATATTCTGTATCAAATACATTCACACTTGTTTTTTCATAATGACAGTATCCCTATAACTAACAATATACATCACGTTGGAAATAAAACTGAATTCTTGACATTTTCAGCTAAATCAAATAGTTATATTTCAAAATATGTTTTTATATTTAGGAATGGTTGGAATGGTGGGAATTGTTGTAGGTGGTCTAACTTAAGTAGCAATGTCAAAAGATGAAAGTAAATAACGTCTCTTCGTCAAGGTTAATTATAAATGGTTCCTCAGAATCTCTTTTTTTTTAAATATTTATTTAGTCCGAATGACTGGAAAATTAAATATTATTTTAGTTAAATAAATAAATTTATAATTTAAAGTATGTTGAATTATTTATTTTAATAACTAATTTTTTATCTTTTTAATTAATATCATAGATTAGTATATAAAAACAAGGAACCTGTGTAACGGTATCATTCAGCGCCTTCAGGTTTCTAAAAGGGTATAGAAGTTGACAGCTTTTGACCGATAACCCAATTAAATTTTAACCGATGTTGAAAGTGTAGTACTTTAAGGTTAAGTTTGTAGATGGGCCAAAGAGAAGATCCCATACAGAAACAAAAGTGAATTGTTATTAACAATCAAGTGCAGTTAATTTCTATTTCAGATAAGTCGCAATAAAAATATTCTACAAAATAATCTGCCAAGGTAGTTTTGAAGGTAGAAGAAGTGTTGGTAAAAAACAAAAGTCTTGTCCTTCAATCGTCAGATCATGCGCGCCTATGACCAAACGCTAGGAAAACTTATGCCTCACGCGAAAGATTGAATAATCTGATCGCAGGCACCCAGATATCATTTTATTTATTCAAATTAACAATTTAAATTCACAATAGCATATAAATTTCAATAATATATTAAATAAATGTACAGTTATTTGACAACTTCATTACGATATGTTTTACAGACATTATAGAACCAGACTACAATTATAATCCTTATATTTAATTTTTAGATTTAAAGAAGGGTGAGTTTATGGATTGTTTCTTATTTAAAATAGTCGTAGCTAAGCAAAACTGTTGTTTTGGTATGTATACACAACATAATATGTTGAATTTTATTCCGTTATATTACTTAATTTAAAATAGTGCGGTTATGTTTGATTAAAGATTAAATTATTTGATCTTTTGTTTGTAAAAATAATTGTTAAATTTTAGTATTGCAATTTTTACAGGACATTATAACAATTCTATTATTAAATTTTCATTTCATAACTTATTTAAGCAGAAAATTCTTTTTTTTTCAAATTCTATTAAAATTTCCTCATTTTATCCCTAAAATTTATCTGAATTCATTGAAATTAATTTTAAATGGTCATTGTATATTGTAAAATTAAAATATTCTGAGTCATTATATCATTATTATAATTGTTATTGATATTTCTATATTGTTCGTGTTATTGCGGGATGATTTACAAACATTTTAATTAAATAGTGAGGGTGATTCCATTACTTTCAATCATCGACGGGATAGGATGATATTTGCGATTTGATTGAATTATAAACAAATTTTTAATCCCTACACAAGGGGCGACAATATTTTGAAATAATGTTTTAATTATGCCAAAAAAAAAAATAACTAATCCATTGTATTGATATTGTATTGGGTGCATTTAAATTCAATACTATAGTCATTATATGTCTATTGAATTTTGCAAGTAAAAATGGGTGATTGGATGTTTACGAATGTTATTATCACAGCATGATATTTAATTTACTTTCCTGTTCTTATTTAAATCTATTGAAATTTGTTTAGTTATACTATTTTTGATTTATTTTGTGATAATGTTTAAAAATGTATTTTAAATTTAATTTAAGGTTATATTTGAAAATCTGTATATTATATATTAAAATCGTTGTTTGGTTGATTCCCATTACGACGGCGGACAGTAATAATGCAGTTGCCATGATGTTCCGAAAAAATTTTCATCCACTTTATACCGTCATTAGATGGGATTTCATATGTAAGTACCTATTCCTTATATTAGAATATAATAATTACAATTTTTTTTGGAACCGATGGAGTGAGGATTGGAGTTTAAACGTCACTTTTAATTAAAACGTCAAAACTTTTGAAGTTTAAGCGTCAAAAGATCATTGGCAAATAGCAAAATATGTTATATCACATGTTATAGCGTCGTTAAGTTGTCGTTAATGGCCGGGCGTACAATGTGAAACATGCATAAGTAATGCCAAATACAAATACAAATCAAATTGCTATCCCGGTATATTGATGTCATGTCGCCGTCAAGTTTCTTAGTATTGGAAATAGACCTTTACATTTGCAAATAATGACATATAAATCAATTAAAATCTCCTTCTAATCCTCTTATTAAATCCAATTTAATATTGATTACAGATAAAGGATAAAATATATGATTGACATGAACATGGCATAAACTAATTGCTATACTTATAAAACTTTGAAATGAATTAGCAAATAATATTGAATTTTTTATAAGAAAGGGTTCTCACAAAGATGATGCGAATATTTTTATGCAGAAAATCAAAATGATCCTTCTGATGTTTAACATTTTACTAAAGATTATGTATACAGCAGGATATCTGAAACTCAAAGATCATGAAGAGTGATCACGCAAACGGTAAGAGATACGAGAAAATGGTCAGGACTTATATTGAAGCTGAGGAATTTTTTTTTTTTATTCCTTTTCCACTCCTTTAAGGAGTATAGAGCATTCACCAAGTTTTTATTTTAAACTAGGCTTCAGTTTCTTTAATCATAATTTTCACTAAGCCGTTGATTACTCGGCTGTAGCTATTGTATAAGGTGGAATATGAATGCACAAATGTTAACTTTGTGCGCCATCTATAATCTTACACAAGAATTATTTATATATTTTTATTAAATCTTATTTTATATTACGATATAAACTATTATTACGATATAATTAAACAATTTTACGATATTTTTTTATTGAATATGATCTGACCGGGGTTTGAACCCGAGACCTTCCACATGAAAGGCGGCGTCTTTACCACTACGCCATTGGTCAGATGAAGCTGAGGAATAGATGAATAAAAATAAAACAATAATTGGTATATTAATAACGGTTTTTTATACAAAAATGGCAGTTATTTAATAAAAACAGTAAATAATATCAATTAAATTTCGGATTTTATTTATTTCAACTCCTTGTAACCCTTCAAAATCACGTAGCTTTCACGTTGTACAGGAGCGAAGATAAAATTTCCGAAATTATTTTAAAGGCAGTTTCCTCGGAAAACCTTTAGAAATAGACACCTCCCTTCCGAATAATTTTCTCGTTATGAACTTTTGAAGCTCATGACCTTGGACACCCTCGGACACACTGTATTATATAAATGCAATGGCCAAAAATGCATATCAGCATATTATATATACATAAAACTATTTTAAAATTTAATTAAAAGGAAGAGATTCAAAAATTTTCATTTTAAAGATGAGTATAAATTATCCTTGTTTTCAAAATAAATTATTGTGTAAGTATGTATGAAATTTTATATATCTATCCATAGATATTTATATTTATGTAGTTTAATGGTAATGAACATAAATGCATATGTGTAAACTGTAGCTATTAAAAATGTAAAACTTTGTTGTTTCATATAAATCATCTTTAAGCCATAAAAGTGGTATGTACTTGTAATACCAAAAGGATGCAAGGACATTTTACTATTAAAATGTTTATTCATTTTGGTTTTGTGTATTTGGTTATTGTTGTTATTGTTGTTCTTGTAAAACTTTGTTACAAACAGAATGAACTAAATTTTTTTTTATCTTTAGATAGTTAATTTTATCTTTTTAATACTAGCCTTGTTTTTAGTTTGATTAGATAGAAAAGTGATTTTCATTTATATTTATAGGATCATGTTAAATTTAAAATGTTTTTTTTTAATGGATACTACAATTCTAAGGATGCGTTTTTGTTGGAGCACAGCATAGAAAATTGATATTGTTTATCGATGATCTAATCGATTCTGCAATATAAAAACTTCTATTTAAATTATGTTTATAATTTTCTACGGTATGCTGTAATCGACGCTCTTCTCACTTATCGCAGCTACAAAATAAACGCATCCTAAGTTATGGTTTTGATTCGGTTAAATAATTTTGCTTCTCTATAATTAAATGTCGTTGAGACATTTTCATATTGTATGGAAAGACAAACTAATATGTACAATGCAAATTATGTATATGTATCCTGGAATTTGTAATTATGGTAGGTTATTAATTTTGAAAACCAATGTGTTCAATGGAAAATGACAAATATGCACTTCTAATTGAATTGTCAGGGAATATTTTTATAAGTCAGCTTCCTTGATAATCCTATTTAATTATAGCCTCTACAATTATTTTTGTCTTGTGCATTCTCTTTACTTCTGACCATGATTTTTCCAAATAGTCACATTCTCTTTGCACCATTCTCCTTGAGGTGTGTTTTGGCTTTCCCAATTTCTCATTTGCTGTAGGTTCATATCTAGCAAACACTAATATGTTTGGGTGAATTAGAATGTAATTAATTCCTTCCCATTTCTTTTTTCTTATTTAGGCCCATATCAGTTTTTATCTCGTCATTACATAAAGTTCATAATCTGCTTTGGCCAGCATATGTAACATGTTGTTCTAAGGCATTTAATTACAAAGACCAGTAGTTTCGGCCAAATACAATAAGTTACAATGATCTATGGAAGCTTGTCAAAGTAAAATCGATGGGGCAAAATATTAAAAGGAAAAAGTAGAGATAAATAGGGCACATAATTAAAAAGTTGCAAGAATAATAACAAGGGTAGCCCTGGAATAGAATCCACAAGGAATCTGAAAATGAGGTCGTTCCCATAACACCAGGAGGCGAACGAACTGACCTCAAAAAGCCATAGGCAGAAACAAAAATAACAACTCCGAATAGAGTAAGATGAAGATACCTAGTAGATATCCGATGCTTTCAAGAGGAATAAGAAAAAAAAACATGTACCTTAATAAATTTTTTTCATATGTAATATATACTGAAATTCAATTATTTATAGGTTATTATTAAACCAATAATAATTAGTAATTGCAATATATACTCGTATATGTTATAAGTTAATTTTAAATTGAAAATTTCATTTTTCAAAGAACTGTTACAATTTTTCAAATCATATTTAACAAATAATTTAAATAGTACAATTCCATGCTGCAAAGTGTGCCATAACATCATGGTAGACAATTGCTAAAAAGTTTAACAATAGCTCCATTAATAATTATAATTGTACCTACACGTCATGTATAAAAAAATTTTAAGAATTATGAAAATGGTTCTCTATAACAAGTATATTGTTAATTATTGTTAATTTAATAATTTTTAGAAAAACATGTTATTATTTTTAATTCAATTAAAGTGTATTTTAGTTAGCAAAAAAAAGTTAACAACTATTTTTGCAAAATAACACATTGTAAATAATTTTTAATGAAGTATCTATTTTTTTTATGTTTTTTTTTGGATTTTTAAAAATTTACAGTAATTCATAATTTTTGCTATTTAATAAAAATTAAGGTGTAATATTAACTAATTATTAAATTTATTACTACATCAATACAAATTAAATAAAAATAGATTTGAATTTTCAAATGTAAATTTATTTTTCATTTTAGAACGGATGTGAATTACATCAAAATCCAAAGTTTTCAAAATTAGGTTTAAATATCTTATATTAAACTTAACAAGGTTAATCAATACTTTAAATTAAATCATTTGTCTATAGTTTTATTTTAGTAATATATGTAGATATTGATTGAAGCCATTAATTTGAACCCAATGTCAAACGACAGCTGAATCGGATTGAAAACCAAATAAAAGTTTTTATTTTCACTTTTACTGGGACTCATATCAGGACCCTCAAATTAAAAGTAATAGGGTAAGTAAAACTATTTTATTTAAAAAGCTCAAAATAACATGAGACAATTTGTTAATTTGACAGAAATTGAGGTTTTCTAAATATTTTGAACTCAAATTTACGGATAAACTCCCGCAAGAGGCAACCGAAAAGTGCGGTATTAGTACTAATGACAAAAAACAGGGTGGCTTAAAACAACCGATATGGTTTGATATGTTTAATAACTTTTTAAATTTTTATTTCAGAATTTTGTGAAGAAAACTTGTGGAATTGGAAATGGAACAGTACACAACAAAACAGCGATCAACAATTGTTGAATTTTATTTTGAAAATCTAATGTTGAATTTAATTTTGAAATTTTAATTTGATAATGAGCGATAAAGCCCATTTCCAATTGAATGGTTTCGGAAACAAGGAAAATTGCAGGATGTGGGCTACGGAGAATCCAAGAACAGTTCATCAGCGAAAACTACACCAACTTAAGTGTACTGTTTAGTGCGGTGTATTGTCTGAAAGGATCATTGGTCCATATTTCTTTGAAAGTGCACATGGCGCCTCAGTTACGATTACTGGTGTTGAATATCAAACGATGCTGGACAATTTTTTGAGGCCAGCTGTAGAAAACCATCCACAGTTTTGGTTCCAACAAGATGGAGCCAAAGCCCACACTACAAGGAACACAATGACTCTGTTACGGAACCTCTTTAGCGAACGCATTATTTCTGGCAGAAGCGATTTAAATTGGCCCCCACGTTCACCGAATTTAACAGAGCCAGACTGTTTTCTTTGAGGTTATTTGAAAGAAAGGGTATACGTAAACAAGTCAGTGACCATACCATAGCTAAAACAAAACATTCGAAATGAAATTCAAGCGATAACAACGAAAATTTTACGAAAAGTTATGGAAAATGTACTGGAAAGAACACGGATGTGCGAAGTTAAAAATGATCACCACTTGCGATAATTAAATTCATACTTAAGCTAAAAATATTCCCCATTAATATACTGTATAACAAAAAAATAATAATAATATAAAACCATTAAATAAAAAAGTTAGTAAACATTCAAACCATATCGGTCGTTTTGCGCCATCCTGTATAAATTCAGAAACTAGGAGTTATAAACCATCGTTATGAGGTGACGTTATTTACATAAATTATGATCACCCCTTATCGTAAGCTTTTCCAAATATACTTTTTTCTTTAATAGTTTTTTAAAAATTAATTTAAATTTAAAACAAAAGCTTGTCCTACTATTTTAATTTTCATATTTTTTTTTGTTTTAACCTCATTCCATTCCTCTACATTTATTAAACTTATATAACATTGTTTTTCTTTAAGTTTCCTATAAAAACAAAAAATAACTTTTGTCATAAACAAGTTTTTCATCTTTAAACTTTATTTTATTCTGTTAAATAACATAAATTTATTATCCTTTTCCTGTAAATATCACCACTACAATCAAATAAAAGTAATAATGACTGAATTGAGACAGACAGTCGCCGGACACAAAAAAAAAAATCATTTAATAGTCATTTTCATTTAATGAGCTTCGTGTACATAATAGTGTACATAAGCACAATCATATAACTAAGTATATAAGTATATAACTACCTTATCCTTCTTTAATTAAAATATAGAATATAATATAATATAAAATGACATATAATAAATCTGATGATTAAATTAGAAAATTTAATTAAAAATTAATAAAAATTTAAATAATAAAAAGTTTTAAATATTCTTACCTTAGAAATAATGCAAGTCCATAATGAACTTTAGAAACCAAATTTGATAAAAATTAAAATAATAATTTAAATAAAATTTTGAATATAAATTAAGTGATTGATTAATATCAGAGGTATTAATAAACTTGTGTTAAGGATTTATTTTTTATTTAATTTAACTTTAATGACGTCAGAGATTTTTTATGAAAACAAGTGATTAAGAATTAATATAAAATGTCAAATTAGGAAAATTTTTTGACAAATGAGTTGTGATTTTTTTTTTTCATTTATTTAAAATATTTTTCTAATAAAAATAAACTCTGTAGGCATTTTTTGTGACAAAAACAAAGTGTTATGCTTTTAATATTACACGTGACATAATTAAACTTAGATTTTTTGACACATGTTTATATCTCGGCTTTAACAATAAATTTCATTATTTTCAGTGTGTGTAATTGCTAATGTCAAAGTACTGTCTAAATGACGTTATAGAAATTTTTTGATTCATAAGGTAATTTGTTTGTTGATCGAATACTAAATAAAAATTAAAATCTTGTATTATAACTTAAAAAAATTTTTTATGTATAGTGAGAAATAAAAAAATTAATATTAAGAAAAATGTCATATTTATTGATGAATCTATGTGGGAAAATTTGTTTATTTATTTATTTATTTGTAGTACTAGATAATAGTAAATATTGCTTGATAATCCTTTATCTATCTGATTATCCTGCTAATAATCCTTTATCTATTTGGCATTTGGACTTCTTATTAAAGTATTACTATATTATTTATGATCCGATCAGGGTTTCAACGCGAAACCTATCGATTGAAAGCCACCACTTTAACCACCCAGCTATTGGTCAGATAGGGGCAATTGAAAATAAGTGCAGAAGCTATGGGAGATATTAAATTGATAGTCGTTAATATGATATATATATATATATATATAATATATATATTTGAACTCCATGGCAAAATCTTTAATATGCCTTGGGTTAATATAATATATAATATATGAAATAGTTTCTTCATTTTACCTTTTTGGTAATGAAACTTTAAAGTGATTTTATAAAATACAATGTACTCCTATATTATTAACACTCAACAGAAACCAAAGTTATTTTATATTTTTTTATTTGACACGTGTAAATTAATTTAAACTGTTATTTAACTTTCCATTCAAATTTTCATATATATTTATACAAAGTATCAGTTTCAATTAGAACTTTTGTACTATACTTTGCATACTCAAGATTCAAGAAGCAAATTATTTAAAATGATAAATGAATCATTTTACTACTGTCAAAAATTCAAAAGGGAGGAGAAAATTTTTATATGAAACTTAATTATTTGGAAAATACAATTAAACAGAATTTTTTTTTTTAATTTACATTTTATATTGTAAATTTACATTTTATTATATTTACTGCAAATTAGAGTAAATGGAAAATTCCTGTAATTTTTATAAATATTTATTAATTTCTTAGTAATTTTGCAATAAATTTAAAAAAAAAATTTTTATATGTCATGCAAACTGTATGACAGGTTTAATTGTTTTTGAAACTGCTATTGTAAATTCGAAAACTTTCAGTTTAATTAGGTTAATATAGAAGAATTCGTGTGCTTACTTTGAATTTTGTGATACTTTATAAATACATGTGAATCGTAAGAAACATATTTAATTTAATTCCATAATCACAAACTCTTGATTTTAACTGAGGAACTGGGGTTAAAAAGTTTTGAATTTTACTTAACTATTTGTAGAAGATAAAGCAATAGTTAATAAATTAAGAGCATTGTTGAATTATTTAAGAACACATTAGATTTTGAAGAATTTGGGAAACTTCTGCAACTAATACTTATTAAGCAACCGTCAAGTTCGAAGACGCAAGTGCAGAAGATCTTGAAATACATAGAAGCGTACGACAATGATGCAGATTATCGTGACTGGTTTGTAACATCTACCCAGAAAGTATATTTCAAGATCCAATTCTATTAACAACATTCGATATGCCGACGATAAAACACTCTTAGCCGATAATTTAGAAAATTTGCAATACCTAATGAACAGCATTTACCAGCAGAGTAAGGAACTTGGCCTCCATATCAATACTGCAAAAACAAAATTTATGATTATTAGCAGATGAAATATAGATTTCAATGACGGAAACTTCACTACAGATGACACAGCTATAGATCATTAACTTATAGATTATGATTAGTTAAATGTTTTGTCTGGTCAGTTTTATTATAAGGTGTAGAGCCCTGGAGACTCAAAGTATCTATGATAAACAAATTAGAAGCATTTAACCTATAGACATATCTGTTAAAATATCTTGAACAGATTACGTAACCAATATGGAAGTTTTACAGAGGCTGGCAGAAAGAAACAGAATTACTTTTAACAATTAAAAAAGCTGTAAGTAACGCTAAAGGAAAGTTTCCTATTTTGGCCTTACAGTGTGAGGAACAAAATATAATTTATTACAGCTTACTGTCGAAGGTTGAATTAAGGGAAGACGATTAATAGACAAAACTGCGGATGAAATCTTTAATAAAAATGTTCAATTTGGCTTTGAGGATGAGAAATTAGACAAAGGAACTTGAGGAAAAGCAATCAATAGAAACTTGAGGAAGTACAATCAATAGAAACTTGAGATCATTGGTTATTTAGAATAAATTGGACAATTTGGAAAGTTATTTCTAATCCTTTTGAAACTAATTAAGTTGTACGCTTAAGAATTACCAACTTAAGGGAATACATGGGATGGAATATGTTTCCATAACTGCATCGTACGCATAACCAGCGAATTTTCATAAACCACGTTACGCCTTCTCAAAATTTCAATTCCTCTGAGCATTTGAATATAATATCAGAAAATTTTACAATCAATAACTAATAAGTTCTACTCAAAAATAGAAAAAAGTCTAGAAAGTTTTGCAATCAGGAGGGTTTTTTATCTCAACTCATTATAACCTATAATGAAAAAAAAAAAAAAATTACTTAAATTTCTCCGTTAGTTTAAATTGACTTTTTTTAATTTAACTATTTAATAACACATTCACTACTTTTATTCCAATCCAATCATTTTCTAAATATGGACGCAAAAAAATTTAATACTTAAGAAAATTAGGTAACAAAAATTATATTTAAGAAAACCTCACCTTTGAAACACCTCATATTACATATTTACTACTACATAATCTAAGGTAAAAAAAAAACCAAATAAAGAATGAAAGAAAACCCAAATTGTGCAAGTAAAGTAAAATAGAATAAAAAAAAAAAAAAAAAATTCATCTACAAAATAAATTCTTAAATAAACTACAAAAAAAAAAAACCTAAGATACAAGATTCATAGAACGGTAATATTTTCAGGTTCGTTGATTTTGAACTCGTTGTGTTGATTTGAAAAAAACAAGTAAAAAACGTACAAAATCAAGAAAGTAAGCAAAAATGAAAAAAAATTTACTTTTAAGTTTAATTACATGAACTGAAATCGAAAAAGGTGAAAACCGCATTCAACACAAATCAAAAAGTTATGAAAAGTTAAACAAAGTTGTATACATATTTACTTTGAAATTCTTTTTAAGTAATTTGACTTTTAGTCTATCGAGTAATTTCAATTTGTTATTTTTTCCAAAAGATTTGATTGTAAATATATCTTACATTCTTACACCCACAACAATAATGTTCACTTAAGTTAAAAGAAGTGGAATAGAGTTAAATAATGCTAGCTCAACAATTCTGTTGTTAAAATTATAAATACAATGGTAGATTTCCAGTTGTTAGCACAATATTAAAAAACAATGTCTTCATGCTTTGATTTCAACTTTTTAGTTAAAGATCCCAATCACCATAATAATATTATGAATTTTTGATTAATTTCTTTGGGAGCACAGGTTTTCCACAAAGCCTTTCCACTTACTTCTATTTTTGTAATACTTTTCATTTGTGATAATGTCCTGTTCGTTTGTATTGTTTCTCTTTCTATTGTCCGCCGCATTGTATTTCTAGGTAATTCAAAATTTCCTTGTTTTGTTGTGGATTCCCTACCAGTGTTTGTTTTACTACGCAGTTTGGAGGATTCTTGGAATCTGATCTATCCAATATTACTTTAGAATTTTTTGAATGCTATTTCTACTGGCTCTTGATCAGCTGCTTTTCAAAGATCTTCATAACTTATTCTTCTAAGTCAATTTTGCATATAATTCGAAATCATGTGTTTATGAATACTTGTATATGAATACTCTGTGTGTTTCATTCTTGTTTACCAGTCAAATTTCCCTACCATGTAAGATGACTCATTTAATGTGTGACTGGAATTTTTTTAATTCTTAGTTTTGTAATAAAAATATTATGTAAAGAACAAAGATAACAGTATGGTATCCTCATTCCCGAGTAGTTCGATCCCCCTTTGTAACCACAACATTGCGTTAGCATTAAGGGTATGTTATTAAGTGTTGCACAGAGGAAGATGGGCTTTTTAAAAAAAAACTCTTACAAGACCAAGAGAACAATATAGGTATTCTGAATGTCTTTCCGTTTTCACCTCCCTCCAGCTAAGTATGTCTTGGGAAACTAAACTGCAAAAGTTCTACGGAAGTAATACAACACACTAGGGGCTAATATCAATATTCAACTCTAGAGAAAAATCCCAGTTCTAATACTTTTGCAGATTTTCAATACAGCTATAATTTTTTCCTGGTTGAAATTAGTAGTTTAACTCTATGGTAGAATTTATTTACAATTAATATAATTCTAAATACTTCCATTACCTAGCTAAAGTTATAAAGTTTTTGATATGACTCACGGGCGGTATGCATGAAATTTGAAATTTGTGAGAATACATCAAGGTCTAGAGGGATTGTTTAGGAACATAACAGCCAACTGGTGAAAACAATAATTTTGCTATATAACCAGGCATTCCGGGTAGAAAAATATCTAACAAGTAATATGTGGCCTACATAAGCTCTATCTACAGTATGGTACGGCTCTATCGAGTATTCAGACAATTGCGGTTTGTCAACTTTACAATTTCAGTTCGCTCGTATAAACTTAACAGTCTATACAATTTTAACCCCCCATTTATTCAAATTTCTAATTTATGAATACAAAGACAGTGTAACTACATATACTTTAATGTTTTATATGAACTTAATAATTTAAATAATGAGATACCGTTAAAATTTTGTCACTATTTTCCCAGCTTATTATACATTCTCAAAAACTTTGAATTATTTTTTGAAAAATTTCTTAAAAACTTCGTTATTGTTAATTTTTTCAAAAAATCTTAAGAGATTTATCAAAACTTAAGAATGAAAAGTACTAGCTCGTCTAACACTACAAAAATTTGTAAAAGAAAATAAACTCGTATAATTATTTACACCTAATTTACCTATCAGCGAAAATTACACAAAATTTCATTGTTTAAATGTGTCATAAAATGTTTTAAAATTTACACCGTTGAACTTTGAATTTCATTTTATTATTTATATACCCAATCAGCGGTAGACTATCAATTCCAATAGCACCGTAGGAAAGCGTTACATTTTACTTTCTCATTCAACATTTTTATTTTTTTTTTTCTGATGCGGCAGTCAAAGTAGAGAAGATTAATAACCAGATAAGTTATTCCCCAAATGACAACACAGATTTCTTCAAAAATAAACCAAACCTATGATAGAAATTTTTAAATTTCTTTAAGAATTTTAAAGTTTTTCTTAATTTTGAATTAAATTTTTTTCGTTTTGTTTTAAATTATAAAATACTTTTGTATTAGCGAATTAGCATATCAGTTTTAGTATGCTAATAAAATATTTCTAAAGAAAGAATACATATTTTTCTATATTGTATATTTGAAATGTAGACTTAAAATTGTTAAAAGTAATTTAGTCGTCATAATTTACATATGAAAAGCTTCCATTTAATTAGGAATTAAACAAAAGAAGCAGATGAAAGTATATTGAAAGAAGAGTTGGTAATGCTATTAGTAAAAGTAACTTTGTATGTTTGAGCTAACGTTTTTAACAGTTTTTAACACATGGAACTGCCCTTTGAAAGTTTGAAAAATTGTTCCAAAAGCTTATAAATATACTTCCAAATCCTATCTCTAATTTCCTTTCCCAAATCCCAAACGATACATTTGTATTTTAGGTCCATTTAAAGTTTGGTTTTAAAAATTGGGATGGTTTTAGTTGGTTAACGTCAAACGCTACTCATTTGAATCCAACACAGTGTTCTGGGTGGCTTTTGATGCGTTCCATCAACTCTTGAAGTTATATTAAAGAAGTTTTTTTTTTGTATGCTAACTCTTTAAATGTTGTGCTAATAAGCCCTATCTTTATCAAATTACTTGTTGTTACAAGAGGTAAGGAAATGCAGCTTGACATTTTATGTAGAATGTCCTAAATTAAAACCATGTAAAAGGTTTTTCACCTTTACTATAATTCGCATCTAGGCCTCTCGAAGGAAGAATCAATTTCTTTTCTACTGTACTAGCCATTAAAAAAATTAAATAATCAAATTTAGTAGGTGCAGTTTAAATTTGATTATAGTTTTAATTATTTTTATACTTCTTTATTGTTTTTCTTGGGTTGATTTTTCATCGTAGGACTGCGCTTCAAGAGCTTCCACGACATTTTGTTGAATTTACCAGAGTCTAGTACCAAATCATCGGGGCTACTTTTCAAGTATCTTATTATATCTTGTACTAATGAAACTATTTAGTTAAATAATTTATAGTTTTTTAAATAAATTTATAAAATATAAAGCTGCCTAAGATAATGTTGTCGGACATTCTATAATGAAACACGATAAAAAGTGATTTTTATTATGTATCATATTACAATATTCGCATATTTATGGATTAATTAGCATGAATTTATTGTTCAAATTCAACATGAACCTTATACTGACCTCTTTATTTCTGTGCATACATATATGGATCGGGTATTTTAAAATTGCTCCTCCGTTTGTAACGCATTGATCTAAACGAGCTAGATATTGTGTCAAGAGTACATTTTGGATCAGCTTCGAAAAGTGAATAGATCTAGCTATGTGTGTCTGTCCGGCCGTCCTTGTGGCAGCACGATAACTCAAAAACTAAAAGGGCTAAAGTTTTAAAATTCACACAAAGTAATTATTAGACAATTTCTAGGTTCCCTATTGTTATACCCTACACCTATAGAATAGGTAAAGGGGTATATTAACTTTGGTATGGTGTTTGTAACCACCTAAAGGAAGCGAGCTAGATATGGAAAAGTATATATATTTGTGATCAGCGTGACCGCCTGAGTCGATATAGCCATGTCCGTCCGTCCGTCCGTCCGTCCGTAGGCACGATAACTCAAAAAATAATGGAGCTATCTTGATGAAATTTTAACTGTAGGTTACTAGGACTGAAAGTACGGCGGGGATTGCAAATGGGCGAAATCGGCCCATGGGTTCGGATTCTGGACCTTTTAATCGGTTTCAGGGCTAACGAACAAATATAAAAAATCACGATAACTCAACAACTAATGACGCTATCTTCATGAAATTTGTGCTGTAGGTTACTAGTAATGAAACCACTTCGGGAATTGCGTAAGGTCAGGATTCGACCATGGGTTCGGAACCTAGAACTTTTTGATCGAATTTAGGCCAAACGAGCATAATTCCGAAACCAATGAAGATAGAACCTCCAAATTTGGTATGGTGGTGTCCCTTCCTATTTCCTAAGTGTCTTGTGAATTTGGTCCCATTGGAGTAGTGGGTCGGGGACCAGCCACACATTTCCGAAGACCTTAAAGCATATCTTTAAAATTAATAAAGATAACAACTTGAAAAAATGTAGAAGCTTCCAATTTGCCACAAGGGTGGTCTTTACTATCTCTTCTATGTTCCCCTAATTTGGGATCAATTGGAGTGGTGGTTCTGTACCCCTCGCAGACCTCCCAAGTTTAAAAGGCTTATAATCGAAATTACTAAAAATAGTTACTTAAAATTAGGATAGACCGTTGAAATTGTGTACAAGTGTTAACTAGTACTATAAGTACAGCGCGGACTATATAAGGGCGAAATCAGCCCAACGGTTCGGATTCCGGACCTTTTAATCGATGTCAGGGCTAACGAACATATATAAAAAATCACGATAACTCAACAACTAATGAGGCTATCTTCATGAAATTTGTGCTGTAGGTTATTGGTAATGAAACTACGGCGGTGATTACGTACGGTGAGGATTGGACAATGGGTTCGGAACTGAGAACTTTTTGATCGAATTTAGACCAAACTAGCGTAATTCGGAAACCAATGAAGATATAACCTCCAAATTTGGTATCAGGGTGTCCCTTCCTATTTCGTAAGTGTCTTTGAAATTTGGGCCTTATTGGACTAGTGGGTCGGGGACCAGCCACTCAGTTCCGAGGACCTTAAAGCATATTTTCGAAATTAATAAAGATAGTAACTTGAAACAAATGTAGAAGCTTCAAATTTGGCACATGGGTGTTCTTTACTATTTCCTGCGTGCCCCTCTAATTTTAGATCTATTGGAGTGGTGGTTCAGTACCTCTCTTAGACCGCCAATGTGTAAAAGCTTATCATCGAAATTAATGAAACTAGTAACTTAAAATTAAGATAGAACGTTCCAATTGTATACAAGGGTTAACTAGTATTGAAAGTATGACGGGACTGCATATGGGCGAAATCGTACCATTGTTTCGGGTTCTGGAACCCTTGACAAGTTCAAGGACTAACAAACATATATCTTAAAAACACCATAACTCAAAAAATAATGCCGGTATTTTGATGAAATTTAAACTCTAGGTTACTAATAATGAAAGTACCATGGGAATTGGTTGTGGTCGAGTTTAATTTCAAAGCCAAAGAATATATTTCCTATGTCCTATGTGTCTCCGAAATCTAGACTTAATTGTAGTGGTTCACCTATGTTCAAAGGTACTTGCTGCATTTATGTAAAATTTATTTTTATATTAATGAATTATATGAAAAGGTGTAAACTTTTAATTGTATTTTAGAAATACATTTATTGCATATTTTGCGTTTATAAGCTTTTCTATTAGGTATATAAACTAACCATTTGAAATAATTGCAATTTTTAAAAATTTGGATTAATAAATATATTATGCTTTGATTATCTTTTTATCGCAAAATTTAATAATTAGAATTTTTTCATTTTGTAATTGAATTGGAATAAATATATTTTCATTTATTTCAAGTTTGTTTGTTTTTTAATATTTTTAAATAGATAAATTAGTAAGAATTTGTAATATTTTTTAATAGATAGTGTAATTAGAAAATGTTTTTTGTATTATAAAATTAATTTGGTTAGCTATGTCTTACGATCAAATTAATAACAGCTTTTATGGTGTTAAAATGACTTATGGATATGTCCTTAAATTTGAACCAAATAGGTGTAGGGTATTTCTAAGTCGGTTGCACCGACTGACTGTTTCTTTACTTGTTTTTGGTTAAAATCGGACCAAGCTTCGGAGAGCTGCCACACAACGTCTTGGCACCAATATGAATTTCTTCAAAACTAATTATACTAAGAGGATGAAAATTACACATGGTTAGTTATATAATGAATCAATCACTTATATGAAGTTTCAAAATTTTACGGCTTCATTTTCGGAGAGCTGCCATACAACTTCTTTGCGCCAATATGAATTTCTTCAAAACTAATTATACTAAGAGGATGAAAATTACACACGATTAGTTATATAATGAATCAAGCACATACGAGTATATGCAGTTTCAAAATATTACGGCCCCATTTTCATGTAGCTGCCATACAAAGTCGTCAATTCGATAACTGTGAATCTAATGAAGCCTCGAGGTTAAAGCTAAAACTGGGCAGGTAAAGTAATAGGTCAAGCTACTTGACCAAGTTGGACATCACTCGGACCAACTTATAAGGTAGGCCAATTTGTTGTTTTTTTTTAATTATGGGGTAGGATGCGTCAAAATTTTTTTAGCTATTTTACTTTACACATCATAGTGTGTATGCACGGGTATCTAAAAGTTGGCAAGGGCAACTATAATCTTGCTCGTTTTTTACAATAATTAAAAATTTTTAACAATCGAAAGTTTGTTTTCTATTGTTTAGTTATGCTAAACTTTAAAAGAAGCGCTTATAATTTGACTATTTATGTCATAAAGTATGGGACTAAAGTATTATATTTATAGGATTATAGAAAAATAAATTACAATTCGTGACAAATATTTTTATAATAAAATAGTGGATTTTACATAGATACTTTACAAGAATTTAAATGTTAATGATCAATGAATGTATAATATTACATACGAAGTGTGTATCATAACTCTAAAATATTGATTTAGAATTAGAGATGGATTAGAATAATCAATAGCTGAGGATAGTGAGGAACTTAAAATTTCAAAAGTTTGAAATTAATTAACTAGTTTTACGCTTAGTGGCAATCCGTGCTTGAAGTAAGTGAGAAATCTAAATTTCAAGAGCTTCAGATTAATTGAAGAAAGAAGCTGCGGGGACTTAAAATTTAAGGAATTTGAAAACAATTATTAAGTTTTTATTTCAAATGAAATCAAATTATGATTATAAATTCTAATTAGGTTAATTTTTTTTATTTAATTGGCGCAGATTTTATAAAAGAAATAATTGCATTAAGTTAATATGTTTTATATGATATTAGGTGACAAGTTTTTATCCCAAAGAGTATCACTGGCTATAGAAATTGAGAAACTTTCAATTTCGTGGAACATGAGATTTAACTTTCAAGGTTTTATTGCATAGAAATATCGATGGCTAAAGAAAGTGAATAATTTATAATTTCCAGAGCTTTAGAACATTTTTCAAGTTTTTATTTCACTTTGAATAACTTGAAGAAATTAAGGAACCAATGTGGTTCAACTACTGTTGTAAAAGATTCTATTTCAGTAACTTCATCTGAAAGCTGTTTGAGACAATTTAATATAAATGAGGCGCAACTTTACTGTTTTTATATCTTCCAAAAACTACATTTAAAACATATACAGTAATTTGATCTAAACGTTGACCTTTTTTACATATTAAGAAAATAATATTATAAAAGCAGTTGTGTCACACATTACATACACTTAATTTAAACATAATTAATTGTATGAAATTCTGGTGACCCCATTTTCTGTGTTTAAATTCAATTAAGTTTTTTTTAAATCTCTTTAAATAACTTAAGGCAAATATAACAACTTCCAAGATTAGGTAAAATATAGATACATGTACAAACTGATTTACTTCAGAATAGATAAATATATATAACAAAAGTTAACATTAATAACCTTGAATTGATTTCCGCTCAATCAAATCAAATATACCTTAAGGTTGTTTCTACATTTAATTTTAAAATAAATAAACGAGACTCGATCCACAATTAAATAATAAATATGAAAATGTTAAATTAAAAATCGATTTTTGCTTTTCTTCGATTGTTGTTGTATTAAAAATTGTTTAAATCAATAACACTTTTAAGAATAGTTGCACCTTGCTGATACGTGGTACAATGAACATTTCAAATAATTGTTATTAAATATTTTTTCTTGTGATTCAATACTTGTAAAGACCTCAGGTATATAAACAGCTTGGCAAAGGTGAGCACATTATTTTTTTTATTTTAATTCAATTTTTTTTTTTTTAAAGATATTTTTTTTTAATAAGTTCAAACATTTTATAACCCCACTGAGATCTTATGTTGTCAGAATAGAAGTACATATAATTAAATTTTAAGTAACTTAATACTAAATTAAAATTAACAACTTGTTAGAAACTATAACAAGTTAATGCTGATTTAAAAATATTGAATTAAATCGTTATTGAAGTTTTGTTTAATATTTTTGTACGTTTTAAAGTAGAGATCAAAGGTTTCAATTAATTTTTAGATTTTCAATAACGAGGTGTTTGAGAAATATCATATTTTATAAAACAATATTCAATGATAAATTTATTATGATTATAAATTATAATTAAGTTATTATTTTATTTAATTGGCGCAGAGTGTATAAACGCAATAAGTGCATTAAATAAATCAATTTCTTTAATTAACAACTCTCTAAATGAAGTGGGTTCGAATAGCTGACATACAACTTCTTCTTTTATATGAGCACTACTCGGTACCTAATAAAGCTGGGTGTCTGAAATTTTGCGAAAAATAATTTGGTTATTTAGCTAAAGTTTGTACAATATTTGGTTAGTCTACTGCAGATGGGTTCGAGGGGTTGCCATGCATACAACTTCATCTTTTATATGAACTTTATTCAATACTAATAAAGGTAGAAGTTTGAAATATATTTGTCAAAAGTAGTTAACTTGAATGAACAAAGTTTAAATAAAATAGAGTTGGTGTAGTGGAAGATGTTTAAAGAGCTGTCTTTCAACTTTTGAACGATACATGAATTTCTAACCGAAGGAATGAATATCATACGGGTATCCCAGTGTTGACACAGTCTACACTACTACATTCTTCCTCGTTTTTAACAGTTTTTATTTTACTTATTTTATCATAATCAAATTCATTACTAATAAAGTCATCGCGGACATAAACGTGAGTAAGGTTGCGAGCAAGCGCAGAAGCAGCTGTATTTGGAATTTAATAATATATAATGCCCGGGCCATATGACACGTCGCCATGAAAGAAAGAAACCAATAATATTAAAAGTTGTGCAATAAAAAAGGAACAAATTATAAAAAAATTATGTATTTTTTAAATTTAGGGAATGAAATAACGGCTTATTTTATTTTATGCATCATAGTGGGTATGCACGGGTATCTAAAAGTTAACAAGGGCAACTATAATCTTCCTTGTTTATTTTACATTTTAAGATACTGTAAAAGTAAATGAACTTAAAAGTAGAACAAAACTTCTTTAAAAATATATTTGTTATTTGAAAAACAACTGTTCAAATTGAAATATAGTCTATGTGGGACGACAATAAAACTTTTTAACAGCGAAATCATTTGTAACAGAAAACTTTTTTAAAATTTTGTATCTATTCTTATTTATATTGAATCGATTCGCTTCCTTATAAATGCATAGAGTTTTTTATTGGCGGCAAACAAAAGCTTTATCAAGTTTTTCATGTATTCTTAAACTATAACTGTATTTCCTCATGTACTACTTTTGTGAATTTCTGCTTTTAATTTAATTTCAAAATAGATTTCTAGTGTTAAGAATCGCATTATACAATTGCATAATAAAGTAATCTTCATTGAAAAAAACCTGTCATAACTTAAAGTAACAAATCTTCATTGAAATGGAAATATTTTCAGTTAAAATATAGAGTCATTTGAAAGAAAAAAGTCCTTTATTTAAAAGCTGTATAATAATTTAAATTTTTTTTGCAAGGTTGAGAATATTCTCCAGGTAGGAAACTTAGATCTACTATGATCTGTTATTCTTAGGTTAGGTACTTATAACCTATTCACAAGTTTTAATTTGTATCTAAATATGTCATCTATTTTCTAATGATTATAAATTTGTTCGGATGAATGTAGAGCGACTTTTTCCTTGACGATGTTTCAATTGTGTTTGAGTAGAAATAAATCATATCTGCCACGTCCCTGTTATATCTATTAAAATATCTATTATTATTATATGATTCTAAATTTTGGTAAAATAATTTATCTAGGAAAACTTTTATAATAAAATGTTTTTAAAATTTAATTTTATTAAAAATCATTCTAAATTCCTACAATTCACGCAAATAAATTAAAAATAACATTCTAAAATTCTATTAAATTTTCCTACAATACCACAATAAAATTTCTATTGATGTTCTAGTTCTCATGCCTCCGGTAATGTTTATTTTTAATTTTTTCTTGAAATATTGTTTTATAATAATTGTATTCTATTGCCATTTTAAGATGATTTAAATACATAAATTCTGGAAGAGATAACATGTTTGTAGGTATATACTGGAATACTTTAATTATTTGTAAAATAATTATTGCTAATTTTAAATCTTATGAAATGCTACAAAAGATTTTTAAATAAAATTCATATAATAAATAATGGAGCCATGAAAAAAGCCCATGGGAAATAATGTCTATTTCTATTTCTCATTGTTAAATAAAGGAGACATGAATGGCTTGAGGACCTGGTATATCATTCAACAACAAGTAGCAAGTCAGGGTTTTAAAAAATAGAATTTGAAATATAGATATTAATAACACCGCAAATTTTGAGAAATAAGACTACGAGGTGTTATTTCTTTTTCATTTTATTTTTCCACTATTTCAGCAGTAAAGTCTAAGTGTATTGTTACTGAAGAATTTGAAGATTGAATTGGAAAAGAAATAACACCTGATTTAATGAGAAATAACGTCCTGTGTGATTGTTTTCTCAAATCCTAGGAAAATAAGGTGCTAGGAGCTTATTTTCTCAATTATTGAAGAAATAACAATTCAAGTAAAATTTCGCAGGGCCTATTTCTATGGCTTCGTAAAAGACTTCAGAGTGTTCATATTGAATTTGAAGTAAAACTCCGAGTGTTATTTCAAATTCAGCTATTTAAAATTAAATTCCCCAAAGTATTGTTCCTCAAAAACTCGCAAATTGAATTAAAAGCTGGAATAACACCCCGGAGCTATAATTCTCGGAAAGTGTTTTAATTTCACATTTTATGGCAAATAACACTCAGAAGGCTTGTTTCTTATAACTTATTGAAGGTTTTAAATAAAAAACAGTTGTAGAATTGTGTTCGAAATTAGGGTATTCTCCTTTTCCAGAGCGTTTACATATTTGTAGGTGAGATTCTGAATTAGGAGAGATAGTTTGACTGAAAATTCTGGAAAAAGGAAATTCCTAGCCTGGTTTTTGAATCTAACTCTACGATCCTTCCATTAAGTTCCCTCATCAATCAAATCAAATAATCGAAAAACGTCACAACTAAATTAAATAATCTTCGGTCAGTCTATTAATATTCAGTCTATTAAATTATATAATATAAGATCACAAGTTAGGATTTAATAAATTTACATTACATGTCATATGATATACATGTTAAAACTACAGATTAATCGTTTCTAACACTCTTCAGTGCCCCTCACTAAATAAATATATTCCCCTCATAAATTAAGTTTTTAAATTAAATCTGCAATTCTTTCATAAAAAATTAAAAATCATGCCATCAAATTACTTGGAAATTTGCAATAAAATTTATTTCTTCAGTCATAATAAAATGCAATGATGCAATCAATGATGAATGTTAATGATGTCTTGGGAAGGAATTAAATCTCAACCAATCATTCCAAAAAATAAAACTTGTTTTTAAGTTGAAGACCAAAAACCAAACGCAACCAGTAGATTGATTTCATTACCAAAAATCAATTCAATCTTACAACATCTTGTGTATTTCTTTTTAAAGCAAAATGTTTTTAATTAAAATTTAAAATTTAATTAGCTCGAGTCATTTTACACTTTAAAACTAGATTAACATTTACTATTTTCTGATTCCATTTTTGGTGTTAAACTTTTTTCATAGCATGTTTTTTAGTCTAGACCAGAATAAATGTGGTAATTTGTCAGTGGTGTTTAGATTTAAAAACATATATTTTGATCAGATCACTAGTTTTGCTATGATTTTTGTGTTTATATTTTAACTTATGTTAAGAATTGAATATATTTTTACAATTGAGTTACTTGTAAGCACGTGCGAACATGTTTACAAATTTTTTTAAATATACGGAATGTAGTATTTTTTTTCATTCATAAATATGTTCAGTTTATAAGACAGTTCAAAATGTTAAGTGGCGCAGTTGATATCAAACGGAAAAATTCATTAAACTTTTCAATTTATACTTAAGGACGATGATGGTATTAAATATTTTATCATCAAATATGCAATTAAATGATTTTGCGTCAGCCTTAGGTGACTAATATCCTTTGTTCAACTGCATCAAAAGATGTTTAACATTTTCTAAGTGTATATCATTAGACCCTGGTAATTTTTGTGGCCTTTGAATTTAACAGCAGAATAAAAAATCTTTTGTTGACATTCTCTTGAGTCTTTTTACTTCAGAAGAGTCCTAGCTTGTTGGCGAATTTAATTAATTTCATGTTCCATTGAGAATAGTACGACGATCAACTAATTTATAGATTCCTTAAAGACGGTATCTTCTTTAGGTTAAAAATGTGCACATTCTTCTGTAGTTAATATCGTCTGCATAGCTTTTATTAAAAAATTTTGGATTTGGGCTTAACTTAACCGATGAATAAGTGAGTTTTCAACTAACATGCAGCAGATCCGACATAACGAGGACACGTGTTTCATTTTTGTCGCAGACCAGTGGTAAATGGCAAAATTTAACTCTTGTAGAAACATGATCCAATGAGCTGCTCTTATTGGAACATTGTTTTCCCTTATGGTCAGTACAGATGCATTTTAATGTTGTGACTGACCAGTTTAAAACTTGGTGTCGATCAGATTTATCATCAAGTTTCTTAGAAAAATTTCTATGAATGCTAATGCTTTTACTCCGTGCAACAAGTATTTTTCTTTTACTTTACCTATTTTGTTTTCCGATATATGAAAACTAAATCTAATCGAGAATATTTGTACGATATATTATAATTTTTTTTTAAAGGTTTCACCTTATCGTTATAAGATGTTAAATTTGTCATAGAGAATTTTGTATTGTTAGATTTTTTTCGAGGATATACCGTTATATATTATTAAATGAGTTTTCATATTATATAAAATGCAAAACTCTCGCTGATTTTTGTAAAAGTCGAATATTGTTCAATAAATTTTTTTTTTTCCCATTTCATTTTTTTCATACAAGTCGTATATTTATATATAAAAATATATTATAGATATTATATTCACTATTCTTTACTTCTAACTTATTCATATTTCTTTCTCTTTTTTTTCTTTCATGCATGTCAAAATTAATTATAAATTAAAGACGCTTCATATTCCATGAAGGTAAAAAAATATTAATTTGATATGCGGAAGAGCATTGAATGTTCTTTACTATGCTAAAAAAATATCAAAAATAAATAAAGAATATAGTACAGAAGTGATGAAATTATTCTTATCAAGTTACTTGAAATGTAAGCATTAAGAATTCCGATTTTGATTAGTGTTTGACAAAGAGTACAAGCTTAACATTTTTAAGTTCTGAAGGTATGGTTCATAATTTGTTTTAAAGATTATAATGTCTATAAAGATTTATTTATATATAAACTTACCCACAGTTTTTCAATAGGTACTTTTAATCAGGGGTCCGGAACCAAACAAAATAAAAATGAAAAGTTCCGGAACGATATTTATCCGGAACGTTTTCTTTGGAACTTTAATCACAAAAACCATAAAAGTTAAGTCTTTTGCAAATGGTTGAAAAAAAATTCCGTGCGCCTTTGCAATTTTTTTAGAAATCAAATAATTGAAAAGTAAAAAGTCCCCAGTATCCACTGTATCGACCCAATTAAAAAAAGTTAATCACCGGCTTTTTAGTAGAATCTGAATACAGCAATGAAAAAATATGAAAAAACTCGAGTCTCAAGCTCTCTCCAGCAAATAGCCCTTAAAAATTATGGTGCTACTTTTTGGGACTTTTTTTCTAATTTGTTCCCCTTTTTAAGTGTATAAGTTTACGGAATCTAGAACTAGGTTTATTTAATCACGTCGGTTCGAATTCTGGGTCCCAAGGTCACGTAAGCAACTTTATTTTAATTTTCAATCAAAATTGTTCCGAAAAGAACTTTTCGATCTCTACGAAACACACTTTTTTAAAATGTTTAAGAACGATTGAAATTTGCTCCATTATCGTTTTGTTCCAGACCCCCCTGCTTTTTATACAAAATGTTTGATATTAGTTAAAACTTTGTCCAATTCGCCATACCTAATGGTTTTGGTTTTGTAAATGGTAAAAGGCTTTGAATTGTTCTAAGTTTAGAATCCCAAATTGATGTGCTCGAAGACGTAACAGTTTATTAATTGTTACTTATAGTTGTACTTTGTGTTGTTATTTAACAATTTCCGTGATTTTTTTATTGTATATCATGTTGAAAAAATTCATATAACACATTTGTACTGTATTGTCATTCTTTTTATTATAGTTTTGCTTTTATTATTATTTCGAATCAGAAATTGGTTGATTTCTTACTTATGTCAACTTTAATATCTTGGACAGATGTATTGTGTTTGCTCAGAACACCGTATTTAAATTCAGTGAATAAAAACAATAGAGGTGTAATTTTACTTATAAAATTAAAGTAATATATGAATAGATTTTACTATTAATAGTAAATATTTGTATTAAATTATAAAAATATTATAATTGAAATAATTATAAATAATAGTATTTATTAATTTCATCAATTTCATCAAAAGTAATTTAATTGATAATTAAGTGAAATAAGAAAATTTAATGGAATGAAAATCTTAAAAATTTATAAAGTATATAGATGAAATATCTGATAAGAACTACCGCAGATTACAGTCTGTGCCTCCCTTAAATTTGTTATTTATTTTTTTTTGCCCGAGGAGAGGCAATCATTTTAAAATGTACCTGATTGATTAAATGAAAAATTCAATAAAAATCACTAGAATCTCTTTTAAAAATTTTTCATAATTTAAAGAATTGGGAAACAGGTGGACAGATAGCAAGCCATATTTTTGATTCTTCTAAATTTAAAAGACTGAAACTTACTCCATTCACAAAATTTAAAAGACTGAAAAAAAAAAACTTACTCCATTCACAAAATGGATATTTAACAAGTAATGAAACAAGAGTAAGTCGATGCAACCGTCTTAGTAATACCCTATACTGGAAAATTTAATTGACATTTACACGAACCTCCACTTCAAATCATCTCAGATTTCATGAACATAAAGCAAACAGAGTAAAGGTACCAAATACTATTAACCGACCTTATTCATTTGCAATCCCTATCTATCACTTTCGTCACTAGTAACCTATAGTATAAATTTCATCAAGATGGCATCAATATTTTTTTGAGTAATCGTTTAGACGGACTGACGGATTGACGGAGGGATATCTAAATCGTCTTAGGAGACGACGGTGAACGCAAAATTATATCATGTGATGCAGGTGTTTTTTTTTTGCCGATATAATGTGTATACAAAATATGGTATCGGTACGTAGGGAATCGATGTTTATCCTCCGAATTTTTATGCTTAAGAGTTGTTTTGTCATGATATTTTAGTTTTTTTGTCATGATATTTTAAAATTTCTTTTAAAGAATTACTTAGGGGATATTCATAAGACATAAAAGCAGCTTCTATATTTTGGCGATGACCTAAAGACATTATACATTATTTATACGACCATACGCACAGTTTTTTTCTGTATCTTATACAAATATTGAAGTGATGGTCCGGTTATCCATATCTTAATATATTAGAATTATTTTCAAATCTCGAATGAATATATAGGTTTTATAAGCATAAAGTAGTCCTGCAGATGTAAAATATCTTAAGATTCTTACGAACTCGATGTTTTGAAAATTTTATTTCAAAAGAAATAATCCTTATCCGTTTTATTTTTAATTAATCAATACATTAAAGTACAGCTTCAGCTTTGCAATTTAAGTTTTCTTTACCGTTAATTTTTATAGATTTAACGGCAATTCCTTTAAAATTGTTTTTTTGCATACACTGTGTACGGCGAAGTGTAACAAATATAATTTTAATCATTAACTGCTTTACAACTGAATACAATTATAAAGAGTCCTATGCAAAAAAATTTAACACCTTGTGTTGTTATGAAATAAAATTGATTCTCCGTTTTTTTCATAGTCTACTTTACTTATTTCTCAACGGGGGGCAAAACAAATCGCGTTATTCTATCGCAGTATTGGCTTCTAATAAACATTAGGCAAGAGTATTATATTGTGTCTTTAATACAACATTTTGCTATTTGATTTTGTTGTGATTAACGAGGGGCTGCCAGAGTAAAAGTAAAAATCAATTATCAGTAAAAAAAAAACAAAAACAATTTGCAAAATAATTTCTCTGCTGGAGATTTTTTAAAAAGTTTTTTTTGCCACTTTGTTCTTTATTTGCTGTGTTTTTTGTTTGTCACTTAACTCTTGGTGAATTGGAAAAGGGTCTACCAACGAAACATTAAATGATTTTGCTTTCAATATATTTTTTTTACTTTATTTACAAATTGGCGGAATGGTGGACAAAGAAAAAAGCAGATGACACGAAAAGTTGAATGACTTCATATTACATTAGATAAAAAAAAAGTTGTGTATTGATTTCAGTTTAGAGTGAATTTAAAAAAAAAATTGGCTGGATGATAAATTAGTACAAATTGCAGGCAAAGTTTTTTGGGAACTCATGCTATTTCAACTGTAAATCTTAATTGGTAATCAAAAGTGAGTATAGGTTTCCCAATATAACAACTGCTAAATTTGTCACAGATTATCTGCGGGTATATATATTCCCCTTATTAGAACTGATCTTAAGCATTTGCATACAATTACTTCATGATACAATTGGGCTTATCACTTGTGGTTTTCCTTGTGTTTCAATCGATGCATTTATTTCTCTGATAAGATGACTCTTTTGATTAAAGGTTTGGAGCCTTTACTGTAGTGACATTTATTTGAACGCTTAAAATAGAGGTAGCAGAATAATGTGGAAAACTAAACCAAGATTTTTCCTTTTACTTTTAACTCGATCAACAATTACAATTCGATCTTAGATCTTTCGAATGAGAACTTAGTACTCAAAAAACTGTACTTTTTTGCTGTGATAAATGTAAGAACCCAATTTTCAGTTGGAGTAGTCCTGCACTTCTTTAGAATTTTTCATTTATTTACTTGATAACTATTAGTAATTTTCTTTAGTCGACCTTGATATAAAATCTATTGCAATATAAATTTTTTGAATCAACATCAAACAAGTTAAGATATAATTTGGAAAATTTGCATAATTATTATCTTCCTCTATTTTTTCAAATATTTTCCTATTATTTTAAAATTTACCCTTGAAAAATTTTCAAAAGGTAAATTTTTTTTTTTGGAGCTGGAATATCATTTTGGGTTCAAGGTTCTAACATTGCTTTCTAAAGTTATTATGGAAGGAAAATTAAAACAAAATTTATGGTAAGTGGATATAGATAATATCAAAGAATTTCAATAAGCGCAGGAAGGATAATCTATTTTTATTTAATTTTATTCCAATTTGAATTATTCATATTATTAAATCCATGAACCTAAATTAAACTTCAGCTTAATAATGATTTAAAATTAGGCATTTTCCTTCAATATTTCTCATCCTTCTCACTTCAGCATTTAAGAACCGCAATATATTTGGTGCGCCAGTTAAATATTATGACTTTTAACATATTTTCTTATTTCATATTGGATTAAAACTAGGAATATGACGGCTTTTGTTATTTTCAGAAGAAAAGGATTATGTTTAGATACAAAATTCTTGGTAATCCCCTATGCCCCTATACTAATCCCTTACCAATAATCCATCTCTCAAAACTTTAAAAAAGGTATTTAAGAATGAGCACAAATTGTAATATTAATTAAAGTTAAGTCATTTATTGTAATAATAAATTCATGGGCTCCAGTCTCTCTATACACAGTGTATCAGTGTATTAAACATCCATAATCCAAACTTTATATGGAATAACTATTGTAAAAGTTTCAATATCTTAATTTATATACAAATCAGGCCTCATACGATAAATATTAATTTTATAACTCCTCGGAGATATTATTAGTTCATTATTACCTTATGAGGGTTTAATAAAAGGGTTATATTTCATGTGGCCTTTTTAAATCCAAATCATTAAAATGATTAAAAATTATTAATTTGGTCATTTATTACCTATGGAAATACTATTTCTGACCAAAGAGGTGTGATTTACACTGTTTGACAAAAATATTACATTAATAATTTTTAAAATTAAAAAAAAAAAAATTAAAACAGGAAGTAAAACTAATAAAACTCTAACACCTAATAAAATTTAAAATTAATTTTCAAACAGGAAAAAAATCAAGTCCTGAAGTTAATAAAATATGTTTGAAGTCTCCTGATGATAACAGTAGGAGTAATTACACCACCTGGTGAGGAAATTTTCTTTGAAAAATTATTATAATTTATTGAATAAATGCGTGTTTATGTGTTACCAAAATTGACCACAGGGAGTTATTACATCCGAATTGATTGAATTATTGTGAGTTATTTTCAGAGCTGTTGTCGTTCTTCTAGATCCAAATTATAAACAAAGCAAATAAACAGAGAAGAATAGTAAATTTAAACCATCTGGTTTCACTTATTTTAAATTGATACATTAAATAGCATTTAGTACTTTTCTTTGGTATTTTGAATCAAATTTGTTTTATAATTAAATCAAATATACGAATTTATTTATAGGAATTTCATATCTCTGTGTCACAAATAGGTGCCATACAACTCTTCTTTTATATGAGCATTACTCTACACCTAATGAAGCTGGATGTCTAAAATTTTGGCAAAAATAGTTAAATGCAATGGTTAAAGTTACTGTAGAATTTTTTAGTTTAGTGCCGAGGGTTCGAGTAGCTCCCATACAACTTTTATATGAGAATTACACTAAATCACTACCCCATAAAAATGTATGTTTGAAGTTTTTCCAAAAGTAATTACCCGGATGATAATAATGTCGATATTACGATCAAACAGGTATCCCAGAATTGACACAGTCTACTCTACTACACTCTTCCTCGTTATTTGATTAAAAGTATTTGTATGCTTCCTAAGTAAATATTGTAAGATAAGATTTGCTACTTTAGACTTTATTAAACAAAACAAACACCTTGAACTGCTTTATTATTAAAACAATATACAAAGTATTTACTTAAATTAAAATTTAAAATTCACTGCTTATCTTCAATTTTCGTAAAATGCCTACAATAGTAGCGGCGACTGTTTCAAAAATTAAATCTTCAAAGTTACCTTTACAAACATCACCTTCCTTTTTATACCCGTATGACTATATAGTCCAAGGGTATAATAAATTTGCCATTACGTTTGTGACGCAGAGAAGAAGGGGGGGTAGATATAGACTCAAGTGTATGGATCGGATCAGAATCGAAAAATAAATCGATTTAGCTATGTATGTCCGTCCGTCCGTCCGTCCTTCCGTCCGTCATCACGATAACTCAAAAAGTAAAGGAGCTAGGATTATGAAATTTTCACAAATTCGTTTTTATGCAAAAAACGGAATCGAGTTTGAAATTCAGCCATTTTGCTCCACGGGTTCGAGTACCTGCCATACAACTTCTAATTTTATATGAGCATTACTCTATACTTATGGAAGCTGCGTGTCTGAAATTTTGCCAAAAGTAGTTTAGTATAATGGCCAAAGTTACTGCAAAATTTGGTTGGTCTACTGCAGAGGGTTCGAGTAGCTGCCATACAACTCCTTCTTTTATATGAGCTTTACACTACACCTGATGAAGCTGGGTGTCTGAAATTTTGCAAAAAATAGTTTAGTGTAATGGCCAAAGTTACTGCAAAATTTAGGTGGTCTACTGCCGAGGGTTCGAGTAGCTGCCATACAACTCCTTTTTATACCCGTATGACTATATAGTCCAAGGGTATAATAAATTTGCCATTACGTTTGTGACGCAGAGAAGGAGGGGGGGTAGATATAGACTCAAGTGTATGGATCGGATCAGAATCGAAAAATAAATCGATTTAGCTATGTATGTCCGTCCGTCTGTCCGTCCGTCTGTCCGTCCGTCTGTCCGTCTGTCCGTCCGTCATCACGATAACTCAAAAAGTAAAGAAGCTAGGATTATGAAATTTTCACAAATTCGTTTTTATGCAAAAAACGGAATCGAGTTTGAAATTCAGCCTTTTTGGTTCACGCGTTCGAGTACCTGCCATACAACTTATAATTTTATATGAGCATTACTCTATACCTATGGAAGCTGCGAGTCTGAAATTTTGCCAAAAGTAGTTTAGTATAATGGCCAAAGTTACTGCAAAATTTGGTTGGTCTACTGCAGAGGGTTCGAGTAGCTGCCATACAACTCCTTCTTTTATATGAGCTTTACACTACACCTGATGAAGCTGGGTGTCTGAAATTTTGCAAAAAATAGTTTAGTGTAATGGCCAAAGTTACTGAAAAATTTAGTTGGTCTACTGCTGAGGGTTCGAGTAGCTGCCATACAACTCCTTTTTTTATATGAGGATTACACTACACCAAATGAAGCTGGGTGTCTAAAATTTTGCCAAAAATAGTTTAGTGTAATGGCCAAAGTTACTGCAAAATTTGGTTGGTCTACTGCAAAGGGTTCTACTTGCTGCCATACAACTCCTTCTTTTATATGAGCATTACTCTACACCTAATAAAGCTGAATGTTAGAAATTTTGCCAAAAGTAATTAACCGGATGATATAATGTATATGTTACGGTCATACGGGTATCCCAGAGTTGACACAGTCTACTCTACTACACTCTTCCTCGTTTTATATGAGGATTACACTACACCAAATGAAGCTGGGTGTCTGAAATTTTGCCAAAAATAGTTTAGTGTAATGGCCAAAGTTACTGCAAAATTTGGTTGGTCTACTGCAAAGGGTTCGAGTAGCTGCCATACAACTCCTTCTTTTATATGAGCATTACTCTACACCTAATAAAGCTGAATGTTTGAAATTTTGCCAAAACTAATTAACCGGATGATATAATGTATATGTTACGGTCATACGGGTATCCCAGAGTTGACACAGTCTACTCTACTACACTCTTCCTCGTTATCTAATAAACTCAATATGAATCTCTAAAATATTTAACTTATCTTTAATTTATTTAGAAAATATTTATAAATTTAAAAGCGGGTGTACTTTAACAATCAGTGGGTATTGCGCATGTTAAAACGTTAAATTTGGTGTGTTACATGGTTATTAGCTTCCAACAAAATAAATATTTGTATTTTTTTATTTATTTAGTTATGAAAAAATTCTTAACCGCTATTTACAAAACGTAATTATCAGTAACATTTTTTTGAATTTATATTTAATTAAGGTAAGAGTTAAGTAGCTGTCAAAAGTTCAACACAATTACTATTTAGATAGTTTTACTTAGTTTTAATTTTAAAACAATGGGGTTAATTATAGTTGTTCCGATAATTATTATTTAATGAATAAACACCTTGAAATTTAAGAAACCAAACCTCTAAGTGGAGGTGTTGGTTCTTCCTCTAAAATAATATCTTGTTTTATTAAAAATGTGGCATATGGCATAATTGCATGTGCGTAAAGGGTTAAACCATTTTAATTAGAAGGAATAATATGAAAATTGTTAAATTATTTCGTGACACAATTACATTAGTTGCTTTATATTCGTTTTTGTTGATTTCAGTAGCTATATGCATTATTCAGTGAAGTGGAAATAACTACATCGATGACAGATGGAAACTAGATATGTAATTAAGTATTCGATAAGCATTAAGTCTACTTCTATGTACTCGATATTTTATAGAATTTCTATTTCTATATTTCGAAAAGCTAAAAATTTTTGATTTATGATTAATAGGAGCAAAAATATGGCATACAATAACGCCAGCATCACTGTAGATAGCAAAGCGATAGAATGTGTTGCCAGGTTTAAATAACTCGGCTCCTGGTTACATGAAAACTGGAACTCTGATGAAGGAAATCAAATGCAGAACACCAGTCACTAGAAATACTTTTTATAAGTGTAGAAAAATATTAAATAATCGTGATGTCAATATTAACTAAATTCTATTCCTTAAAAGTATCGTCTAGTCAGTTTTATTATATAGAGTAAAGGCCTGGAAACTCCAGTAGTAATTATAAACATATCAGAAACAATGCGACATGTATCAACATGCGAATAAACGTCTATTAAATATATCTGATATCCAGCAATGGATATAGGCATCAGAAAAACAAACAAAAGTTGATGAAGTAATAGAAATCATATAATCTTGTAATTTTTTGTCTATTGTAATTTCGAGGTAGAGAGCACGATTTTTACATGACTTCTTCACCTCACATGTGAAAATAGTTGCTGGTATTTTTGCATTTTTAACCATGTGTATTGGTTTAGTTCGCCACGCATGTGGTTTGGACGTTCTTGACTTCTATTATCTTGATGGTTTCACTCTAAGGTAATATTGCAACTAATGATGTTTGAATTCTTTTTCAGCTAATGATGGGCCCACTTGAATCTTTCTTATTTGTTGTCTCAATATGGATACTCATCGTAGTCTTCAAATATCTTCATCGCTTTTTCTGGCAGAAATAAGAAATTTAATTATTAATTTCTTTTATCTCTTCTCTTATTGCCATTCTTCTTATTCATAAATTATTTTCAGGATTTAAAGAAATTTATCTCGCTTAATCAATCAAGTATCCAAAAAATTTGAATGTCTAGAAACTCTTATTTTAAATAATTACAAAAAATTAAATTTCTTCAAATTAATAACACCAATTTACTATTAGAAATGATTTAAATCTGCACCTGGTTAGACTTAAAAAATTGTTTTAAATTAAATTTTCTTATTAATAGAAGCCATTAGTCATTGACTCAAATAAATCATAATATAAATAACGTTCAGACTCTTTGCTATCAATAATAAAAATCATTGGAAAAAACACCATTCCCTTAAATAAAAATATTTTAGATTGATAAAATCATTTAATGTTTAATAGAACAAACTATCAGAACTGTTGACCGTCATATTAACCATCATTTAGCAAAGCATTATTGTAATCAGTAGTTAAGATTGAGATATAAAAACGTGATCATGAATAAGATGTAAAAAAAATTTGCCTCATTTTATGCAATTTTATCTGATGCTCGGTTGTGTCAAAATAAGCAGGATTTTGCTAAAATTTGAAAAAGAAATAAGTATAGGGGATAATTTATAATAAATTTTGTATAATAGAAAAATCGCTGAATTTGCATATCAATGTAACAGAACCCCTATATTTCTGCAATGCTATTGAACGTAAGGGATGATTTTATCTAAATATTTTTTTGCAGAAATTATTTAACGCGATCTTTATCCCTTTATTTTTAAATAGTATCTACCTATTTGCCAACTGTATTTGTAAAATTAAAAGGATATCTGAAGAGAGCTTAGAATCGGTAATTATGAGGGATTGACACACATTTACTTAAATATTTTTCAATTTTATTTTTAAAGTATATTTTCCATCATTTTTGAATTTTCTGCTTCGAAAAAATTAAAATAGAGTTTCGATATTTTGCATAAAAGCTTCGTGATTACAGCGTTCAAAAAAGTTTTAAGTTACATTACCTATTCTTAAATGTGTAGTCTTTGTAGTGCTTTCCGTCCCTTAGGATCTCTTTTGTAATTTTTCAGCCATCCAATATATTATATCTAATATATATTTATTTCTTTTTCAGATTGTATGGGTAGTACATTATTCAATAGTTTACGCAATGATAAGGACAGGAGACGCTACTATAAGGATTAAAAATTGCAACATTCGGAGGGAAAATAACTTTTATATCTTCATTGAAAAACAAAACATGCCTTATTAGCTGTGGACCTATTTAGTTTAAGCAATGGCAACTGGTAGTTATTGAATCGGTCCTCTCGAATGAAAGATCGACACTCTAACCACTCAGTCACCCATCTGTTTTGTATTCTATGGAACTTTAAAGCTTTATTGCTGAAAAATTTTAAATTAATTTCATGAGCTAATATTAAAATTACAAAAATTTGTTTGTAATCCTTAATAATCTTTAAATAGTGGTTTTATGTTATGTTATTGTTCCTTAATTTTGTCCTGTGTTTTACATTCAAAAAATGTCATCACATCAGTATACAATTGAAAAATTTTTACAAACTTTATTAATTATCCCAAATTAACCAATGTCACTCAAAAAACCCTCAGTTCTCTTAAAGATATCTGTGTATTAATGAATGAATGTAGAAAGTTTTAATCGAAAAGTATAAAAACTTTCTCTATAAATACGAGGAAGATTATAGTTTCCATTGTCAACTTTTAGGTACTCGAACATACCCACTATAATGTATAAAATAAAAAACCCGTTTTTTATTTCCCTTATGCTATTATATATAGACCTTATACTGTTATATTACGAATAGACAACTTTGTACTGCAGCTCCCCGAAAATTAAGCCGTAATATTAGTTGTATGGCAGCTCCGAGAAGCCTTGGTCCGATTTTAACCAAAAACAATAAAGAACTTAGATATTGTCTAAAAATGGCTTTGTGTGAATTTCAAAAGTCAAGCCTTTTTAGTTTTTGAGTTATTACGTTGACACACGGACGGACAGACACACATAGCTAGTTCGATTAACTTTTCGATGCTGATCCGATACGTACCTTTGATATTATATCTAGCTCGTCTAGATCGATGCTTTACAAACATTGGAGCATTTTAAACATACTCATGCCCTTATTTGTATGTACGGATATAAAACACATAACGGTACTTTAAAATAATTTTAATAAGTACTCAGACGGTAAAACCACAAAAAATGGTTCTGCATTCTGCTACAATGCTGCTATACATCTTATTGTTTTTTATCCCTAATATTTTAATGAAATGTTAATGTATTGTCTCCGTAAGCGATCTTCTAATGCTCTCATTATAATTGGATGAGCAACAGATATTCTCTTCCACTTTAAAATTATCATCATTATAATTTTCTGAAAATTACCGTTATTCGAAAAAACTCCATGGAATAATTTTATTTAAATCCAAGAAATTCTCATTTAAATCCAAGAAATGTTCATTGAAAATCTAAAAAAAATATTTTTAAATTTTATTCCAAAAACTAAGAAATCAACAGGAGACTTTTAGAGTAGTCAAATCAAAAAATTGAAAATTGAAAAATCTTAGAATTCAATTACATTTTTATGACAGGAAGTAATTGCTCTTCGTTTTGTTTTTGACTTTTTTGAATTATTTGTTATCGGTTGCCTGGTTTTTTGTCATTTTCCAGTTCTGATGAATAATTCAAGAATCTAAATAAAGATTTATCTAAGAAACAAAAAGGTTTGATTTGATTATACATTGAATCTTTTGTGTAACCTTACACGTAATAAAAGAAAAAAAAGAAAAACAATTGGAAATAAAAATAATGGTTTAGTCCTTGAAAATTGTATCCGAATTTTAGTAAAAAATAGAGTCAAGATAAATTTTGTTAACTTTAAATTTAAAGATATTCAATCTGAAGGATAGATTTTTATTTTTTGTACAAGAAAGTTTATCCTTAAATATTAAAGTTGCTAGTAAAAGGGATGTTTCGAAAAACTTTTTGTTTTTTTTTTTGGAACTCTTAAAGAGGAAATGAAAATTTATAAAATTCAAATAACTTCTTCTCCCCAATGTCTGTAAAATTGAATAAAATTTATTTTTTAGAAATACAAAATGAATTCGTAGGGGTTTCTTTTTCGAGGTCGTGCAAAAAATATCAAAGGTCAAGAGGAGTATCTGAATGAGATTCCAAAGCAGTACGGGACTTAAACCAACCGCAGAGACTTTAGAAATTTAGACTTTAAAGCTAGACTTTAGAAAAACAGTAATATGGTTTGGAAAATGAAGATAATGAAATAAATTCTTAGAAATGGGAGTCGAAAATTGTGGATCTTAAAGGATCATTATTTCGACCTTATGAAGAACTAACATCTTTCTTTGTATTAAATTTTATAATCGGTCATACACATATGAATTGGCAACTTTGAGGAATATAATATAAAATATGTTAACATAGTCGCTATGTGCATAAAACTTATTTGTGTGTCCGAAAATTGGTAGTTAAGACATCAATCGCATTCAGATACTCCTCTTGACTTTTGATATTTTTTGCACGACCTCGAAAAAGAAACCCCTACTAATTCATTTTGTATTTCTAAAAAATTAATTTTATTCAATTTTACAGACATTGGGGAGAAGAAGTTATTTGTGTACGATTTAGAAAATTTTACGAAGAACAGAGGGTTGTCAAAATGGTGTTTAACACTGACTATAGAAATTATGTACATCTGCCATAGGTAACTTTCAAAACTTTCCAAAAAAAAGGTAAGAAAATATCTAAGAGCAATCTTGTTGTTTATGTGTAGGAACCAGCACCAGTCACATTCTTGTGCGTTACGAATTTGCCACCAAATTTCTTTTATTTCTTTACCCAAGCCGTTGTCTGATTCCAAAACGTTTTTTTCTTCAATTTTTCCATGAAGGATTAACTGGAGCAACATACACGGTTCGGATCGTGATATCGACATAGAAAGAATAAATGTCCACGATCCATAGGTGTTTATGTGTTACGCTATTTCAACACATCTCCAATTAAAGGACATCATCTTTCGCATTCCTTGTTCTACATTAGGTAAAACACATAAGAGGATCGATCAATTGTTTTGTTCCTTTACCACAACTGTTCGTTCCAGGTAAATCCTTACTATTTCAAAAACCAGTATTTCTCAAATTTCATATTTCCTAACCATCTTCTCAAATTTCTTCAAATATCTAAACAAAAATTTTAAAATCGATTTCAATCAGTAGCAGAAAAAAATTTAGATTTTTAGCGCTAATAAATTGTAGCTAATGAGGTTAACGCTGTTTTGTTAATAGAAACATAAAATCAAACAATTGATTTTCGATCTACGACTTTTTAATTTCAATCTTCAAAAATTAAAAATTCAATTTTTTTTTAAATTTTTGAAAGAAATCAAAAAAATAAGAAAGCTACAAGCGCTAATAAAATCTGATGATTTAAAATCCACTATTCATTAATGATTTAAGAGAAAATAAAAAAAAAATAAAAAAATCAAAATTTAAAATAAATTTATTCAATCACTAAATTTTAATCAATAAAAACTAAATATATTCGATAAATATTTAATAAATAAAATAATAAAAAAGATTTATTTAATACTGTTATAAAACATTTGATTATGCGTGCGCCTCTTAAAAAAAACACGCCAAACAAACAAATTTGACATGTTATAAAAAAACTATATTAACATTTTTTTTAAATGAAGTGCCATCTATTGTTAGTAGTGCCTTTTTATGTCGCATTATATATTTTAAACTGATGTTAATCTCCTGTGGTGTTCTAATTTAAAAGCTGCAGGTGGTGCTCCAAATTTAATTAATATAGACTACACCCTTTTTTCTATACTAAGAAATTTAAATATTTTTTTAAAATATTTTGAAGGTTAAAAACTTATTTGTAATTCAAAAATTTTTTTTTGTAATTAACTGTGTTTGAATAACCCGTTTTAAAGTTTAAACTTGAATTGAATTAGTCAAGATTTATCTAAGCTTAAGGTGTCATGTAATTCAAACCAACTTGGTTTTAAAATGTTATTATTCCTTCAATTGACAGTAACTTGGCTTAGGGCCAAATGTCGTCAAAAAGGTTCAATTAATTGGCGCAATGAATTTAATTAAAATGAACTAAGTTACAAAGGAATTAGGTTAGGTTAGGAATATTTTGGACTTTTTCAAACTTGATTCATTTTCAGTCTTTTTAGTGTGGAAAAAACTGCTCATTTTTTAGGTAAGACCAAAAAAACCATATAATTCATATTCGTCGGATTATTTGCGTAAAGTTTTTAAGATCTAAAAAAGAAATCCAACGTCTAAATTAATCCAAGATGGATTGTATAAGCTTCTATTCTTGCATAATATAGGTTGTATTCAATAATCTGGCTATTTTATATCGGAGCCCTCTGATCCCCTGGTTCAATTAAACTAATCTGCGAAGTCACACTTTATTTTGACAAAAAAAGTATTTGTACCAAATTTCATTAAAATCGGTTGAGAATTGAATGAAAAGAATTTTAAAAGCTTGTCATTCACGAAACTCCTAGAATCTCTATACCCCATAATGCTAAAATCAATTTACGAAAGCTACTGTGCATGGACACTCATCGATAGTTTTTTTACCAAATATTAAATCATTTCGACGGGTTAAAATCTAGATTTCTCGAAAAGTGTGATTTTTTGTATGGGAGCCTACCGATTCCGTGATCCGTTTTGGTCTATCTACGAACTTAACCTTCCTATTGACTAAGAAGGCGTTGTTAGCAAATTTCATAAAAATGAGTTTAATTTATCGGCTGTTTAGAGATATTCGTTTTATTTATTTGGAATGTGTCATTGGGTTTCCTCTGCTCAATTTCTTATGGGATCATTTAAATAAATTCTGAAAAATTGTGTTCCCTAGAATATGGAGGCAATGCATAAACAGGAAACTTCCGCAAAAATTTTTCATACTTAGGAGAGTTTTTCTTTTACGAGGACTTAGTTCATTGACTTGACTAGTCATCACTTTAATATTTTAAATTTTAATTACTGATGTTTTCGTTGAATTTTTAATGACTTTTCAAAGTTCTTTATGTAGAAAAGAATTTTAGGAAAAGTTTGGACTGGAATATCAAAAACTTTTCATTTAATAAAATATACATATACAATTTTAAGAAACAAGAAAGTATTTGAAGATGCACTTCTAAAAACTTTTTTAATAAAATGAAAAGTTAATAATATTTCCTTTTAACTAAAACTCTGATTATGAAGTCATTAAAACGTTTTTAAAAATATCTGAATTCAAAATATTAATAAACTTTTGTTTCTATTGGATGGGATTATTAAAAACTATTAAAAAAATTTTAGGATGGTTCTTATTGCCTTTTTCAAGAAGCTTCAAGTTAATGATGAAAATTATATTAAGTTCATTTCAAAATTTATTTTTGGGGTTTTAAATGAAGAAGTGATATATTCAATTTTTTAGTGAAATCCAGAACTAAAGTTTTATAAAATAATTTAAGTTTTTTTTTTAAGTACATGGATAAATGCTTCAATTTGAAGTGGCTAAGTTTTTTTTCAAGATCTTAACCTAAATCATCGGTTAAATCATAATTACCTTTTTTTTATTTTGTTCAAAAAACAGAATCAGTTATGATGATGCATTTTTATGCTGCCTGTCCACTATTGATTGTTGGGATTCATATGATATTTCCGTAACATTTAACGGATCTAAACGACTTTAATGTCGCTGCATTTATTTCATACTTATTCCTCGCTTATTTGACCGATGGCGTGGTGGTAAAGACACCACCTTTCTTGCGGAAGGTCTCAGGTTCAAAAGCTGGTCACATTATATCTAACAAAAAAATATTGTAAAACTGTATAATTATATTGTAATAGCTTATATCGTCATATAAAATAATATTTAATAAAAATATATAAATAACTCTTGTGTAAGATTATAGATGGCACTCAAAACTAACATTTGCATATTCATAATCTTGTACAATAGCTACAGCAGAGTAATCATCAGCTTAGTGTAAATAAAGAAATAATTAAAGAAACTGAAGCCTAATCTAAATAGGTTTTGGTGAATGCCCTATACTCCTTAAAGAAGTGGGAAAAAAAAAAATTCCTCACACACTTTATTTTTTGGGACTCTTAACTGGTGCACGTTTTTAACCCATCATAAGTTTGCTGACATAAGATTCTTTCCGATGTTTAATAATTGCAAGTACCTAATTAACAAATTATAATTTATCCGAGATTCATTCAATGCATTCCAAGAAATTTTTTTTTAATATTGCCTTATTTGCAACGCTCAAATATATTTCGTTGTTTTTAAAGCAAACTTTTACTTTATCTAGTATGAAACAGCACTTTATATTTAATGTCTAAGTTATTTAAAAGCTGTTGATTGACAATTACCAAGTCAAGGAAACTGGAAAAAATGGAGAGTCAGCTAGAGTAACTGCATCAAATTACCTAGGTAGTATTTTACTGTAATCTACCAAAATCCTGCTTTGGAACCGACCTAAAAAGCAAATCAACCGTTCGGGTGCTTACAAAATCGGAAAGGTTTAAATGTACTACGTTGGATACGGAAAAAATTTGGAGGGATATGATGAAAGATAGTTAATGTTCTTGATAAACCTTGGTTAATGTTCTTTAAGCCCTACAAATATGAAATACCAAATTAACAAATCACATGCGGCTATTATTCAGTAATCACATCCGTAAAATATATAATTTAAAACAAAGAAAATTTCATAATTAGTTTTAATCCACATAACGAATACTGTGGACTAGCATCTGCTGTATTTATTAAGTCTTGTTGGTAAGGATGTTGGATGTTTAGGTAAGGATCTCCAAATCTACAGTTGTTTAGATAAGGATCTGCAGTTTCTGATTATTTATGGAGTTACTCTTCACTTTTTAATGAAATGTTAGGGATGCAATATTTTGCTATGGAAAACTATTTTCATTTACACTGATACTATTTTAATTGTCTTTATATTTTATCTGAAGTGTTTTGAAATAATATTTTCGTTTAGTTTTTTTAATTAAACTTTCTATTTTTAAACCCAATATTATTATTCCTAAATGACACAAAATTTTTGTAGGAACTATAAATTAGCGCAAAAATATGATCAGGAAAACTTTCATAATAAAAAACTTTTCTTATTAAGACAAAGAAAAAATTTCATAATTATCATAAATTTTTTCACTTATAAAACTTATTTTTATTGTAAGAAGCGATGTTAACACAACATTACACCATATTATCATTCACTAAATTACTTTTATAACTTATTTCTCCTACAGAAAAAAATAACTACAAGTACTGTATAATATTAAAAAGTTAATCACCCCTAAGAGGAAACTTTGTTTTAAAAATTTTTGCATGTAGGGCTGCAAAAATCTGTTTTAACAAGCAATTAAAATTTTGGATTTAGAAAATTATGTAAATGTATATAGCCACCCGTATTTCCCAATTTAAAGTGGGAATTTAATTTGGTGTCTGTTGAATTTTAAGTTTTAAGACTGCAGAATTATTACTATGTAAAAACTGATGGTGAATTGTAGAATAATATTGTTGATGATGAAGAACTATAGAAAAAGAAATAGATTTCTTTTCAATATTTTAGGGAGACATAGAGTCCTTTCAATATTTTAGGAGAGTAGTGGCTGTGGAGTAAAGAAGGGTAGGGTCGAAATGTTTACTGTAGCATTTCAACCTTTCCCTTCCACACTTCTCAACCACTATATTACTCAAGCATTGCCAGGAGCTGCCACTGCCCGTTCCCTAAGCTTATCCCAGCCAAAATTGGTACACTATAGGTGCACTGTTCTATTCTAACTTGGCATAGGTTGTTGAAGTGAGTAAAAGCCTCACACTTTCTAGTAATTTAAATATTCTCGGTGCCTTCACCCCTCAATATAATAAAAGTTTGCATATTTTGAAAGTTTATTTTCCAAGTGTTCACCTCCCATAGGAAAAGAGTAGAAATGTGCAATATTATTCAATGAAAGTTTAATTAGATATTCCTACTGCATAAATTTTTGAAATATTTCAACTTTCAATTGTAAAACAAATCGCAAGAATTATAAAGAACAGTGTTAATACACAATCTATTTGACTTCCAAGATTCAAAATCAACTTATTTGCAGAATATTAACTTTTATCAGTTTAACAGTAATACTGCATGCAATACTCTATTTATTTAGGTAATCAGCAGCAGTCAACACACCAAACTAATGAACCAGCACTCGACATATAACGAAAAGAATTGCTAATATTATTGAAAAATATATATAAAATTATACAGAGTAATAAAATAATATTTGATATTCATAATCAATATTTACAAATAAGATTAAAATGTGCAGTTCTTATAAGTGTTTCTTAGTTTTATTTATTCAGATGGTAAATTATGGGAATCTGAAATTTTAGCAAATGCTATGCTATTTAATAAGAATGCATGAAATTCAAATTGGGGTAGATAACACTGTAGAACAGTTGTACATAATCACATTTTCTCTTGCGTTTGAGAAGTAGATTATCAAATATAAATAGTATCGACGATGGTTGATAAAAATAGTACCCATCATGGGGGAAAAAAGTAAATAATATGATATAACCTTGAAAAACTAAACCGGCTGGTGGTGTAAGATTCTTCCTGACTAAAAAAATTTCCTCCTTAACCAGAATAATGGGATAAGCACTCAACAAGTTTGCGCAGTATAATGTCTGACTGAAACATTGACACATAAATGTCCATCACGAGTTAAATGGAAAATCCACAATGAATAAGTTGACTCCTCTCTTGAATTTTTCTAAATTATAAGTACTTATTGGGAAGCTAATAAGGTGATAATGCGTTCACAATTTGAAGGTGCAGGGTTCTAGTTCGAAAAAGCTCTACGTTATACACATTATATTGGATTGCTAAGCGTTTTGAACATCTCAGAAAAAAGTTAGGAGGAATTCTTTTTGCCGTCTTGGAGACAAATTTTTCAGTCTTCTTCAATTTTAATTTCCAAGATTATGAATATATTGAAACGTGAGTTATAACCGAAGGACTGAGTCGATATACAAAAGTTAATTTATGCAAAAATAGATATAGAAAAGTACACATATCTTTGCTCAGCGCCACCTCCTGAGTCGATTTAGAAATGTCAGTTCGTCCGATTACTACGATAACTAATAAGGTTATCTTGATGAAATTTATACTGTAGGTTACTAATGGCCAAAGGCAGATGAGAAATGGGAAAGGTTGGATTATGGATTCGTATTTTGGAGTTTCTGGCCGAACCAAGACTAAACGAGCATATCTTCCAAATCAATAAAGATAGAATTTTCCGAATTGGTACAAAGATGTTTCTTCTTTTGTATTGTTAATATTAGATTGGAATGATGGTTCAAGTATTTCCCACACATCTCCTTTTAAGTTTAAGGATCTAAGTCTTATCTCCTTCTAAGTCTTATATCTTCAAAATTAATAAAAATATCATTTTCACATTTGGTACAAAAGTGCTCGGTTTTGTTTCCATCATGACCCTTAAATTGGGTATTAATTGAAGTAGTTGTTCAGGAACCTTTCATACATATTCTAAGATTTAACAAGCATATCTTCGAAATCAATAAAAAGAAACTGGACATTTAATAGATTCTATCTGGCTTCCATTACATTTTTAAATTGTAAAATAAATTGAAATGGTGGTTTTGATAGCAAGCACACGCCTCCTGACACCCAATATGCATATCTTGGAAATTAATAAGGATAGAAATTTGAAGTTTGGTACAAGAATATTCTGTCCTGTTTTGTTTATGTTTCCAGTATTAGAGAAAAATGAAATTAGTGGTTCGAATAGCTGCCACAACCTCCTTAGACCTAACGAGCGGAATGAATAAAGTCAGAAAATTGTTATTTGGAAGAAGGTAGTTCTGTTCAGTTTGCTGTTGAAATGTTCCTGAAATTCAAGATGAATTGAAGTGGAGACTTCGTGTAATTTTCTATTGGATTTTTCAGGTTTAGGGTATTACTAAGTCGGTTGCATCGACTTACTGTTGTTTCGTCACTTGTTAACAATATTTTTATGTATTAATAGATATAACATTTATGCTTCAATAAAATTATGTAATGTATTAAATATTTATTGTCTGAATAATTTCACCTATCTATTAGTATTTTGAATTGAAAGTTTTAATTTGGAAAATCTTTTTATTACATTAACTTTTATAGTCACCTAACCATACTTAAAAAAATATATTACAAGTTATATTTACTTCTATAAGAGTTTAACAAACATTAAATAAAAGAAAAATGCATTTTGTTAGGTTACCATATAACACCACACCTAAATTTGGTTATATTATTGTTGAATTCAATAACGTCGGATTTTATTAGTGTCTCTTAAAATTAACTTGTATAAAAAATGTACATTAGGTTGGATTAAGTTTATTTTTATCGTTAGTTGCCACTCAGAAATAAAGAAAAATTTTAAAAAGCCACATAATTTCTTGTGTAAATGTCCAATTTTATTGTAAAATTTTAGGTGATTTAATAACCAACTAAATGACAAATTTCCGTGTTATTAATAGTTATTTAATAGTGTCTAACGCCAAGTTTATGATATTTATTAAAATGTTATGTTAAATAAAACTTAAAATGAATGCCTCCATTTCCATAATGTTATTAATTTTAACTTGTTAAATGTTATAAATGCGGACAATAAAAATGTGCAAGCTGCAATAATAAATTAAAACTATATTTCGGGTAGAAGAGATCATTAGATATGGGAAGCTGGGAAGAAAAACGGATGTTCCTTCCTTTTAGTAGTAAATCAACCAAAACCACCTCTTTCGAATACTCTTGAATATAAAAATGCGAAGATTCGATTAGGTAGGATACTATATGATGATCAAACATATGATAATTATCAACTATAGATAACACATTAGGTGATAACTCACTCACTAATTGCGACAAAAAAATAAACACATTTTCGCCAGACTACGCCATCTCACCAATGAAATGGGATAAGGTCGAGTATATGTCGCATCAAAGACAATAGAGGTTGTGGACAGCAGTACAAAACATTTTTTCATGGTTTGTCCCAGTACGAAGCGTTTAAGCACCTATAAGGGCCTTAGGAGAAAGATACTGGGAAAACTTCAGTATTGTAAAGGAGATAATCCAATTTATCAGAAGAATTGATTACCAAGGCGCTGTAGTATAACGAGTGGCTCAGAGAGCAGTGATACACAAAGTATTGCAAGGCTTAAGTGTGCGGATGATGTTCAGAATTCCTTTAAACACCTTGAAAAACTTTAAGAAAGCATTAATTACTTTTTGAAACAAATGTCTGTTTTTTATCTTGATTTATTTTTATCATCATTTCATACAGCAGAATTTGTAGCTATGAAAGAAACCATGTAGGTATCAAAGGGTTGTGTTCGCTTATGACATGATGATTAAAAATATTCAAGTCTATACGTTTTTAAGTCACTAGATTAAACTTATTTTTTAAACACGTTATAGGGTAAGACCTTCTGTAAATGGCAACCGTCAGGAAAATGTTAATATTATTTTAAATATTCCTTAAGCTTCCTCGTCTATTTGGCTTATTTAAATTAGTTAAGGTTTTACTAGTAGTACTACTTTATAGATTATTATGCTGCATCTAAATTATTTTATAATCCAATACTGAAATATGACACCTCAATAAAAATGAAATGATACTTTTCTTACACAATAATAAAATACTCTCTTTTATTTTAAACTATTATAAAAAAAAATTCACTAATTAATTCATATTTGTAACGAATAATTGAATAAAACGAAATTTGCATATCAACAAATTACACTCAGTTTGCTTCAGGCGAATTTGTATCAATAAGTACAAAGCAAAGGGATGTCAAAAGCCATGAAACACATTGAATCATTTTTTATCACCATAATAAAAACTTTGTTTTGTTTTATTACGCTCTTTTTAAAATCTCTCATTTCAATGTGACAGGTATTAATGTTACAAAAATTACCATAATACAGAAATATTATTTCATTTCCTTGTAATTTCCCCAGGTTACCATAGGAATCATATTTCAAATTGGAAATTTAAATAAAACGAGGAAGAGTGTGGTAGAGTAGACTGTGTCAACTCTGGGATACCCGTATGACCGTTTTATAAACATTATATCATTTATAAACATTAATTACTTTTGACAAAATTTCAAACATAAAGCTTTATTAGGTGTAGTGTAATGCTCATATAAAAGGAGTTGTATGGCAGCTACTCGAACCCTCTGCAGTAGACCAACCAAATTTTGCAGTAACTTTGGCCATTACACTAAACTATTTTTGGCAAAATTTCAGACACCTAACTTCAATAGGTATAGAGTAATGCTCATATAAAATAAGAAGTTGTATGGCAGCTACTCGAACCCTTTGCAGTAGACCAACCAAATTTTGCAGTAACTTTGGCCAATACACTAAACTATTTTTGGCAAAATTTCAGACACCCAGCTTTAATAGGTATAGAGTAATGCTCATATAAAACAGGAAGTTGTATGGCAGCTACTCGAACTCACTGCAACAGACCAACCAAATTTTGCAGAAACTTTGGCCATAAAACTAAACTACTTTTGCCAAAATTTCAGACACGTAACTGTAATAGGTACAGAGAAATTCTCATATAAAAAAAGAAGTTGTATGGCAGCCACCCGAACCCATGGACCAAAATGGCTGGATTTAAATAGCGATGACGGCTATTGCAAAAAAACGAATTTGCGAAAATTTCAAGATTCTAGCTCCTTTAGTTTTTGAGTTATCGTGCGGACGGACGGACGGACGGACAGACGGACGGACGGACGGACGGACATACATAGCTAAATCGATTTTTTTTTCGATTCTGATCCGATCCATACACTTGAGTCTATATCTACCCCCCCTCCTTCTCTGCGTCACAAACGTAATGGCAAATTTATTATACCCTTTGCCTATATAGTCATACGGGTATAAAAACTCCTGCGTAAATTCCAGAATTGGTATATGGAAAATAATATGCTCAAGCCAATTTTATTTTTTATAAAATATTCATTGATTATGAATCCAATTTGATTTTTTATACATTTTATTATTTTATTAAAAAAAGATCCGTAATAATATGAGAATTCTTAAATAAAACGAGGAAGAGTGTAGTAGAGTAGACTGTGTCAACTCTGGGATATCCGTATGACCGGAAAATAAATATCATCAAAATTTCAAACATTCAGCTTTATTATGTATAAAGTAATGCTCATGTGAAATATGAAGTTGTATGGCAACTACTCGAACGAACATCAGTAGACCAACCTAATTTTGCATACTACACTATTTTTGATAAAATTCTAGACACCCAGCTTCAATAGGTATAGAGTAATGCTCATATAAAAACGAAGTTGTATGGCAGCTACTCAAACCTGTGTACCAAAATGGCTAGATTTCAATAACGATGACGGCTATTGCATAAAAACGAATTTGTATCTATTTCAAAATCCTAGCTCCTTTAATTTTTGAGTTATCGTGGTGACGGACGAAGAGACGAACGAATAGACGGAAAGACGGATATACGTAGCTAAATCGATTTATATTTCGATTCTGATCTGATCCATACCCTTGAGTTTATATCTTCGCTCCCTCCTTCTATGTGTCACAAACGTAATAGCAAATTCAGTATACCCTTTGGACTTATACTCATACGGCTATAATAACTGAATATAATTTGCATAATTATTTCTACTTTATTTGTAATTTGAATACTTCGCGTTTGAGTTCTGTTTATTTTTTTACTTATTTGAAATTTTTAAATTTTAAAGCGTTTTGATAAAGCAGTGGGCCCTAATGTTTAAAGTGAGTCTATGGTATAGATGATATAAAAAAACGGTATTTGTAGGTATAAGATACTTATCTATCTCACGGATCAAAATCTAAATTTTCTTTTGTATCTTCATACCTATAACGTATATTCAATGGAGATTGATAAGATCTGAATGTCATTATTTATTCGTTTTTAATATTCGAATTTTTTTTATAAATCAAATTATCGAGGGAGAGGGTTTATTTTTTATATTGCATAATTTAAAATAATTTTTAAATATAAAAGTACATGATTGTATAATATATTTTTTTTAATTCAATATTTTGAATTTGAATGTGTTAGAATGTATTTGAATATTTGAATAAAATTGTCATAAGTTTTGACACAAATAGCAAGATTGATAAATCTTTAAATTGATAAGATTTTTGAATTGAAATTTTATTTAAAAATTTTATGGAAATGTGTTTTTAATAACATTATTTTATTATTGAGTTTGGGGGATTTAAAGTGAAATTATTAAGAGCTTAAGTGGTGTGATATATATAAACTTTTTTTTACAAAATCCCATCCGGCGCCAAAAGTTAAATATAACAATATATTAATTACACGCCACATATAATATATATATGTATATATATATTACACGTCGCAAGGCCTAGTAGTTAGGAATGGATATATCACAGAAGTAAAACAAAGACAGTATAAGTAAAAGAGCTCGGTTGTTGCATTACAGCTGGGTGGCACAGTGGTTAGAGGTGCAAAATAAAAACAAATAACTTAATTGAATAATATAACTCACGGATATAGAATACCATATAACTCAAATACAAAATATAACAATATTAACAAAAATAAAATTGTATCTATTGGAAATCTAAGACGGTTTCTACATGTTATATGGCCTAGTATTATCTTAAGTTTAATTAAGCCAAAAAAAAAGATTTGTTTTTTAAGCTAATTTGTGTTTTTGAAACAAAATGTTAACATATAATATGCTGTTGATTTTTCAATGCTAAGACATAAATTCAAATCCCGGCCTATTATATCAAAAACTAGGAGAATAAAATACCGTAATAATCTTCCATGTTTCTAAGTGTTAGGTTATATGGCACTCTTTTAGATAATAACAATAATAATTATTTAAGTATTTAATATGTAGGTATTCCATATGGGATTCCCACATTCATTGTTATTGCTTAGTTCCCCCTCCCACAAATGCAAAATTCCCACTTGCGCCATTCCTATTTTACTCATTTCTTCGTTACACCCTAGATCAGAAATGATCGGGGATTTTTGTATTAGGAGCTATTTTAGAAATTCTTAAAATGCTGTGGAGCCACAAGAGCCACAATCTATTTTTATTTTCATATTATTTTTTAAATCGGATTGATAAATTGGTAGTGCCGTCCTCAATAATTCAGTATCGGCCAACTAAAAAATTTTGGAAAAAATCAAAAAACAAAAAATCACATTTTATCTGTGGCTGTCCTAGATAATACATTTCGTGTATAATAATTTTTTTTTTATCTCTTTTCCGCAATTTAAGGAGTATAGACCAAGTCTATTTAGACTAATGTCTTCAGTGTCTTTATTCGTTATATTCACAAAGCCGTTGATTACTTGGCTGGAGCTATTGTATAAGATTATCAATACACAAATGTTATTTTTATGTGCCATCTATTATTCAACACAAGAATTATTTATATTAAATCTCATTTTATATTACGATATTCAGTATTACGATATAATTATATTATTTTACAATATTTTTTGATTAGATATGATCTGACCAGGGTTTGAACCCGAGATTGTCCACATAAAAGGCGGCCAAGCCATTGGTCAGAGTAAAATTTTATTTATTAGCTGAGAAGGTACGTGTGCTTAGTCGATACAAACTTCTCTCAAAAAACCTAGCGTTCTACTTTTAGTATTATTGGAAGATTAACAGACGTCTTCAAAGAATAGCATCTTCAACTCATCAAATCATCTTCAGCTTCAAGACTTCCAAACTTAAAAGAATAAATTGAAATTATTTTATTTATTTGCCGGATATTTAAATTTAAAGTTTTTAAGATCTTTAAAACACATTTAAAATAAAGTTAAAAAATTTTTATATCATTTTAAACTTCGCTATTTCGTTGGAAAATTAAAATCTTTGACGTCAAAAAAGCAGTTCATTGAATCAAATGATACCATTTTTGTTGTTTTTAAATAACCCTTCTTAAAGTTCAGAAAACTTTATGTTTGCTTTTAAACTCACAATCAATCAAAATTCAAATGATTTAAAAAATAAATGGTTGGATATCTCATCTTTTGCATATAGAATTTAGAAAATATAAACAGACCTAAGGAATCAAAACTTAATTCCTCAAAATTCAAAAATAATTATTTTTTTGCATGAAATCACAATTTGATTTAAAATTTCAAAATTAAAATTAACTTTAATATTCTAACTAAATCTATATTTAGATTTTTAATCTTGGCTGCGTATGAACATAAATTGACCCTTCTTGTACGTTTTCATTTTGCACAATTCATAAATCTGATTAAAATAAATTCCCCAATTCACATACGGTTAATTTTTTGGGGAAAATAATTCCAAAGGTCAAGGTCCTTTTAATAAATTATCGTTTTTTGTTAGAAAACTTTAGGGGATCCTAATCTATATTAGGATTAAGGGTTCTTCTACCTACACAAAATATTTAAATTTTATATTTATTTAAAAATATTTATAAGGATTCAACAGATGCTCGGCAATTGTGATCAGAGAAAGTGTTGAATTCAAAGTTGAATTTTTTATATTTAACTAAAGTGAAAAAGGTTTTATAAAAATTTCTATATTATTTACAAAAAAAAGGTTTTTTTAGCAGAAACCGTTACTTCTTTCATTCTGAATTTTACTTTGAATGCAGAACCACCCAAAATTGCGGAAAACTTTTCACGTCAGGACGGGATTAATTTCTTTTTTCAATTACAAAAACGAAATGTAGATCTCACTCTCTTTTACTTACATTTAATTTAATTTGAATATTAGGTCCTTTAAATAATTTTCTTTAATGAATTTGCAAAAGTTTTTTTCTCCACCACCTTTTTTATAATTACACTGAACAGTAGCTTGGAAGGAACGTTTGCTGTATAGGTGTTATTACCATCTATAAAAAAAAAGCACTGGTCATAATTATTTTTAATTAGAAAAGTTTTGCTCCATTTTTATACCTTTGTATAGTGAATAAGTATAAATTAAAAATAGTTTTATTTGATTGTTAAAACGACGTTTATAACGCGTTAAGAAAATATTAGAAGAATGAATAGAATTTGTGTGAAGTGTTAAGTCCGTTTCCTAATCTGAATGATGGATGGCCGTCCAATAAAATAAATGTGAAATAAAGTCGCTTATTTATTGTGTCATTAAATAAATTTTGGTATATCAGCACTAGTTAAACTAGTGATTTCATTAATATTAGTTTTATACTATATTTATTTCATAAAACTTGGTTTCATCCCTTCCTTCAAAAAATCCTTTTCCACAATTAAAAGTGTTCCGAATAATCTAATTATATTAAATTTTCTATCAAAATTCAAGGAAGCTATGTCCTCTGCGTCATCTCCATATTGGCCTCAAATGTCAATTGAGTAAATCGGCTAATTTCAATTTCAATCAAGTTGGAATTATGGCACTTTACCGAATTCTCCTCTTAGAAATATTTAACTACAGCCATTTCATATTAACAAGATCTTTAATAAGAAGCCTTTCTCATGGTATCCTAAATAACTAGAAATTCATTTAATTAATATCGTCTGTATTTTTGACAAGTCCTAGTTTTTAACGACTCTTTGGAGGAAATTTACACTGTGATATTCTTAAGGAGGAGCAGAAGCAGTAGTGTGCATTTCCAGATCTCTTGCGTAATATGTTTTAATTCAAGCTTTTAAACTGAAACCGTGAAATATAGAAACTATGTTTTAAATAGAACCTCCTAATTTTGGAATACACATAACTATATGTATTTCTCAATTCTTTTGATTAGAAAAGATGCTCAAGAGAAATTGAATGCGTCTTGTTCTATTTCTCTTTCTGAAGGGCTACTGTGAATCTTTAATGAATAAAGTGTGTTGCTTTCTATCTTCTTCCCTTGTTAATTTCCCGGCTATTACATTTTATGAAGCAGTTTAATTGGTTATCCATATAATTATTGTGGCTAACGGATGAAGATGTTTTGCGTGTACAGAAGCGTCATATTACCAGAGGGTATAGTTTTCCAGGTGTCTTTTGAAGATTTTCGCATCCTCTAGGAATGCAATAAAAAAAATTTTGTATATTTGGTTACCATAGGGATTTGTAAAGAAATATTCGGAGACCTGACCGGGAATCGAGCCCGCCTTACCTCGGTTAATAAGGCAAATGCTTACCCACTAATCCATCAAGGCCCCAGTATGCTCTTAATATACCTACTGTTGAATTATAATTTTCTCATTATATATTTTAATATTCTGAAATTATATTTTTAGCATGATTAAGGAAAATTCAAAAAAATTTGAAAAAAAGAAGTAAAAAAAATTATAATCGTCTACTCTTTCAGAAAGTATTTATTAAAATGATGGTAGTTATCCTGGGAGGTTAAAATTGAAATTATCATTAATTTGGATTATTAAGAAATAATAATTGTATTTTAATTATAAAAATTTATAAATAATTTTTATTATATAATTATTATAAGTTTTCATATTTTGTTAATCCTTTATTACACTTAGGGTAAAGAATTAAAAAATTACACTAAATTTAAATATTTTCTAGATATATTTCAGTTAAGTAATAAAATATATTCCTTATATTTCAAGAATAATGCTGAGTATGGTTTCAGACGAAGTGCAATAACTTTTTCAAACTTACAAGCACATACAAAAATTGTTAAACGTTACTTTTTAGATTTATTCTAAAATATTTTATTATTTCATTTCATTAAAATAGAAGTTTCCATCTTTAATAATTCCGAAGATATACTTTTAAGTATTGGGAGCTGTGTATGAGGTACTCGAACCATTTCAGGTTCACGAGAGACAAAAAGGAAACAAGAAAAAACTCCCTTGTAGCTTCCATTTTCCCGGAGATGTACTAGTTTTTCCTGCGTTCGACCGGAGCTTTCAAAAAATTCGATCTATGGTCCGATTTTGCATCATTTACTAAGAAAGAAGTAAGACCAGTATCACAAATCAGCGAAATCGGACCATAGGCTAGCTGGGTAGCTTTAAGAATCCGAACCTATGATCCGATCTCGCCCATTTGTAATCCCAGCTTTACTTCTTCCTTAGTTATTCGGCATAAAAACGGACGGACAATTTAGATATAGGGTATAAAAAACAGTCCTGGCTTTTACTAGCTAAATGCTTTTACTTTTTCTGATGAATCTGTTTAATACACATTATCAACAAATAAACTTACGAAAACTTAATAAAATTTCACTAAAATTACAATTTTTAATAAAATTATTCAAAGCGTCATTGGAATTCTCAAACCCAGATTTTGTATTTTGATTGAAACTAATTGGAGTAACTCTAAGTTATAATTTTTATCTAGACTATAAAAAAAAAAACAATTTTTACTTTTTAGAAATTACTTCTACACAATAAAAACATTTTCTAAATTCTTTCTTTCCAAAATTTCTTCAATTACCTGTCATTATCACCTTTCTATAAATAATTGCACAACAATTACCAACTCAAAAAAAAATAAAACAAAAACCCAATTGTAACTCTGAATGAGACTCATTATTTTCCACTTTATAAAATTCACCTTGTACAATTTGATTTTCATTGTTTTTCGATTCGGAATTTTTTTTTTCGATTTTTTCTTAAAAAATTGTTTTGAAGAATCGTCAAAATAAACAAGTTTACAAAAAATAAAATTTCGAAATTAACATGATTACTATTTCTATTGTTCAAAGATGCCACTTTTTTTAATTTAAGAACAACGTAAAAACAGCTGAGTAAATACTAAAAGATTCAATTTGCACCAAGAGACGTGGTAACTAAAAAACAAAACTTTTATAACAAAAAAAGAAAGAGAAAATAAAAAAATTAAGATGAATGAACCATGCCTGTTAGTAAGTCAGTTTGTAATAAACGCGTAATTGAGAAGTTCAAGAAATCAAACAGTTGCTTCTTTTTGGAAACTATTGACCTACTGGCATAAAAATTAAATAAAAATTTTTCATACATAGCACATGTCTCATGCGAAATTTAATACAAAAGAAGTAAAAAGAGAAGCGAAGAGTTTAAAAGGAGCACATTTCCAAAAATTAAATTGTGTTGAAGAATTATTTAAGAATAATTTCTTAGAACGAATTTTATTGTTTCTACATGTTATAAGGCCAAGTACAATATCATGTTTAAATTGTGTGTGGAATTCATTAAAATCAATTATAATAACACCATTATATTTATATTATGACCCACTGTTCGAATATGTTCTTTTATGGTAAAGGCAGACTTATTAGCCTTCTAATAGTTAAACAGTTAGAACTCAACTTAAAATAAAAAAAAATAAAAATTGGAAAAAATTAAGATATAATTTCTTCATTCTAAAAGCTAATTCCTGGTACACCGCTGCGCGTTGACCTCATATTAATGAATTCATACTACACCGGGCGACCTTGGACTTGGTTATTCAATGTCAGTATATATATACTCATATAAAATGCATATAAAAAAATAAAAAAAAAACGGTACATCATTGTCATTAACCTAAAAAATACCTTTCAAAATTAAGAAAAACTGAAACCCACGTTGAAACAAAATGTTTGGACATCAATTTACATACTTAAAAAAATAAAATTTGGAAAGGTACGAAATTTGAAGACGTTTAAAAATAGCAAATTTTCAGTTTTTAATTGCATAAAGCTCCAAATACTTTCCAAAAAGACTCGTGCTTATTAACAAAAGACGAGCTCTTCTCAAAATCTCAAATTTCTAAAATTTCCAAGTGTTTCAAATATATAAAAAATAAAAAATTTAAAAAAATTTAGTTTCGCATAACGGTAAATTAAAATACTGCATGGTAACACTTTTTGTTTATTTTATTTATAATTAGAAAACTTATTACGGTACAGCGCAAAACGCTCAATATGGTTTGAATGTTTAATAACTTTTTAAATTTATTTATATTTTTTATTTTTATTTCAGAATTTTGTGTAGAAAACTTGGGGGATTGGTAATGGAACAGTATACAACAGAACAGCTCATCAAAAATTACGAAAAGTTATGAAAAATATAAAAAATCTTAGACGTTTCCACATGTTATTCAGGGTGGCGCAAAACGACCGATATGGTTTGAATGTATATCTTCGGAATTTGGCATAATTGGGATCATTTGGGATATACCTAATGGATCTTGAGTTATAAGAATTTAATTTTATGTCTTTTTCGTACTTTGGAGATATAATAGTAGCTCCAATCTCCGCTAAAGAAAATAATTGTTCCATGAAACTAATATTCTTACTATACATATTCTGAGTTAAAATTAAAATTAATAAATAGATAGAGCACAGATAGAGCATCAGATAGATGACCGACAGCGTAATGCCATTTAGATACATGTTTTTCGAAAATTTTTTAAAAATGTGCTAAAAATATAAAACCAAAGTAATTGCTTAAAGAATTTATTTACCTATATATTACTTACCTGTATACAAAGGTATTTCTCGTTTGTTTTAAATTTCCAGACGAAGTTTAATTTTTTTGTTTGATACGGCATTTTCTCTCTAAAATTTCAATTAAAACAAAAAAAAACTATAATACAATCATCTTGATTTGAGTTCTGTTTTATATATCGCATGTATACGTACCTACTTTAAAATAAATGAATCTGCAGATTTTTCGAAATATATTTATGCACTTATAGATATTAAAATTATTCACTAACTGTGTACGAACATACCTATATTGAAGAATATACTTGGGTGGGTGGATGGATATTAATTGGCGGCTTTGAAAATTAATTCAGTAAATTGTTTGTTATTGTACTCATTATTTTTATTTTATTTTATACTGACAGATAATTAAGTTTAACTGTAAATTATCTAAAGATACTAAAACTAAAAAAAATTGAATTAAAATTAAATTTTATTTTATTAAGGTGATTGCGCTTTTTTAACCTTGAGAAAAAAAAAATAAAAAGTGTATTTAATTATAGAGGTGTTTAAAACGGATGTTAATCAGTTAATTCGAAAGATTGTCTTAAAGATAGTAATGGTTTGTTTTAAAAGAATAGCAATGAAGTCAAACTGGACTAGAATGCTGAAACCTTAAATTGACAAATATTTAAATTGTTATACTGGGTGAGTCATTAATATACCAGCTTGTAGAGTGAAGTCATGGAGACGAAAAATTTTGTATGAGGGCTTAATAGTTTCGGAGCCTAAAGGCCTTTAATGGGATTTGAAAAATGTGAAGCATTCATTTAAGCTAGCAAATAAACTGAATTAGTATACTAACACTCTTGAGCGCTTGAAACGTTGATACATCATTAATTAGTTTTCCAGAATTTCAAATTTTTTTTTTTAAATTCTAAAACCTGTAGTTGTTAGCGTCTTAAGGTTGTTAGTCTTTAAAGAATATTTTGAAATACCAGATTTAAAAAAGCTGGATTTTAAAAAAACTGTATTTTAAAAATTCATGATTTAAAAAAATCCAGATTTTCTTTAAAATTTAATGTATTAGTATGAAAGCCTGTATTTTTTTTAATTGTATTATCAAATAGGTCAAGATTCGACAACGGACTGTAGCGCCATAAAAAGAGAAGAAGTATTATCATTTGCTTGCATTATCATTTGCTTGTATTTTCATTTTAGTGCACTTTTATTTGCTTGTATTTTAATTTGTCTGTATTATCATTTGCCTGTATTTTAATTCGCGAATGGGATGAACCAACGTTCAAAAATTTAAACTTACTTGTGAACTTCGAAAATTTTATTCCGTTATTTTTTTTTTGGTTTACAAAATCTTTACATTTAGCTCTTATTTTCGTTGTTTTCTTTTAATATTTTAAATTTTTACACAATTTTTTTAAATTTTTTCCAATATTCCATGTTTTTAGAGATTTTAAAAAAATTTCCAATAATTTTCAAGGTAAAACACGTAAAGAGTTTCCACTAGGTAAATATTTTATTTGTTCTAAACTAAAAGTGTATATAGATTCTTTTTTCTTGTGCTTACACATTGGTAATCGTTTTACAATTTACACAAACATTTTTAAAGCGTACCGGAAGGAAAGGGAATGAAAGAAAAGTTTTTAAAAATTGTTTGCTTCATCCTCTGTAACCAATACTTTATATACTTTAAATCGGCGCCGTGAAATAAAGCCATACGAAATAAAGCCATAAAATGACATTATGGCTTTATTTCGCATTCAAATGCGAAATAAAGCCATATCGCCAATTTTTTCGCGTATGGCTTTAATTCGCATTCAATTGCGAAATAAAGCCATATGGCTTTATTTCGCATTTAAAAATGTAATTTTATTTGTGAAAATAGAAGCAATTTATTTTCCAAACTTTTTTATTTAAATAGGTAGGAAGGAGTTTTAGAGTTGGTTTCAAAAGCAGGGTTTTACGCTTTTTCCAGAATATTTATATATGTGTATATGTGGGATTCTCAATTAGGAGGGATTTTAGAGTTGGATTCAAAAGCAGGATTACCGCTTTTTCCAGAATATTTATATATGTGTATATGTGGGATTGTTAGTTGGATTCAAAAGCAGGGCTTTACGCTTTTTCCAGAATATTTATATATATGTGTATATGTGGGATTCTCAATTAGGAGGGATTTTGGAGTTGGATTCAAAAGCAGGATTGCCCCCTTTTCCAGAATATTTATATTTATTTATTAGGGTTGATTATTTTTTGTATGAAATAGCTATGCCGAATTCTCATACCATTCTTTTCATTATAGTGTTGGATTCAAAATCTAGCTTCAATAATTGAGTTAGCGGGGGTTCGGGGGCGGCAGCCCCCGTAATGAAAATATAATATTATTTAACATGTTTTATTACAATTAGAAACTTATTAATTTTTTTAATGAATTAGGTATCCGAATTCTTATACCATTCTTTTCATTTTAGTGTTGGATTCAAAATCTAGCTTCAATAATTGAGTTAGCGGGGGTTCGGGGGCGGCAGCCCCCGTAATGGAAATATAATATTATTTAACATGTTTTATTACAGTGTATTAAAAAAATTAGAAACTTATTAATTTTTTTAATGAATTAGGTATCCGAATTCTTATACCATTCTTTTCATTTTAGGCGGCAGCCCCCGTAATGAAAATATAATATTATTTAACATGTTTTATTACAGTTTATTAAAAAAAATTAGGAACTTATTAATTTTTATTTTTTTTTTACTTTGTTTACTATTAAACTAGAATTTGTATCAATTTTACTATATGGCTTTATTTCGTAAAATTTTAGAAAATGATTTTTTTCATTTGAATGCGAAATAAAGCCATAATGTCATTTTATGGCTTTATTTCGTATGGCTTTATTTCGCGCCACCTTTAAATCAATAAGATGGTTCGATATGTGTCTTTGTTTTTTTTTCTACCTTTATTTTATCTTGCGATAAAACCAAGGCTAAAGTGGAAAGCCAAATAACTTTTCTAGATTATTAAAATTTACTAGCACAAATACTCTTACTCTGCGTTCTTTCTCTAAAAGAAAATAAAGCAAAGTTGCAGAATTTTTTTTAAGATTCTAAAAATAAAAATTTTTGTTTGCTAAAATGTAAAATTTAATTAAAAAAACAAATATACGACATCAAGGCGACTTTTATGATATTTTTATACCTGGGTGGTAATTTATTACATTGTCCTTGATTTTGTAAATCGATGCGCCAGTTAGTTTTCGCAATTTAATATATTTAAAAGATTATAACATATTGTTTTTAAAAAGATTCAATAATTGTAGGAAGATTAGGTATATAATGAAAAATGATTTATTTTATAAAAACAAATGAATTCATTATTAAAATTGCAAAGTACAATTTTTAAGAATAATATTTTTCATCGTTCATAAATATTTGATTTATGAAGAAGCCGTTAGTATTTAATCTGTCGATTGAAGTCGTTATAGGTATATCTTCGAGAATAAAAATGCTGATGAGTTATAAAGGAAGGGTTCCATCTTAAAATATTCTCTGATGGAATAGGTGAAAATGCCGATAAAAAACTTTAAAGTTATCTTCTTCTAATGTTTAGTCTTATTAACAGGAAAAACTAGTATCATGCCGAACTACAAATAAAATATGGCTATTTTCTAACAACAAGCTGACGCTATCTCACATATATGTAAATATTTCCAGAGGAATTCATGTGTCATTATCGTACATTTGTCTTTGGGAAATACGTGTCCAACTACTATCAACGAAAGCATTATTGCAATACAATACAGTATTACTGACTGCTAGCTTAGATGGAAGAGTCGTTCTGGTTAGTCATGTATTCAATTAATCCACATTGATTCAGCTGTTAGGCAACTTTCAGAAATATTAAGAACGTTACGAAATGGATATGAAACTCCAACTCACCTTAATTGTAGTTATGGAACTGGCAGGAATTGATACTTAATATGTTAGTTTTGGCCACTGTCATTATCGACAGATCCAGCCTCTTAAACCAAACATTCAACCAAAAGAATATAATTAACAACTTATCATTTATTAAAAAAAAATGTTTCTATTTCTAAAATAGAGGAAATAGTATTTTTATATTTCTGTATTTATTTTAATATGCAAGCGTTGGCATGGATTATATTCTACACCAAATTTTGTAAGGTTAAATAACTATAATACTACTAATTAAAAACTTTATGGTTTAAAGAAGTTTATACAAGCGTTGCAAACAAGATTACCAAGTTTTATTTTCCATTTTACTGTATTAATACCTTTTAGTTTAAAAAATAATAACTCTAATTTTTCATTTAGAAAAAAGAAAGTTATAAATTTTAATTCCCTAATAATTTTCCATATTTCTCTTGGTTCTTCCTACGAGAATTATATCACTGGAATATCATATTACCTTGCACATTATTATATTATTTTGCTGCTCTTAGTACCTATCTAAATTTTAAAAATTTTTAAATTCTTTTTTAATAATACAAAAAGTAATAAACAGAAAATCAGTTCGTTCAACTTTTAACTTAGACTTAATCTAATTAAATTATTAAAGTTAGAATAGAATAAGAAAATTGATAATACATTCTTAAAAATTACTATTTATGTACAAAACAATACAATTTTTTAAATAAAGATTTAGGAATAAACAATGTTTTTTAATTTAGTTGCAATTTTATTCAGAAAACAGAAGTAATCGAAATACAGGTCACTCAATCATGTCACTCAAATTCACCAATGTGGCTAAATATCAGTAACAAAACATCGGATAAAAGCCTCGCTTAATTATACTTCGATGGTCAATCGAATTATGTGTGGAATTAAATACCAATATTTTCAGTACTTCCTGGATTGAGCTAAAACAAAAATTGACTTGGTCAAATTATATTTTTGGAGTAACTAAAGACGCTGCTAAATGTTGGGTTTCTTGTATCGCTGCAAAATTTACTGCTCCTCGTCTGATTTTCTTAACATCTATAAAACTTATGTAAGGCCGAAAATGGAGTTTAATACACACATTTTGGCTTGTGCTCCCATTACGGCACTGGGATATCTTGATAAAGTGCAAAATAGAGCAATTTGCCTTATAAATGATCCCAATGTTACCTCAACGCTCATTCCACTGTTTGTCGCTGTCGTCGTACTATTGGGTTACTGACCTTGTTTTATAGATATCTTGTAGGGACTAACACCTGTTCTAAAAAAATCAAACAAGTTATGCCTCCACTCAAGATTTCCCAAAGCGAAACAAGGAGGGTAACATAAGCTCATCCCTACAGAATTCAGCTAACCAGATGGCGTAACACGGATTATGGAAATTTGTTAGTCATGCGCTCATCAAAACAATCAGTTTCAGAACAAAAAAGTTGCGGTGTTGATCAAAGAATGAGATTCTACATTGCTCTAGGCTTATTATTTTTTTTTTAAATATTTGTAGAATTTTTAACACTTTGACACAATCTTCTAAACGATAATCTGTCTTTTTATGAACAATAATTTAATAAAAATTCAATTTCAAAGCCTCTACAATAAAAATATCTTTTTACATCTGGTAAGAATCTAGACAGATCTGTAAAACTATATTTCATGTAATTTATCAGGTGTTTATTAATAAATGCAGGACATTACATCAAAATACAATTGATTTTTTGTACTGTTCAAATTAAAAATATATTAAAGGGTTGCACATTTTTTGCTCTTGTTACTCACTGTATAACTCTTTACTTACAATTTCACTATTTTATTTAAATACCTATATTTACTGTGATGTAAAATATCTGTTAGAACCGATAAGGATCGTATTTACATAGTGTTCTATTATTTTAATCTGATATTTTCTAGTACTATTCAAAAACATCCGGTCCAGAACATTTAAGTAAAATAATATTAGGAAATATTTTGAAGACAGCAGGAAATAAAGTGTTAAAATGTAATTAATAGTAATGCTATTCGGGTTCTATCATTTATAGAATCTGCTATTTTAGTTGCTCATTGTGTATTTTATAACTTTTTTTGGGTTTAAAATTGTGCTATTCAAATATTTTAATGAGTTTTTGAATTTAAAAAATAAGTATCATTATATACCTTTTAATTATATATTTCGAATTGGGTCGCTGATGTTCTTTTACAAATATCTTGTAGGGACTACACCTGTTCTAAAAAAATTAAACAATTAAAGCCACTACTCAAAATGTTCCAAGGTTACAAGGAGGGGACAGATGCTCATGACGATACAGTCTAAATTACAAGATGGCGTAACACAGCTTATGGAAATTTATTAAATATTATTGAATTTAATAATCTTGCGCTCATTGCGGATTTGCAACCATATTTTCTAAATATCCCATCCAATTTTTCGCATCTCCTATAATCCTATATTTTCTCAATTCCCAAAAATCGCTTTTACATTTACAGGTCAAATCCTAAAGGGTTCAAAAAGCGTAGTAGTTTTAATATGTTAAAGTCGCACACTTTCTTTAGGAACTTCGCACTGGTCCAATAGGCTGCTGTTAAAGCTATACACTTCCCTCGTGAAAAAAAGTAGAAAGAAAATTTGCGGAGCATATTTTTAGTTAAGGAAGCGAATTTTCAGATTTTTATGATAGTTTTTCTAGATAGTTGTATTAAATTTACGAAATTCAACAGATCTTCGGACAATTCATGACAGTGTTTTCAGAAGTCCTCGGAACACACAATTTAATTATTAGGAGTCTCTTTAAAAAAGTGTAATCAAACTCAATATAAGAACAAATGTGAAGGTATTGCAAAAGTTATGATTAAGATGACAATTTTATCGACCTAAAGTACAAGTGTCTTATGAAAATTCTGATTTCCTGATCAGTAATGCTGAGTCTTAGATGCTAGCCTATAACTTGCATTTAAATCTTGGTCTGATTATATTCAAAGGAACAGTTCTTCAGTATAAATTCGTATAGTCCTTTTTCCTAATATAATTTTATCGAAAATTCCAAATGAGTTAATTTTTTTGAACACAAACATTTCAAACACTGTGTGACCTAATAAAAATTTTTTGAATTTCTTTCCTATAATTTTTTAATAATTCACTGAAGACCTTGACAATGAAATTTAAAAAAGCAATCCCATTTTATTTCATAATCTTCCAGATTTTGTCTGCCGTACAAATTTTAGAAATTTTCTACATTATTCCATTCCGATAATAAGAAGCACGTCTGCTCTTAGCATTAGAATGAAATGCGAATAAACAAAGAAGCCAAATTCTTAAAATTTTATTTTAAGGAATAAGTATTTTCTTATTTTAATAAAATACACGTACAAAATCAAAATTTTATTGAACTTGATTTAAAGAAGTAATAATAAAACAACGCCATCTGGTGTCTTACAGATAAAAATTGATGCCGGTACTACTCCAGACGCAATAATACCAAAAAAAAAATCCGTATTAGAATATAAGCACGTATACTACATAAAATTGAGGCGTTAGATTATGTTTTCATCCTTTTTTAAGGACCAAAATATGAAATTTTATTATGTTGCTAATAATAAAAAGGATGAAAATGATACCCAGACTATTTCCATATTCCGTACAGTAAACTTCAAAATATCCTGAAGACAGTTTTATTTTAACAACAAATGTAAATAAATTATTTCTTATTGTTTATGATGAAAAACAATGAAAAAGGAACTAAAAATTTAATTTTTTAAGATAAATATTGACTATGGATGGGTAGTCAAGGATCCAGATCAGTCTTTTATGATTGTAATTACAGTTATCGTACGATCTCTGGAATATATAAAATTGCAAATTATGTAAACAGTTCTAGAATTGCAAATAGTCCTTTGAACTGTACACAAAATTGTTTTTTAGACGCATATTAGTGTGGATGCTCTTCTCCTTTGATAGTACTACGCAATACAATATCTCAACACAAGTTCACCTTAATACTGAAAATTCGTTGAATGTAATTACCATTGCAAGCACAGTTTTATAAATGAAATTTTTAAAAGAATTAGACCGCAGAAGCTTCATGATAAGCTAATTACAATAAACATTCAATTACTTCAGACCAGAGACCTATTAAACAAAAGTTAATAATCCGCAATTTGTGAATTTTTTTTCCGAATTTAAAGACTGTATTTAAGTGAAAAGGCGTCTGAAAGATTTTCAGCATTTGTTTAAGATTCCACATTTCTTTCATTAGTTGATTCTAATTGTTAACATAAGTTTTGAACAGTCCCAGGAAATCTAGACAACCGGCGTTAATTATAAGTAACTCTGAACACAAAACTTTTTTCTGTTATACTTTCTAAAGTTCAGGGCAGAGTTTTTGGACAATTATTTTGTTTAAAATATATGCTAATCAATACTGTGTTGTATTGTGAATATTGTGTACCACCGCTTATAGAGATTCGTTTGCTATGCACATGTCGAGATTATGGAAACATATTTTGTACCATGTGTTTCCTAAAGTTGTTATATCATATAATTACAGCTTAATCAAATGTAAAAAAAATCCTTTAACACTTTTCTACTTAATATCTCCCCAAATTTTCCCATTCATCCTAATTGATCCATTCGTGCTGGGGGCAGAGTGGTTAGAATGCCGACCTTTTATGTGAAAGTCCCGAGTTCGGATCCAAGTGAAAAAACTTTATCCTAGTTTTTAACTCGACTCAGCCATTGTGTTCAAATTAATAGAATAATCAATAATTAATAATTACATATCTTTAATCAAAAATACATTTATATAACGATATAAACAAATTATTTAATTTAATAATATAACTCACAGGTATAGAAATACCTAATAATTCAATAAAAAATTAATACAATATAAACAAAATAGAATTGTATCTATTGAAAATCTAAATCGTTTCCACATGCTATAAGTCCTAGTATCATGTCATGTTTAAATTGTATGTGGAATTCATTTAGATCAATTCTAATAACACGAATATAATATGACCCCCCGTTCCAATACGTACTTATGGTGTAGACAGGTTTATTTGACAGTTAAATAGTTAGCACTTAAAAAAAAAAAAAATTTCAGAAATTTTAAATTGATTTTAGATTTTTAAGTGGTTCTACAATGATAATGTTCAATTGTTTTCCCCTTCAACTTCAAACTCCATAAAAAAAAATGTATTCAATCTAAAGTGTAATTATTACCCATTTCTTTGTCCCTGTCTAACAAAAAACTTATAAACAAAACATTCGATATTTAAGTGAAATAATATTAACTCTTCATTTAAAAATCAATCAAAACAAAGTTTTCAGATCATTCACATTCGTTTACAATAAGAAACGTGTTAATATTGAATAAGAAGGGAAAAAACAATGACCCAATAACCCAAAAAAAACAGTCTATAAACTTAACTTAACGAAGACAAACCATTTTCGAATAACTAAGATGCTTGCTATGTTTTAGATAACTGCAGGTATATTTCTGTACCTTTATAAGTTTACCTGTTTAAGTGATTGCTTTTAAAGTGATCATTGTGATAATTATTGTTTCTTCTATTTAAAACATAACAAAAGGAAAGTGAAAAAAAAGAGTCTGTTAATATTGAAGTGAATTGAAGTAAAAATGGTACGGAAAGAAGGAATAAAAAGTGGAAGAAGCACAGAAAATGGTAGTACAAGCATTGTACAAGTGAGAGTTAATAATTAGATGTTTGTTGCATTTTGTTTACTATCTTGTTAAACAAGAATCTTTGAGGCAATAAAATTTGAATTGAAACTATGAATGAGGATGTATTTGTTTTTTCTTTCATTTGATGAAAATAAACAAGAAAAGTAGGTACTTAAAAATTGAAAAATAATTGTAAAGAGATAATAATGAAAATATAATGAAAATGTACTACTTAAAAGAAAACGTGTAATGAGAGGGACTATGGGGCTCTTTGGGTTAGTGGCATTTGGCTGACTTACCGAGGGTGCGGATTCCATTTCCTTTACGGGCCATGAATTTTTCAATTTAAAAAAAAATTATTGAAAAATTGTTTTTCTTTACAAATCTCCATGGTAACTAAATATATATACAAATTTAAAATACACAAATATATTATTATATATACGAAATAATTAATATTACTTATAAATTGATAGAAAGTATTGAAAGTAGGTATACAACGGGCGGCAAGGCTTACCTGCAGTGATAGAATATGCTATCTCCCATAAAGAAACAACAACAATGAGAGAATCTAGTTCCAGTCTATATACTTTCATATTGGGTCTAGTAAAATTATTTTAGTTTTAATCTCCTAACGTACCATATAGCTGTTAATATGGTGTATACTCGATTAAGGAGGTCTGTTCTGGAATATCAATCAGAAAGTGGATTATTCGCCCAAACTCTTTTAAATCAATTAGAGTCTAGGACTTTGAGTATTTGAAAAAACAGCAATAAAATCTCTGAAGAATGTAAAATAGCAGGAAGCTACTAAGGGCTAAATAAACATTTTTGTCAAAATTAATACTTAGCACGGAAAGTAAAAGTAATCAACTTCGTGAAAGGATTACGAATTATATTAATTTTCGAGTTTTAGGATTCAATTCAAATCCAGATCAAGTTTTTCTTAGATAATTTTTTGTAAGTGTGATTAAATTCTACACTACACTAAGAACTGTCGTACGACAGGCTTCTCCCTAGTGTTATCACAAACGAAAAACTGCTCCTAAACGAATGAATTCATAAGTCTCTTTTAAACAATTTTGTGTTAAATCATTTTTTAATAAAACTAAATAAACTTTAAATGAAAAAATAAAACTAAAATTTAATATCAATTTTATATAACTGTCAGATCCATCAAGCACAAAAAATTACATCTGAAATAAGGTCACAATATAATTTCATAGAATAAAATCTTCAATTACTTTTCAATATTTGACAACTTCAAAGTTACATCATATTTTTTTTACTGTCACAAATATACTTTTTAAAATGTTTCCTATATTATGACAGTTTTGATTTGAATTAGACATTTAGTTTATTTGGTTATTTTTAAATATATATAAATGTATGTATGTATGTAGTATGTGATGTATAGCACGCAGTATGTAGGATTTTATTCCAAAAATTTTTGAGTGACTCTAATTAGACTTTTGACAATCTGTATGTTTTTACAGAATCTTAAATAATGTCAAAATGGTAGTGTAGTGAATTACAGTCCATGGAATTTAAGTACATATAAACATGCACATTTTTCAAAGAAGCGAAAATACATATGATCAGGATGGATTTTAGAATTGTTTACGCAACCAAAGTTTTAATAACTTATTGTGGCAGAGTTTAAGGAAGGCAATTTCGACAAACTTCACTTTCTAACGTTTTTGTGTTAACATTTAGCAAGTTCAAGGATATAATTAGCAGCAACATGCTTACTAGAAATATTTATTTTAGAGCAGGGCTTTATAGAATCGTAAGGTAATGCTAAATTTTGTTAATTTAATTTTTTCAACAAAATACTGAGGACAATATTGTTCATAGTAAGGATTTCCAATATAAACTTCGGTTTGCCAATCATCCGAGAATTTGCATAGCTCTTCCAAAGCACACTAAACCCTAACTTAAATCAAATTGGAATTAGCTCGGACCTAAATTCCTAAAATTTGGAGAAATAATTCCATGAACTTCTGATTCCTAACTAATCAAAGGGAAGTCGAATATATTTGATAAACTTGTTTCTTTTGTTTTATTTTTTTAACGAATCTCCTCTTTAACCAAAAAACTTTTTGAAACCTGTGACAATTCTTGCGTGTCAAATAACAATTGAAGGACAACCAAATCCTGCACAAAATTAAAAAAAAAAAACGAGAAACCATAAAAAAAAATATATAGATATTGATTTTTTACTAAATGATTCAGTACTTGATGATTTCTAAAAAAAACCCATACACACAAAAGAAACATTTGGCTTTTGATAATTTTTTTAAACCAGATAAAGGGATTGATTGAACATTTTGTATGTATGCGGTTGACATTTGGAATTCAATCAATTTTTAAAGTTTTTTCAATTTTATGTCTTTTTTAAGAAATATTCTATTGAGTAAGGTTAGGTATTGTTCAAAAATAACTGTATATAACCCATAGGGTATAGAGGTACGTAAATATATATATAGTATTGAATATAATCAGATATCATTTAAGTATTCATGTTACATTTTTTATAAATTTACAATTTTTAGGTAGAGATGTGTTAAGGTATACGTGAATCTATTGTGAATCTATGAGTCTTTTGATTGTATCACGTTTTTATTGTTTTAATTCAATGGGGTGAAAAATTGTGAATAAAAAAAAAATCTTTTAACTTTTGGGTTGATTTTTGCAATTTTTATCATAAAAATTTAGATTTGTAATTTTTTTAGGGGTTTTGAAGGAATTTTATGAAATGTAAGTTTCCACTTTCATCAAAATTGATTTATTTGTTGTACATGAGTTTGAAAAATATTAAGGATTTTTTTTAAGTGAAATTTGAGAAGAATTAAGTGAATGCATTTTTAAGTGGTAATTTTATTAATATTTTTTAATGGAATTTTTTTAAATTTGTTGAAATTTAATCGGTGGGTATTTTGTATGGGGGATTGGAATTTCCTAGGTTGAAAAAAAAAACTAAAAAATGAAAAAAAATTATTTGGAAAATTTTAAATTACTTACTCAAAAAAATTCAAAATCCATTTCAATAGATATTTAACTTTAAAAGGGACAGTAAATTAAGTGTCATTATCGTTGTCTTTTAAATCGCAGCCAATTAAATGTCATTGTCATAATAAATATATTTCAAAGTACAATTTATAAAATTTGAATTGAAGCAATTCAATTTGAGGCAATTAGAAGTAGTTAGTCATTTACTAATTGTTTTGAATTTTTTAGGCTATTTAAGAATGTCACAACATACTTTTTTTTTATAATTTCAACAATTTTATAAAAATTGGCTAATAATTGAAATCAATTTGAAATGAAATTCTTTTATTTTGTATATTTCCAATGCAATTTGTCAAAGTTTTTAAAATTTTTTCTAAATGTTATAAAAATGTCACTGAGCAATTTTTAAATAATTTTTATTTTTTTAAATTTAGATTCGGAAAAGTTATAGAGTTTGTGAAGCAGTTTCATTAGTTTTTCGCCTCAAAATTCAATTTTTATTTTTTACGATTTCAATCGTCTATCATTATCTTTTATAGAAGATGATTCTGATAAGTTGTTATTACCAATTAACTTTCATGATGAAATAGATTTTGATCTTATTACGGAGTTCTATGGTAATGATTTACAACCAAAATTATCCTAATTCGCTGATGGTACAGTCAATCAGTTCACTAATCCTCTTCATCATAATGCAGTTATCTTCGAAATTTCTACTTCTATGCCACTCTTTACGAAATCTTACAATAATAATATTGTATATGACTGTGTTAATGCTGATTATTAAACAATGCTTTATCAATTTTAAATTGGGACGATATGTTATCACAACCTATGTAGTAATATCGCCAGGTTAGTGGCAACTATTGGACCAGTATTGGACCAGTAGGAACACATGGAATCAAATAGTGAATTCCTTATAACACCTCTCGTAGGATGTGTTAAGAAGCAAATGAAAGTGGGAATAACGAACACATTCTAGCAGAAAGTTTCTGATCAAAACAAATTCTAGTTGATCGCATACACAGAGAATGAAATCAAAAAGCTAAGATAGATCATTATAAAAATATTTTGTTGACTTCGGTTTATCAAAAAATCTCATTTAAATCTATAATCTTAAATCCGATAATGATGAGAATTAAGAATAAACCACTTCAAAGATTAGATCAAAAACGCATCATTAGAAATTAATTTAAAAAAAACGTCCTGTTTCAAACTTCAAATATTTCAAACCAACATCAATCCTTTTTGAGGGATATTTTTGCATACATACAGAAACATTGTAAATAAACTTTATCATACCAAAACAAACATGCCTCCAGGCTCTTCAATTGCAGTGTTTGCTTTCTACATAAAACCTCAACCTCTGTCAAAATTTGTTTGAAGCTGAAATGTAACATTTTTTTTTATAACAATTGAATGTTTGTAATCATTGCCTAAAGCCACCTGCAACATTTTTTTTTTATCACAACACAATTGCCATCAATTTTATTCTCTAATGCGTCATAAAGCTTCAAGAGTTTATTTTAATTTTGAGTGAGAAGACAAAAAAAATTCGATTTCAATTTAAAATTAAAAACGATGTTAAAGTTTTCATTTAACCCTTTTTTTTTTAATTTATTTGAAAAGCTGTTTGTTTGGTTTTTGTTCATGAAAACAAAAAATGCTATTAACGGCTGTACAGAATGATGTAGAAGAGTTCAATTAAATTTTGTGTCCAAACATATTATGCAAATGAAGTGTTTCAAGTACTGAAAAAGAATGATCGTAAATTCAATTGTGCATACAGATCACTACAGGGAATTATTTAATATGGAAATTAACGGAGGGGGAAGTATCTGATGGGTTAAAAATTTGTTGGTTTTTTTTTTCTTTTACGTTAAAAATTTTAACTTATTTTTTCCGAATAAAAATGACAAGTTAATTTTGCATCATGGATTCATTTGGTTTTTTTAATATTTTAACCGAAATCAATAGCTTTGACTGTTTTGCAATATTTTTCAAAAAAATAAAGTAAAAACAAGTGTGCGTATATCATAGGGCGTTGGGCGTCAGAACGAATAACTTGTTGGTATGATATTTTTTCGGAACAAAAAAAATATGGCTCTGATTATAAATATTATAAAATCTGTACTTTATTCAACATAGACCTATATAATGTTCGTTTTCTAAGTCTATTCAGAAAAACATAAAAGTTTAAGTTCCGAAGTTTTCTACGTTTTACGATTATTCGAAAATCTGGAAATAAAAAGTTCCTATTTCTTGAATAGCCGGCACGACATAATTAAAAAAAGGTGATAACCGAGTTTTTGATAGAACCTCCTACTAAGCCCCAACAAATATGTATAAACTAAATAAACTAAATTTTGAGGATCATTTAAATATTATTTGCAAAAAGATTTAAAAAAAACTGGATTTCTAAGAAGGTTAAGAAATTCGATTAACATGAACAGTGCCAATCTATTAAGCTTTTAATTTCAGATTGGATGAGTGTAGAACAGAGTACAATTTGCACAATTTGCGGAAATTTTGTAAAAGAATTAAACAAGATGAAGAGTACTCTACATTAAGAGAAATAAAAGCTGGTGTGCCTCAAGGCAATATTTAGATCGTATTTTGTAGTTCTTGCTTTACATAAGTGAGCTACCAGAAGTAGAAAATGTAACTATAGCAAATTTGCTGACGATACTGTTATATTGGCAGTACGATCGAATATTGACGAAGCTACAGGAAAATTACAGAAAGCAAGTGAAAAAATCGGTTTTTGGACTAACAAATGGAAAATAAAATTAAATGAAAGTAAATCTGTCCATGTTAATTTTAGTAATAGAAAAATAAGAAACCACCTAAAATAAATTTAAATGGTGTATTGTATGAATGTCAAGCTAAGGTGGAATGAACATGTTAAAAAGAAAATACTAGAACTTGAAAATAAATATAGAGAGAATTACTGGCTCCTAGGGCGTAAGTCTAAATTAACAATATGTAATAAAGTTTTCATTTACAACCAAGTAATTAACCCTATATGGGTATATGGCATTCAGCTTTGGGATTTTGAATACAAACCTTAATTAAAATTAAAAAAATACAAACCTTTCAAAATAAAGTCCTACGTAACATAGTAAGTGCTCCCTGGTATGTAAATAGAGACATTCATAGCGATTTACAAATTCCCAAAGTTATAGATGAAATAAGTATATATGCCATAAAGCATAAAGCTCGTCTAGAAGGCCATATAAATATTGAAGCTGCTCAGTTAATAAATAATCAGATTGTTCCCAAGGCCTTACTTCTGGAATTTCCGAGGAGAAATTTACTAAACTATCGTTTTGTTTCAGACCCCTCAAGGTAGTATTGGCGAAATACTTAATTCTTATTTTATCTTAAGATATTTTTACGAGTAACTTGGAACTTTGCAGCAGAGTCTTATTCGTACAGTAGATATTGTAAGTAAGTTTTTAAGTAAATGATACTATTTAAGGACTATTTAAGTTAAAGGTAATTCACAAATTTTGGAGGTAAATTAATAGAAACTTAGGATTAAATAAATAGAATATTGGGACTATTCAAACTGAAAGTTATTTCTAAAAATAAATTCAATAGACGTCTTCCGTAGATTAATTTGTATACACTTTAATAATTTGTATATTTTACAAATTCTTGTATGTTTAACTACAGATAATTTGTAAAAAATTGGTTCATTGTCTTTTACCCAAAAAATTATAGAACCGTACAATTTTTTAACAAAAAGACTAAAAACAATCGTTCGTTAAACAATGAATTAATTGATTAATTACCTAAACTATATTTTCTTTGACAAAACTTTTACATTAATTACAATAGAAAGAAAAAGTAAAAATTAATAATTTTTAAAAGAATAGTATTTTTTTGCGGGCTTATATTTTGTTTTCAATAATAATAAGAAATTACTTCTAAGTATCTTAGGTCTTAGAATGTCTTAATATAGAACCATATATAACTATTTCAGGTCATTGTTCTTAAATTAAACTTTTTAACATTTTTCAACAATAAATATTTAAATTCAATTGAAATATGAATAAAAAGTTATCCTACACATACCAGCACTTTATATTTCTTTATATTTTGATTTTAAAAAAAGTGTTTCAGCATTTTTATATATAAGAATATAAGTGCCTTGGAGGCTGGAGCATGTTATTGCTAAAATGAATAAAAAACAAGAGCAATATTTTGATGCATGTGCTCGTCAAACGTCGACTGACCAATAGCTCACAATCACAAGAATAAAAAAACTTTAAAGACATATACTGGAAAGCAATTAGAAATCGAGTTACAACTGATAATATCTGAATACTTGTGATACCCAGAACCTATAGTTCGAACGGGGAAAAAAACGGATAGTAAAAAACGGAGGATCCTGTTGACTGAAAAAATGGAAAAAAACTTGTATGATTGGTATGGCATCAAGTTTGAATTTCTTTGTATATACAAGCATCAACGCTTATTGTCCTCGGAACAGATTTGGCCAGCTAACTTAAAGTTAACAATCTGATAAGTTTAAAAAAAACCGGACCATCTCCCAAAAATTAAAGAAGAAAAATTTCAAAAATTTGTAAAACTATTAATCCTGGATTTAAAGGATTATTTTTCCTGGTCTGGTCAAAATTTTCCTCAGTAGTCATTAAGATAGAATTATGTCGCAGAACATTAGATAATTTTTTAATGTCAAAATGTCATAATAAAAATCCTCTTATTGATGACTGAACATTAATAATGCACCTAAAAACAACTTTCCATTACTGTAGGTTTGGGAAACTTGTTTTAATAGAGAGAAGCTTGTCCTAAAATATTTATATACAATAATACCAAGTATATATCAAACAATTGAACTTTAATTTTAATTAATTCAAAACTGAAGACTGACCAGTGGCTATTTTCCAAAATATGCAAAACAAGTTTAAACTAGTTTTTAATTAAAAAAAAAACTTATGCAATCCATCATATCTGTTTTAAAAGGGCCTGAACAGAATTTATTAAAAAAATGTCCTTTGCAATGATTTTTTTTATAAATTACAAGTAATCAATTCAAATGTTTCCTACCCTCTATTCAATCCGAACAGCATGACTTCAAACGACTTTATATGAATGTACAAATAATGTACAAACAAACATATTAAAATAAAAATTAAACAGTTATTTCAATTTATTGAAATTATGTCATTTAAAAAGTCTAAAATTACATTTGTAATCCAGAATTTTCGATACTCGACAGTGAAAAAAAACATACAGATGCTGTTGTTTTATTAATCAAAATTTATAACTACAGATATGTCTCTATCTCTTTCTATCGAAACACCATATTTTCGCCCTAAATTTTAGTTGTGCAACAAAATGTGGTGTAGTATCATTTTGTTCCGTTAAGTGCATAATTGTATGCATTTATTATACACAAAAAGGGAAAGAATAGGAAAATATTTGCATAAAAATTCACTCAATCAATGTTTGTCTGCAAACATTCAGCTAAATTGCCTTCATTGTTATGAAAATTTTAAAATATAATTTTGATATATATTTTTTTGTGATTTTTATTATAAAGCTGATTTTTAATTTCTCTATGGAGAGGAGCAGATTAAATCAAATTCTGATAATTTATTCTAAATTTTGTAACAGAGAAATATCAACGCACAGACTATTTCAGGAATTTTTTATATAATGAATTTTATTAATTGGAATGAGTTTTAGAAGTTGTCTGGACTTAATTGTTCAGTGGGGACCTTTTGAGTCAAACTACAGACTGAACAAAGGACGAAACCACCTCTCACTTTGGTTTTATTAGTTTTTATTCTAGTACAATACAATTAACACGTTCACCTTAATTGCAGCAATTCCCGTTATTGTGATATTCAAAAACTTTTCAAGGTTCAACTTTTTAATTTAACTATCAACCCAAGAATAACACCTCTCTGATTTTTTAAAAGTAGTTGCAAACCTATGAAAAATAATTGCATCCCCATGTTTATTCAATATAATTGGATAAAATCTGAAACTGCCCATCCATTTATAATCTCTACCCAAGGAGGATAGGATGTGGAAACAATGACCTTGGATTCACTTATAAGTTTTATGTTTTAGTATTTATTACCATTGCTGTTTATATTACTATTTCATTTTTAACAGTGTCAAGAGCATCAATCTATTAAAACAATAAGTATTAGAACACCTGTCCGTTTGATGTAATAACTAAAGACAAGCAGTCATCATTTATATATTATTTGCTGATGGTGTCAAACACCTTCGTTCCAATAACAACAAGCAGGAGAATATTAAAACATACTGCAACACTTTATATACTATTGAGATTTATTTATTTATTTGTAGTACCAGACAATAGTACAATGTTGCCTGATACTATAATAGTAATTTTCCCCCCTATTTGTCATTAGGACTTCTTATTAAACTAATATAATATATACTATACTTTTTTATTAGATATAAAGCGACTAGGGTTTGAGCCTGAATCTTTTCGATTCCAAACGCCACTTTATCCACTAAGCTATCGGTCAGATACTATTGGGATATAAAACTAATTAATATTCGATATAATCTGGCAGGTACTCGAAATCAAGTTCTCAATTTAATCAATACTTCATTGGAAGGATAATATTGTAGTTTAGTCTGTGAATTTAAGTGGGTTTTCTGTTTAACATTCATGCATGGACATAATCCTTCAATAACAATTCAAAACATTTTTTTACCATGAATTTGGGTAATTGGTAAGACTCGGATTAACTTTATACTGGCTATGACGGATACTAGTTTCAATTGAAATCAAAACACTGTACAAGAGAAATGTGGAAATGATCATTTTATAAAACTAGTTGGTGCCTTTATTAGTCACTTTTAATTATTTAGAAGTTTTATTAGATATCTCTGAAAGGGATAAAAATTTTTAAATCTAAAATTTTTCCATTTAATGTTTTCGAAATCTGTATTTATTTTAGAAAAATATTTTTACTAGTACCAATTTACTAGTAAAAATACTAGTACTTCTAATCATTGTGATGCAACTACAGGACTATTAAATAAGATTACCAAATGTAAATGCGATTAAAAGTACTGAATTTAATACTAGTTTTCCAGTACCCATTTATTTATTTTAAAACTATCTACTAAAATTATTATATAATAAAAGGGAAATACCAAAAGTATTAATTGTAATCCATTTCATTCAGTAAAAAAATTGATTTTAATAGATTGTCATTAAGTTTTTCTATATTTTTTTAATAACTATATGACATCAAATTCCATAAATTCTTTGTCGGTTATAAAAAAAATTCAATATAAAAAAACCTTGGATTAAATAATAAAAAAAAAACAAAAAACCAAAATACACAATCTAGCCAACTTTTATAGCATAAGCGTGAAAAATTTTCAATTTGATATTTTCTATCAATTTTTTAACCCTTCCCTGCAATAAATTTGGTATGAGGAAAATCAATAAAAAAAAAAAAAAAAAAAAATTTTTAATTTGCAAAAATCAAATTAAAATTTATGTTTAAGCAATTTGGTAATATAAAGCAAATAGATACAGGATGTTTAATAAGTTATTAGATAGATTTCATAGAACCGTCTAATTTTACATATATTGAATCATAATTTTCGTAGGTTTGTTCTTCAATCTAAATAATGCTCTAAACCACCTTCGATCGAGGAAACGTTCCCTTGTAAAGGATATAACCTATGAAAAGTTCCTGGGTTAGATAAAAAAGCTGCTAGACAATTCTTTATAAAACCTAAGTTGGCTCAAATTCTTTACTTTAATCTTATTAAGCGTTGGTTTCCAGATATTTTAAAAAAATTGTCAAACTTTGATTTACAACCAAAATATAAAATACTTTGCCTGAAAGTTTTGGTAAATTCCTGAAAACTGGTTTCCGGGAAAAGTTCTAACCTGTTAAGTCACTTGTGTATGTAAAGTCAACCTAAAATTAAACTGCAGCTCATAATTTATAAATCTAACCCTATAATAATCAAAGAGTTCTTTAACCTGCCGCAAACATAAGTTTTACCGTAAATCCTTTAAAGAAAATTATTGAATTCCCAACAATTGGTTCTAATGCAGCTTAATCATCATTATATCTTCCTCTTTTCTCTATAACTATTATGTAAATAGACCTGACACCCTAATCGTTGACAAATAGTTTGCAAAACAAGCCTCTGCCTTAAGGAATTATATTTTGAATTGTCTTTAAACTAAAACTTGAAGTCTCTACATGTCTCTGTTTGATGCTTTCACTCGGTTCCAAGACATATATGATCTAATTACTTCTATGAGCGTTTATGTCATTCTGGGTCTACCTTATTCTCTAGAAGCTCTTTGTGAACTCCAGCATAGTCAAATTCTAGTTATGCCACTTTCATCTTTTTTCAATGTGTGTCCCCTCCATTTCCACCTTCTTCTGGTTATTTCCATTATCCCAAAAACAATTTATCTATTTAATGTTGATGCATCGTATATAAAAAGGCTGTCCTAATTTCATACCACCAATAACTCCAATCATTCGGAACAAATTTATAAAACAAACAATACGAATGAATTTCAATTTATTTTTTTAGTTATAAATCGGGCTCGATTCTTTTTAAAAAAATTATAAATCATAAAAAAAATATGACAGAGCATAAAAAATTAAATCATAACTATTTTTTCTAGTTAATCTTTACTACAAAAAATAAATGATTCCTAAGAACCATAGCCAATTAAAAAGAGCACATATAACTGGGTTAAAAATACACTAAAAATCAATGTAATTTTTTAAATCAATAATATTTGTTTAAAAAGGGTTAACAAACTTTGAGTTTTTTATTATTATAGAAAGGAGCACGTGTCTTGTTAAAAATTCTTTACCTAGTTTCGAATAAAAAATGGGAGTACCTATATGAAAATGAAAATTAATACTTCCGGTTGAAAAAAATTTAAGGTTAGGTTATTTTGTTTTTTGTTTCATTAGAAACAATGGAAACCAGTTTTATTTTAAAAGAAATTTCATGTTAATTGGAAATTAGGTTAAAATGCTTATACATTATGTAAAATATGCATATAGATATTCTAACTCATATTCTCATACACAATTTTTACATAGAAATATGATTATATTTATACCTGTGTAGTTTAAGATATTAATGATCACTCCTTTACAGAAGAGAAAAATTTGATGTGAATGTCAACATTTCTATATACAATTAACTCGCTTGAAGAAAGTTCTAGAGATTTTTATAGGTAATGTGCACTAACGCATGCGGTACTTTTGACATAAAGAGAAGATATAAGTAGTTTGTAAGTGGAATTCTAATTTTTATTTCAGAAGTAGAAATTTGGCAGATTAATTGACAACATATATTTGACATTATAAAAATGTCTGTAATTTGAAAAGTTTATGAGAAGTGAAAAATTAAGGGGTATTGCTGAATTTATTCTTTTTTCACTCCTTTAACGAGTACAGGGCATTTCTATTTAGACTAGGCTTCAGTTTCTTTAATCGTTATATTCACTAAACCGTTGATTACTCGGCTGTAGCTATTGTATAAGATTATGAATACACAAATGTTAATTTTGTGCCTCATGTATTATCCTATGCCTATCCTCTCTTTTACAAGAGATGATGTATAGCTAGGATTTGTTGAATGTAGAAAAGAGTAGCTCACTCTTCATAAAGAAATGCAAGCTATATATGAATCTTTCACTTGAAAGGCTTTTGGACAATTAAAATTGAATTGGAATTTGAGAGGAGTTCCATGTGCTTAAAGCTGGTTTACACTTTAAAGAAATTAAGAGGGAAACTTCAAAGGGGCCGATCTGATACAATAAATCTTTAAATTTCAACATTTAATAAGCTTCGAATGTCTTGAACACTTCACTAGAATCAGGGTTTCTCTATTTTTTAGAAATTTTTTTTTAGAAATTTGGAACAAAAAACCTTGAGAAACTCGAACATTGTATTTAAATTAACAAAAGATTTAAAAATAAATACCATTTAACAATCATGGACTTCAATCCTACAACTTTGTCAACTCACTATACCTAATTTTAATTAGTGATAATCGTGAGCCTAGGAACTTATTATTTGTTTAATTGAAATCCCTTCTTACGAAGAATCTTTTAGATGGCATTCTTCCGAAAATAAAATTTTTTACAATGACATTAAAGCCTTTTTAGTTTCTGCTAAAATAATGCTAAGTTTGAGTCAATTACTTGTTCGATGTTTCTACGACATTTGAACTATTCTTTCAATTTCAAAATTAAAAACTGTTTAAAGAATAGATTAATGTCGAATAAGTCTAGTGTCTATAAGTTTATCTATTAATTACATATTATTTACAATATGCAAAAATTTCAATTATTTGGAATTTGGAATTCAAGTAAATGCAGTGCAATTTGGATGCACATCAATAATTTTCATTTTATCATTGAACTCTAAAATTTAAATTTATGAACATAAATATTTTCATCTCAATTTTGCATTGTTTGCCTTTTTGAGGTTTTATTATTTTTAAATTCTGAATTATGTTTTCTATTATATGAATACTAAGTTTTCCCGCCAAAATACACCTTCATTAAATTACTATAATAATGGAATTCTGTTGTATACAACTCTTTTGCTAATTACAAAATGCATTGCATGTTCAAAACACTACTGACCCACACGTTTTAAAAAGAAAATTCATGTAAATTTGTTTTGAATTTTTGTTTGTTTGCTGTGCAGACAATTTTTCTAGTGAATTTGCATGATTATGGCATTATAATTTTTTTATGCACTGAATTAACTATGCAAATTACTTTCAGTTATAGATTTCACTGCTAGTTTTCTTTTTCTATTTTGTTTCACTCACCTACAAATTTTTAATATTTTTAAATCTATTTATTATTAGTTTAGATTTTTGTGATGCTAAGAGGTGCTTTTGTTTTTGGACTTAGTGTAATGTTGGCAAAAATGTATGGGACAAAGTATATACGGGGACTTCGTTAAAATGGTTATTCTACTATTAGAACTACGAAGAAACAAAACTATGCCAATTTTCTAGGTATCTAGATTTCAAAAATATACTTGGAGCTTCACGGAAAAACACAGGAATAGTTAAATCAATATTATATGAAACGATGAATTCTAAAGTAATTTCTAAAAATTGAAGGTAAATAATTTGGCGAGTTCTGCAACTTAAAGTACTTCTTCTTCTTCTTTTGTTGCCTATCCATAATTGGATGTCAGCGGTCATATGATATTAGCAACGATGCCCTGAAAGATGTTTCGATCTGTTGCTGAATGGATTAAATCACCAATGTTTCTGATGCCTGTCCAGTTTCTAATGTTACGCAACCATGATAATTGCTTCCTTCCTATACCTCTTTTTCCTTCAATTTTCCCTTGAACTATTAACTGAAGTAGCTCGTATTTGTTTCCACGCATAATATGCCCAAAGTAAGAGATTTTTTGTTTCTTCAACCTTATAAGTAGTTCTCTTTCCGCGTTTGCTCTACGTAGAACTTCTTCGTTTGTAATGTGATCCATCCACGATATTTTTAGCATTTTGCGGTAGATCCACATTTCGAACGCTTCAAGTTTGTTGATTTCTCTCACTTTCAAGGTCCACGTTTCTACACCGTATAGGAGTATAGACCAAACATAGCATTTAACGAATCGTAAGCGAAGGCCCAAGTTCATTTCGCGACAACAGAAAACTTTTTTGTGTTTAAGAAATGCATTTCTTGCTATTTCGATTCGGCATCTAATTTCTTTTTCGCAGCTCCAATCCTCGTGTAACCAGCATCCGAGATATTTGTATGTGGAGACTTTTTCAATTGAGCGGTTATTTATTTTAATTGTTGCTGCAGTGTAAGGTGTTCTTTTTCTGCTTACGATCATTAATTTAGTTTTTGATATATTTATTTTTAAGTTGAACAATTCGCTATGCTGGTTGACTTTATCGACTATATGTTGTAAATCCCTTAGATTGTTTGTTATGAGAACTGTATCATCTGCATATCTGATGTTATTTATATATGTGCCATTTACTTTTATACCAACATCTAAATCGTTCACTGCTTCCTGAAAAATGGCTTCAGCATAGATGTTAAACAGTAAAGGGGAGAGAATACAGCCTTGTCGAACTCCTTTTTGAATATCAATGCTTTGTGTCAGCACATTATTTATCTTTACACAGGCTGTTTGTTGCCAATATAAGCTATTTATACACATTATATTATTATCTATGCCAATTCTATTTAATACCTCCATAAGTTTTTGATGGTTGACCTTATCAAACGCCTTTTCATAATCCACAAAACATAAGAAAACATCTTTATGAACATCACGACAATTCTGTACAAGTACTTGAATATTAAAAAGTGCTTCTCTGGTTCCAGTTCCTTGTTTGAATCCAAATTGCGTTCTGCCCATGTGTAACTCACAATTTGTGTAAATACGATTATGCAGCACTCTCAAGAAGATTTTGAGTGCATGGCTCATTAAACTTATTAATCGGTGGTCGTCGCATTTTTTGGCATTAGCTTTTTTCGGAAGGGCGACAAATGTTGACTTTAGCCAGTCTTGTGGGAAATTTCCGGTGTTATAGATATGGTTGAAAATTTTTTCGAGCACAGTGAGGTTTTCGTCATTGATCAGTTTAAATATAATAACTAATAACTTTAAATAAATAACTTAAAGTACATAATTCGAGAATCCTCCTGGAATTCTGTAATATGGTTTACAGAATGGATAAAGAAATATTGGTTAAATTGTTATTGTGGTGTACCACTGAAAGAGCTTGGTGAGTTCTAAAACTTTTGATTATCAATCCTGCTTCCATATTTTCTGATATGACCTAGAAAGGTTTTTTCAGCCCTAGGTTTGAAATTCAGTTAAGTCATTGTAGACTTTCTACAAAAAGGCCTTGGTCAGCTCTATCATTTTTTTTCCGTGCTGTTTACTGTTATAGACGAAACAGTCTATCACTATATAGTTAAGTTCATGTTCATGTCGGAACAGGGGGAAATATTATTTTCAAATTATTATAACTGATGAAATGCACTCCACTTACAATTGAAACATAAGATACTACACTTTTTAGCATGTTAAAATGTCTTAAATTTTCAATAAACACAATTCTATTTTGTTTATATTGTAATAATTTTGTATTTAAGTTATACAGTATTCTATATCTGTGAGTTATATTATTCAATTAAATTATTTGTTTATATTGTTATGGTCATGTATTTTTTTATTAAAGATATATTATTATTAATTAAGCCATTAATTTGAACCCAATTGCGTATGGTAGCTGATTCGAGTCGAGATGAAAAGGTTTTCATTTTTATTGGGATTTAAATCCGTAACTTTTGCATGAAGGTTGGCACTATAACCACTGTGTCACTCAACCGATTTTATTTATTTAACTGAAATCCCCTACATGTAATGTGATAATTAAGAGGGTTAGCCTTTATTTTTCAGGTGGGGCAGGTATATGTTTTATATTACAATATAAGCTACAAGGCTATAAATTATAAATTATTTTTCTTTTATTAAATATGATCTGACATTAGATGTCATATGATAATTTAGTAATTGCCATCTCGAATATTTCTAGTATCTTGGTAATCATTAATATGTTGATCCGAATAGGTTTTTGAGATAATTTTGTTGAAATCTTTAGCATACAGCACTTTTTGATTCCTGAAAGCATTATTAATTAAATATATACTAATTTTACTTTTCTTCCGGTATTAGATCTCGGCAAAATCGAGAGATGTATTTTCACATCATATTTTCATTTCACTTGCAGCCCTTCAATATCGTTCTTAATAATATTATCTAAGAACCTCATTTGAAGAATTACCAATGTTCTAATAAGAAATACTGGAAGATAAACCTTATTAATGTAATAATAGAGAACCAAACTAGATACCAATTAATTTGGTTTCGAACAATGTCAAATAAATTTTTTTCGAAATTAGAAAAAGTTTTCAATATTGTCAGTTGAGCTGGTAGTTAATTAGATTGTTTCCCAAATGTACCAACATCATTGAACCACATTGTGAATTAAACAACAAATTTCTCTACCTTTTATAAACGCTATTTAAATTTCCTTTCAATTGTAACCCCTCATTTATGCTTAGCACGTTCCTTTTCCTTAGGGAATTCAAACTGAGTCAATCAAAATTTAACCAATGACATTCCTTGTGCCTGGGGAATTCAAATAAATCATAAATGTAATCATCCCAGAACTAATGACCTATATTTTTTAATCCTCCCTGAACTAATTTCCTCCTTAAGTATAAACTTCAAAAACTTTTCAATTGTATTTTGTAACGATCATCAGGCAATTCCTCAAGATTTCTAAAAAAATATCTTTGAAAAGTTTGTTTCTATCCCATATCCGTTCACACTTTTTTTTTTAATCGTTAACGCAAATAAATATTTAATAATTTTTTCAATATTTTACGAAACAGGATATGCGTTTATGAACAGGATCATTCCAAATAAATATAGGAAGGCATGTAAATAAATTTTGGGGTTACAAAAATAATAACAAAAGGAAGTCGGTTCCTTTTAAAAAAAATTTTTACCCAAATTATATATTAGATGTTAAATTTTCCTAATAAATATTTGAATGATTACCGACTGTAATCTTATTTAAATGACAATGGTTAAGGTTGAATACTCGATCTTTTCTTGAAGAATTGTTACATTACGAAATTTATAATTATCCTTTTCTAAGAGAACAATTGAAATTGAAACAAGTTTTCTTCTATTGTTTGGCAATGTAAACAAATTTTAAGAAGAATTTAGGATATGAAACTCCTTTCTTTGGGTTATTAATTGAAGGTTTTTTAAATCATAAGTTCTAATTAAAAACTTTCTTTTCTTAAAAAAATTTTGAAATTGAAAGAACCGGAAATTGTGTAATTGAAAAAAAAAATTCCACATTTTTTTGTAACTGGAATTCCTTACTTCAAGATGTTTTTGAAATTGTAGTCATAAATTACATAAGGGGTGCATAAAAGTACTTAACAAATTTGCTATTTGTGATTTAAAATTTAGTTTAATTTTTTTGCAGCAGTTATAAGTGCAAGGAACGTCAAATTATTTGTTCACCTATAAAACATTTGATTTTAATTGTTTAGAAATTTTTTTAAAAGTTTTTTTGTCTTGGTCTTCAGGTTTAATTGTTCAAATCTATGATGGTATTTTCTAATCATGGATGTTTGAAGTTCATTGTCTCAATTAATGTACAAGTTAAAAGTTCAGAATTGTGTCCAGAAGAATAGTTAAATAAAAATACTTTTGTTTTATAAGAATAGATGTAAATATTTTTAAAGTATTTATTTCACTTGCTTAAGTTGCAGTTCAAAAATTACACTCGTCCATATTACAATTTACGATAAATAATTTTATAGTAATAGAAAAAAATTGTAATTGCCTTTCCGATGGCGGCCTGTTCCCGGTATCCATTTATTTTAAACAGTTCTTGCAAGTATGGCAAAAAGCACCTTATTCCTAGTAATAGCGGCGGTCGTGACTCCAATCATACCCTAAACACATGAATCCTCTTATAACATATTAAAACAAGTCACATTAAATTTTGTGTTTGTTGTCACATATAATTTTAGTTTGTTGGAAGCATTGAGAATCCCCAAAGAATTTCTCTAAGGAAAGAAAAATTTAAATTTCCTTTCAGTCACCTATTTACGACAATGTAAGCTTTTTCAACATTAAAATGTGTCTAGAAGTGCTTGATATTTCTTATCATAATTTTTTATTTCATCTATAACTTAAGAGATATTTAAATATCTATGTATATATCTATCTATGTCTATGTAATAGTCATTTCGTACATTCTAGGGAACAATAACTACATGTTGCATAAAACTTTTTTTCAAAGACCTGTATTTTGCTAATATACCTTTGTTTGAGACAACGCTAAAGTTGAATTCCGACTTGATTGTAAACTAATGCTTTATTATAAATTGACAACTTAGACTAACGATCTATCTAATATCATTGCTTGATATTTAGCTGAACATCACATTTTTGGTATAGCTAAAGATGCAGCTAGATGTTTGGGTTTTTTGTATCGCTGTAAAACTTACTTTTCTCCACTTGATATCCTTAATATCTATAAAACTTATATCAGACCAAAAATGGAGTATAATGCACATATTTAGGCTGGTGCACTCCATTCGGCGCTGGGTTATCTCGATAAAAAAACATTGCTATTCGTCTTATAAATGATCCCAATGTTACCTCAACGTTCATCGGTGCACAGTCTGGTCACTTACCCTGTTTTATTGATACCTAGTGGGGACGAACACCTGTTCTAAAAAAATAAAACAATTAATGCGTCCACTTAAAGTTTTCCTCATCCCTACACAGTCGAATTGTTAAGATGGCGAAACACGGCTTATGGAAATTCGTTTGTTATGCGCATGTCGAGATTATGGAATCACATTCCGTCTAATGTGTTTCCTAAAGTAGGTAATTTGTATGTGTACGACTTGATTAAATTTAAGAAGAATATTAACATTTTTCTCCTCAATATCCATCCAAATTTTCTCCGTCCCTCATAATCCTAAATTCCCAAATAAACTCTCCACAATCCTAAAATTCTTTCATTTTCCCATCCCTGTAACAAAACTGTACATTTGTATCACAGGTTCCTTCCTAAAGCTTGGTTCAAAAAGAGTGTGGATTTTGTACGTTAAAGTCGCACACTATCCAACGAAATACCGCACAGTTTCAATGGGTGGTTTCCGAGCGTTCAATTCCCTCGAAAAAAAAAAAACAAAATCGCTATATGATTTTTGGTTGATTTACTATTTTTTTATTGGTGAAGCTTACTTTCGCAGACTTAGTTTTAATTTTTCCAATTGTTTGTTCATTCAATAATTTTTTCTCATGCACTTTATAATGTAGCCCTATTTATATTTTGTACAACTAGTAGATCTCTAGTGTACCTATATTAAATAAAAGTCAATATCATTAAAGATTAAAAATTTTTTTAATAAGTCAAAATTGATGGAATTTTTCTTCAAGCATCCTTATAAAATATTTCAAAAATTTCAAATTACTTTCCAAAGTAACAAGCCATAATAAGGATTGAAATTTCATTATATTTAATAATTCATTTAGTCCTTTCTACAAACTTTCGTTTTTCTAAAAAAATCTAAACTATTAAAGTTTTAAATAAAATATTCTTTGTTCAGATTTTAATTTTATTTTTTTTTTTTATTTTACTAATAATGGAAATAAGAATAGTTATAACTCAGTTTTAAAGTTTATTTATTAAGTACTTATAAGTACTTACTTTCTTTTTTTTTAAAAATTAAATTTTCTCTGAATTTATTAACTAACTATGCAACAATGCAATATTACAATACATTAATACTACAAATATTATAAAATATTTTATTGCAACAATTAAAAAAAAAAAAAAAATGCAAGGTTAATTTTTTTAAATAAAATCCTTTGAAGGATCTCTTTTAAAATCACTTTACAAGTTATTCCCATAATTAGGAATTATATTCTTTGTGAAAGACTCTTTTTAAGACCTTATAAAATTTTAATTTTTTTTTGAAAAGGGTCCTTAAAAAAGGATTAGAATTTAAAAAAAAATAATATCCTTTGTTTTACAATTGAAAAAATTAAAAATTATAATAAATATTTTGAATAAAATTTAATTTTAATAACTAATCAAATCAATGTGAAATGAATATAAAATTTTTTATTATTGTGTAATTAGAAAAGTTTCTGACTCTATCATAGAGATCTGACTTTATCCCAGAAATTTAACAGAGGTATTTCGAAAATTAATTTCACTTTGTTAGACTCACTCAATCTCCCTATTTATAAAGGCCCTCTAGATTTTAATTCACATTATATCAAGGGATATTTTTGTCTACATATCGTAGTGTAGAAACCACTCCAATCTCTCCCTATATCCCGACAATAAAGGATCATTATTTTATATTCCAGAACCAAAGATTTATAAAATTAAGAACTAATTATAGAGTAAAACTAAGACTTATACATCATAATAATATTTTAATGGAGAGTACTTGTGTAATATTCTTCTTGTTTAAGGTCGATTCTCATTGCACCGGTACAGTGACGACGAAGTACGTTGTATTTTATTCTTCTATGCATTTCTTATGAGTATATTCTCATTGAATGACAACAATATATCCCTCCGGCATCATCCGGCATCGGACAGTGATATTTTTATTATTCCTTGCAAAATATGTATACAAAATACGGTTTCGGTACATTGCATAGGTAGTACAGTAAAAATACGTTGCATGTCGTCATTGTGCCAGTGTAATGGGAATCGACCTTTAATCTCATATGCTTCAGAAATACTGCATTTCTTCTTATAGTTCAGAAAGAAAATTAGATAACAGTTTCGTAACTCTACAAAAAAATTCAAGATTCGTTTGATATCTTAGAACAGAACCCGGAGATATAAGGAAACCTTTAAAACCTAATATAAAAGATATAGAAAAACCTAATAACCTTAAGCATAGAAAATAAATCAATGACCTAAAAACCAAAAATCAATTAGTTATAAAAAATTACAATGGAAGCTAGGGTGTTTACTCTCTTCTTAATTAAGCATAATGTAATCTTACATAGACCAAAGACAATGTCAATATCGTTAGTATAGTCAAGTTTTTGATCATTTAGAGCCTCAAACATATTTGAAACGCAACACAAAATGTCAATGAACATAAATTAAGTATATACCCATATACAATGGGTTGCCAAATTATTAGGGGCAGTACGAATTTTCTGATATTTCGGGATTTAGATCATTTTATAATCAAATTAATTAAATTTAAATACATTTCTTGTTTTGTTTCTATGGTAACTATGATTTTAAATTCCTATTTACAAAATATTACAGCACATATTTGTATTTCTTACACAGCCTCGTAGATATGATGAAACATCCGATAAGTATTAAGGTGGGATCCGTAATATCTCCGAAAAGCATGGAAATATAAACCTTGTGGAGGGAACAAAACATAGGAAGTTTAAAAAAACCGTTTTTATCTCAAATCGCAAAATTGTTTCCCGACTCTGAGTAGTATCTACTTTTGCAAGGTTCGGCTCCCTGTCATAAAACGAAAAGTATAACTGAATTCCTGTCTGCAAAAAGTTACTGTAATAATTTGGATTTAATATAATAATTCTTTACATATAAAAATAACAGTTTTGTTTTTACAGATAATAGTCCATAATAATTTCACTGTAACAACTCACTGTAGATTTAAGAAAGTAAAATATGACTACGAAAAACTATATTTTCATTAAAGGCCTCTTATCAAAGGCTGTAAATATTACATAATTACTATAAAATAAGTTCCCCTAAATTTCTTTTCAATCCAAAATCATTGAAGATCACATTGTTTTTTGAAAAAATTTACAGAATCTCCTTTTAAAAATCAATTTACCAAATTGTATATAATTTTACAATATCTTAATATTGAACACAAAACAAAAAATACGCAGTCTATTTAACAAATTTACACTTACTTCTATAGGTAAGCGTATCCTTTTTTTTATACCCGTATGACTATATAGTCAAAGGGTATAATAAATTTGCCATTACGTTTGTGTGGCATTCAAAGTTACTGCAAAGTTTGGTTGGTCTACTGCAAAGGGTTGGAGTAGCTGCCATACAACTCCTTCTTTTATATAAGCATTACTCTACACCTAATAAAGCTGAATATTTTAAATTTTGCCAAAAGTAAATAACCGCATGATATAATGTATATGTTACGGTCATGCGGGTATCCCAGAGTTGACACAGTCTACTCTACCACACTCTTCCTAGTTTTTAGCTGGAAATACCTTTAGCACTCATATCACCTCAGGAGGTAAAGCTAATAACTCCTCTGCGATAACACTTAATTATTGGCCATAAAAAAACCTTGGCAATATTGCAAGGATTAAAATGTTTGTTTGTATATTGTTATCCTGAACAGCAGGATACATTTTAAATATTTTCAAATAGAGATAAATAATACCTATTGTTTGTTAGTTTTTTAAGGACATGTGTGGAATCCACAGATAAAAATATAAACAATTTTTATCATAATTTTTTTTTTATTAAAAAAGAAGTCGTCCTTTTTATTAAAAAAAAATAAAAAAAAAAACAACCTCAAATTTCTTTTCAATATTTTTTGAATGTCCTATATAAATATCAATCAGTTTAAGAATGAATGAGATAATCATGTGTTTATAGAAGAAAAATGGGATATCATAAAATTTACTTATAAAATATTTATTTTTTTATCATTTTATTATTATTGTTATTGGTATAACACTATCATGACAGTAGCATATGGATAAATTAAATATGACCTACACTTTAATCTGATGTGAATTTGATATCAATATTATTTAATTTAATTTATTTTGAGGCAATTTTTTGGAACGTGTGGTAAAACAAGGACGAAAAAATATTTTTGAACAACAACCAACCGACATATGGCACCAATCATTTCCAGCAAAGTGTGTTGGTTTAGCATATTCTTTATTTTATTTTTTTTCAATTTCAAATATAATTTTGAAAAGTTATTGATTTCTCGTGTTTCTTAGGTTTTTGAATAAAGAATCGAATTTTGAAATATTGGAAAGGTGTCTTAAGGATAACTATTAACTAGGAAGGTTTATATAGTTTTCAATTACACTCACTCTTGAAAATTATTAGGATTTTAATATTAAAAATTACGGCGATTAGAGACACAGAGACCGAGGCGCCTCGGTGGTATAGCGGTTAAACAAATGGATTATTAACTGAGAGAGTGCAATATATTCAACGTACTTTAATGTGGTTGTTCACACACTTAATTTTATCAGGTTAGTTATTTTTACAATTACTTTTCCATCCAGTTTAGTATATCTCTTCCATCCATCCAGTAATAACAGCCGCAGGAGCTCTTATATTACCTTAGTAATTAATTTTTCGCTATTCATATAAACTTTGTAAACTCTTAATTGCTCACAATTCTTGCCATAGAAAAATCAATCCTCAATTTTATTTGTATCAATCCACAATTTTATTTGAAATTTTGAATTAAATAATATAACTCACATATAGAAAAATACCATATAATGCAAATACCAAATTATTACAATAGAATAACAAAAAAGTTGTTCTATTGTAAATCTAAGAAGTTTCTACATTTTATAAAGCGTCATACAATCTTCAGGTCCAGAACCTTTTCTCCCGTTTAGATATGTAAATGGTATCGCTAGACCTATTAGTCTAACAGTTGAACTTTTAATATTTGTTTTGATGAAGGTGCAACTATCGCTTTAATGGACTCAAATTATTAGACTTTAAGTCATCAGTGAATTTGCCATCGTCAAAGAATTCCACGGAATTTATTTGAAAATTGTATAAAGTTTAACTCTTTCATTCAATTAGCCATTTTAAGCAACTAATGATTTGGTGGATTCCATTTTCTATTCTCCAAGACATGAGTTAATCTTCCATCAACAATGAAATTTATAAAAGGAAAAGAGAAAACGATATTTGACTCTTGATTCTTTTATTTAAAAAGCCTCCTTAATAACTGCTGCATCAAAGATTCCTCAATAATTTAATAAATATCTTATTTTCTCCTAAAAAATCCAGTTTAACCTATGTTTGATTTCAAAATCCTGGAAAAGTTTTTGCCTAGCAGCTATAGTATAGACGCTCTTCGAAGCTCATACTCTCCCACTATCACAGTTCAAATTATTAAGTCACTTAAAATAATCCTGTAATAAGCCTCTTGTATTAATCTGAAGCCAACACTTAATATAAAAAATTTAATTACTGTTTATTGTTTTATTTTTATACAAATGAAACCTTAATTTACAATTCAGCAAATCCCTGTCTGAAAAAGAACTCGTGCCAATATTATAAATTTTTAATTCTTCTAATATATTTTTCTTAAATTTCAAGTATAAATTCTGATTTCTGATAAATGTAATTTTTATTATTTAAATTTTTACATATTTTTTTTTTATTTTCGTCCTTTTTGTGTCCTATTTCATTATTATTTAAATTGAAATTGATAAATTATGTTACAAAAATAAAACACCTTTCCCTAAACTTTATTTTTTATTTTCAATGACTGGATTGCATTATTTTAAATTGATCGACCCAAGGACAATTCAAGGATATTCATGCTCATCGTTATAAATATGTGTATTTATAACAGAAAAAGGGGTTTCAGGTAAAGCTTTATTATAAAAAAAACAGAATTTGGAACGGTTATCAAATACAATTTGATATGTCAGATTTTCTGTCAAAAATAAAAAATTATAATAAAAAAAAATTTTTAATTTTTTTTAAAAATATTTTTTTTTGGTTTTTTTTTTATCATTATTTTTATGACAAGCCATTCAATCACTATAAACTTCATACTCTATCTTTGTAATGCAGTTTCATTTAAAAAGTGGTATGAAATTGAAAATTCGTTTAGAATATATTTTATTAAATTTTTTTTGAAATCTAGAGATATTCTAAGCCGTACCAAAGGAAACTTCTGTTTAAATGTGAGTGAGAAATATGAGTTTTCTATGTATAAGAAATTTTGACCCTTAGATTGGAAACCGTTTCTCTTTTCAGAGGAAATAAAAACATAATTTCTCCAGTAAGGATCTAGTACAAGAAATCTTTAGTTTGGATTTGAGTTGAAATATAGTTGAAAGAAAAGTTCACTCAGCTGATCATCAAGAATAAGAGAAGAGCCAATCAGTCGAAACATTTATAATTATGTACAAGGAGCTACCATAAAGGAATACCATTTGTATATGTAAGGAAGTAACAGCCCACATTTAAAGTCATACCTTTCTCGTTTTTCGACTTTAGTAAACTTTTCCTAAACTAATTGCAAGCAATTTCCGTTTTCTAATCCTTTTAAAATGTCTGGGACAAAGCCATATGAAAATATATCAGCAACTTATGTGTATGTTTCTTCTTCTATTATTCAATAAGTTACAACCGTTCTTCTCTGTATTTTATTGGGTCCGCCTACATATTTATTTTGTCCTAGAGGTTGAAATCTAGACGTGGTTTTGCTACATAAAGCTCGATCCTTTAGTCTTGACCCACATTTGTCTATCCCTTTCCTGTATTAAAAGATTTTTGATTTGCTAGGCTATCGAGAATCGAAAGTCACCTAGAAAAACAGTACTAGTTCAGTTTGAGTAGTGTTGGATTTTTATCAACTAAAACTATTCCCTTTTCAATGTTCGTTGACCAAACTTAGGATGGACCTTAAATACAAATATACCGTTAGGTATTGAGGAATGTGGTTAGAAAAGGAAACCGAAATTTGGATATAAAAATGGTTGCTGAAATGCCTCACTTCATTCTGCATGACCAGAATATGTCTTTACTAGAAATTTTTTTACAAATTTCTTTACAAATATTCCTATAGTTTCTCAGTTCAAATTCTTCAATCCTTTACATTCGTCCTCTTTTAATATTTTTCAATTCTGAATCGAAATTTTTGATGAATTACCGACACTCATTCGTCATTTTTAAAATCAGTATTACAAAAAAAAAAAAAGACCAAATCGAAATCAGTACAAAATGTGAAAGATACAAAAAAAAAGGACATGCCACAAGAACGCCTCATGTAATTTTTTTTATATTACGTTTTATTTCATAATTTTCTTTTTATTGTCACGCTTGTTTATTATTATGTTTGTGTCTGTATTTGTAGTAGAAATGAAAAAAAAAACAAGAAAGGGATGAACATGTGGTCTAATTCTTTTTATGATCTACTTATATACATTAATATTCGCTCACCCCTTCTGATTAAAAGTAATATTATAAATGAAATTGTAATTTCAATTTTTTTGATTACAATTATTATTGTATTCAATTTTTTTTTTTTTTTTTTGGAATTTAATTCAGAGCAAAGGACAGCTAAAATATGTGTTTAATTAAAAAAAAAACACAACCAAACATTAATTTAAATTTAAAATAAATGATGGTTTGAATGAAAATAAAAAAAATATAAAATCAGTTTGAAGTGTGTGTAGACAACTTTAATGATGTTTGAATGACAGATTTTTAAAAATGTTTTTTTTATGTTCAGTTTAAAAATACAAAATATTAAACTGTTAAAATTTTGGATTTGAAAACAATATAATACATAATAATGAATAATGGTTGTGTTGGAAAGGATTGGATTTTAAAACTTTAAATTATGTTTGTGTCAAGGGAAAATAAAGTCTTATTATGCAATTGCGTTAAAAAATATGGCCTAATCCGCATATTTTTGTGGTATATCTTATTTCTCAATCAATTTCTCAATCGATATTCAAAATAGAATTGAAGTCTTTTTATTCTTCAGAAATATTATAGTATTATATTATTTCAACTCCAAATTTGTAGAGGCGAATGTAAAATTTGAATATTTTCAACAATTTCCTATTATATAGTCAAGTATTCAAAACTCCGAATCCTTAAAAATTCTAGGAATGGAAATAAGTGCAAACTTTCGTGGAACAACCACATATTTTCAGTCGCAAAAGATGCCGCAAAATGCTTGTAATTCTTAAGTAGGAGTAGGAAATACTCTACATCTCCAAATCTACTTCAAATTTATAAAACCTACATTCGGATGAGAATTGAGTATAATTCTCACATATTTGCTGGAGCACCCAGCACCGCTCTTAAATATCTGGATAAGATACAAAAGAGAGCTGTTCGTATTATCAATGATACTAACGTTACAAAAGACTTAACGTATCTAAGTCACCGCCGTAGGAGTTGCTTATCTATTTTATAATATCTAATAGGTAATACTTCGGAAGAAATTAAAAATATTATGCCAAAAATCAAACAATACCGCCGTAACACACCGGTTAGCAGCTCAAGCTCATTCATATACAGTAAAGCTTTTTAGAACAAGAACTCTGAAATTTTGGAAGTCTTTTTTAAGTCGCACCTAAATTCGAGAGGGGAGTCAACTTATACCTCTTGGGTTGTCTATTCAACCCTTGATAGACATATATATTTATGTCTTATCGCTACTTTTCAGCTATTATACTGCGCAAACAGCTAGTGTTCTTATCATATTACTTTGTTTTAGTTGAGTAAAAATCTCACAGTACCTGGGGGTTTAGGATTTCGAGTGCATTTTGAAGGTTTTTTCCTCTCGTAGGTCTTCCTTTTACAATATCCTTTGCATTTCTTTTGACGGTTTAGGAGCTGCTGTCCCTACTATCTTGCCTGTGGCCATACTCACATCTTTATCAGCGATTATTTTATGAATTTTATTATGGTAGATTACAAAATAAAAGTCTTTTTGTATATGAATCTAATTGGAGGGATTTTATAGTCGGTTATTAAATAAATCCATTGTGGAAAAAGCGGATTTCGTGATTTGGAATTTTGACGTCAAAGAACCCAGAGAAAGTAGATTTGCTCAAAGCACAGTTCAACTTATAAAATCAAAAGCTAATTTAATCATAACATAATACGCGTAGTTATGAACTCCAGAAACAATTTGAATTTTTAATTGTTAGACTAGTACTTGCGGACTAATGTTTCAATGATTTTGGATATCTGCTGCTTAAAACGTTAAATAGTTTGTCAATTGTTGATCAATGTCTCAGTTATTTTAGATAAATTTAGTTAAATTTTTTGGATACAATGTCAATTTTTCACTTTAAGAATTCTAATAATATTATTTAAAATCTTTAAAAAAAGATTCAATGCTAAATTTTAAAATAAACTTAAAATTTGATTTTACAAAAAAAAAATATTAGATTTTTTTACGAACCCTCATCAGTATTAAAAACAAATTGGTTCCTTGACATTTTGTAAATTGAAAAACATTAAATTGATTTCAATATTATTTCCGAAATCATATTTTTTTAAAAAATCAATTTGACTTAGTCTAAAATAAATATATAAATGTTTCATTAAAAAATATTGGGGTTTACATTTAGATACAACTTTTAAAAAAAGGACAGCATTTCAAGGACCTTATCATTTATTTATAAAATGACTTAAGTTTCTATACTATTTGTTTAACATCAAATAAGTTAGGATACCATTAATATTGTCGATTTGGAAAATAATTTTTAAGCATGAAATGATTTTTTAGGTCAGATTGTGTCACCACTTCTTTTGCAAATAGGATTTATTATTTGTTGGGACTTTCCCATTTATCCTTTTATACGTTTTCACTTTCAGTCAAGATTTTAAAATTTAACAATTACATCAATCCTTTACAATTTCTGTCAATTTTGTTATCATTGAATATTATGACATATATGCGTTCTATATTCGTTAAATATAATGAAAATCTAACATTTGATTAATGATTTAATTGATTGACGTAATCAAACAAACAAATGTCATTAAATTCAAAATTCCAGTTAAATGATTTGACCAAGTTAAAATATCTGACATATTATTTTAAATTTTTTTTTCTGATATTATTATTTAAAACAAGTTTTCTGCATAATTTGACCTCGTTAATTAATTTTTTACAAAATGTCATCTATATTGAGGTTATGTTATGCTATTAGTTAAAAAAAACTACAGTAATGGATAAAATTCAAGTTTTGCCAGTCATTACAATTTGAACTTAATAATATTATATTATTAAAGGGTTAAATATTTTTGCAATGTCATCACTAAATATTGTAACTGACAATACATGACCACGTGTTTTTAGATAATTAAAAAATTATTTGTCAAAAATTTTTTTTACAATAATTCAATTTTAATTCCAGATATTTAAACTGTGATTCAGGAATTACAGTTCCTTTAAACCTTTTAATTTAATTTTGTAAACAAATGACATTTCATGGCTTAATCATGACATGGCATGGCTTAAAAAAGGATCTTGATTTTAGTTAAGTTCAAAAAAGCGTAGAGGACACATCTACTAAGTCCTTAGTCCATATACTAAGTCCATTCATTGTTAATACCTTGTAAGATTTACAAAGGCTACTTCTATTACTATTTTTTTTTTATATATGAGTTATTTTACTTTTATATGTTTACGTAAAATACTCAGGGGCTGCTAGGATTCTTTAATTTAAAATCCGCCAGCCAGCTCTCTCGCAGAAGTTTATTTCTTAATCTAAGTAGTTATTATCCTTATCCAAACTAAATTTATCTAAGTTTAATTATTGTGTTCGTGTGTGTCTTCGTCTATATAGGTCTGTTATATGGGTCCATTTTGATGAAATTTTGTAAGAATGTTTTTTGCCTATTGTAAGGTTAAATTCGTAGATGGGCCTAATCGGACCGTGGGATCGGGAAAAAAAGATTCCTTTTCGTGAAATCTCAAGTTACAACCTTCGCAACGGTTCCGTTCCGTACAAATTTGGTACATAGACTATTGGTGGGTGGGTAACCATGAAGAGTAGTTATCATAAATTGATTTTATTATCATGGGCTTTAGAAAATGTAGAAGCTTCGGGAATATCAAGTTCTAATAATTCATCAAAGTCTCAACCAATTTTAATGATAATTGGTATGAATGCTTTTTTTGTACGAATTCAAAATCAATCACATTACGCAAGGAGAATAACTCTTACCGCTTGGATTTAAAGTTTATCTACTTTTTTTAAATTAAAATTCTAAGCATTGTATCGTGAAGGTTTGTCGCCGCGTAGCGTAAATTTGAAATAAAGGTGGTTTGTACACGATTGTGCTTACTGTAGAATAATTGCGCCAATTAAATTTTTGCTGCGATGTACACGCAATTGCACATCAAATAAACGGATACTAAAATATTTTCTAGACCTCATATGAATTACTATTAAGTATTAATTTTATGGTCTTCAAATAATTATAAAATCAATATAAACAATTCAATCCAAACTAAACAATAGAATTTGTCAAATTAAATTTGCAATACATAAAATTTGTTTTTATCTTAAATAGTCAATATATCCTTATAAAATATCCTTAAATAGTCAATATTAAATAGTTTTATATGCTGTCCCTGTTTATATCCTGTTTCATAATCTTTTAGATAAACAATGCAAAATATAGCTAGTTTCCTTTTTGAAATGGTTTAAACAAATCTTAAGAATCTTATCGAAGAACTTATATCACTCCTATTCAGGATTTGTAAATATATTTTTAAGGGTGACTTTAAAATTTTATTTTTTATTGCATTTATTTGCTTTTTTGTGAGTTCTTTCAACTTTTATAAGAAAATAAAATAAAAATGTTGTTATTCTGGAAAAAAAAGTAATAAATTAACTTTGAAAAAACTCAATTTTTATTATAATGTAAAAGGTTTTAAGTATATTCTCAAAGGATCAGCCATAATGCAATACAGACATAGGTAGTAGGATGTATCTTAGTTCCAGCATCCAATGAATGACAATAAGATGATTTTTATTATGTAATAAAATTATTTTATTCAGTTGCAATTTATTCATACATAATATTATGATGTTCTTTTGGTATGTGAACTTCAAAAAATGTTTCTCTCAATTCTCTAATGGCCAAAAAAAATGAACTTTGACTTTATATCTCAAATCATATTTTGATATTTTTATGAGTTGTTTTCGTAAAAGGCTTTTGTAAATATTATTATTATAATAAAAATTAATTATTATTATGAGAACAAACCAAATTTTATTGTGAATGGTTTGTAAATTATTTGTTTTGGAAAAATTTTTTAAAGTATTTTTGAAGAAAAACATGCCGGAGCAATTTTTTAAGGTCAAAATGGATATTTAAAACCTCGTAAATTGTTACATCATGGTTTTTTATACCCGTATGACTATATAGTCAAAGGGTATAATAAATTTGCCATTATGTTTGGGAACTCGGCTGTAGCTTTTGTATGAAATTATAAATTCACAAATGCCATTTTGGCGCCATTTATTACCTTAGACTAGGGCTATAATTTTAATTAATTATATAATCTTATTTTATATTACGATATAATTATGCAATTTTTACGATATATTTTTTTGTTAGATATCACTAGAGGGGATTTTATCTAGCGACCTTATGATGGGTCAGCGTTTGAACCACTACGCCATTGGTCAGAAAAGTTTTCTCCGTGCTAGGTTATTAATATTGGTTAGAATGTACTAAGTATGGATTTAGTTATATTTATGAAAATATTTTTGATTTGCCAACAACTATTCGAAAAAAGTAAAATGGCTACTTCCTACATTTTGGGAATTCGGAATGATTTACCTAAGGTTCGAAATTATCTTCTAAGAGTTAGAAATCTATTGATAGAGCTGAATGCATACCTACGCAATAATTAAGAGTTAAACATTAAATTTTTTGGTTGTTTAACATTAATTGACTTTATTCTAACTTTTCTTTAAAAGAATTGAATTAAATATTTTAATTGGATTGTTATTCAATTATAGTATTTGAATTGGATAGCATAAGTTTCAGATTACCATACCTACTATCTGAAAACTACGTAGAAACGTTCCTTAAAAGAGGTTTTGCAAAATTTATAAATTAAATTTTAATTTTTTTGTTGTCGAATGCATTTAGATATCATTTGATGCCAACACAAGTATTCTTTTATTGACTTCCGAAAGAAATTCAGTTTGTTGTGTTTCATCCATTCAACACTATTAGATTCCTCAGGAGGTTATACTAGTGTTGCACTTCAAATAAATTTTGATCTAACAAATGCTTTACATAAAAAATTATAAACATCATCTGTGAGTTGTATACCATAATATAATATACCATTTATAATAATATAATTTACATATTTATTTTAATAGGTCTATTATTCAACAATGTAGCATTTCTCATTTAATTTTAAACATTTAATTTACATTTATAACAAAATATCACACCAAATATTATTTTTAACAAATTAAATAAATATGTCAATAATAAATAAATAAAATATACATACTATTACTATTATAATAACAATAAATTATATTACAAGATTTTTGACATTGACATTTAAATAATATAGAAATTAAAAAAAAAAAAAAAGAAACGCCAAAAGTAATAAAAAAACTCCAATAAAAATATGACAAATTTAATTTAATGTAATAAATAGTGGCATTTAAGTGGCATAATATTATTTTAAATTTGTGTTTTCCTTTATTATCATAATTTTTATCTGTTAAGTCAATAAAATCTTTTTTTTTAATTTAAATAGTAAAATATTATAAATTAATAACATAAAATTCATAATAAGACAGTTAATAAAAATTAGTCATTGATTTATTAGATAATAACAATGACCGTTAAGGTCCGGTATATGTATATGTTCCCAAAGTGAATTTTCGCTAGTAAGTGCATTTAAGTGGAATTGCTAAGTTTAGTTGTTATTGAAGTTTTTCCAATTGTTGAAATTTGCACCATTTATGTTGCAAAAGAGTTTTGATGACTTCTTCCATGTTTTAAGATACAGTACAAGCTAAGTCTCTTGAAACTGATTGATGATGCTTTAAATTTTAATACAGTGTGGCGCAAAACGACCGAAATCGTTTAAATGTTTAAAACTTTTTTATTTAATGGTTAAATATTATTATTTTTTTGTTATGTAGTACCTATATTAATGGGGAATATTTTTAGCTTAAGTAGAAAGATTTTATCCCGCAAGTGGTGAACATTTTCGAGTTTGCACATTCGTGCCCTTTCCAGTACATTTTCTATAACTTTTCGTAATTTTTGATCGCTGTTCTGTTGTGTACTGTTCCATTTCCAATTCCACAAGTTTTCTTCAGAAAATTCTGAAATAAAAATTGAAAATATAAAGAAATTGAAATAGTTATTAAACATTCAAACCATATCGGTGGTTTTGCACCACCGTGTATAACGCTAGTTCTCGTAAACTTTTATTTCTAACTTTGATTTTGACTCTATAAACCTTTTAGTGAAAAAGAATTTTCTAATGTTGTTACACTAACTAGCGAACACTATTGTTTTAAAATAAAGTGTTTTACATTCTTAAATCATAATACTATTTGACGCGACTTTCAATAAAAGTTTTGTAAATTTACTACCGTACCACAGCATTATAAAACTCCAATTTGCATATTAGAAAATAAAACAGCAATCATAATATCAGATGTCTGTCAATATGAATTTTTGATTTAAATGATTTGTTAAATAATTTTGAATATTTATTTAACAATATAAAAAAAAAATACTTGTCAAATGAATGTCATTTTTGAACTTTAAGCATTTTATTGCAATAAAATTTGCATAAACATTTTTTTAATATTTTGAAATTTTAAAATTGTAAAATTTTTTTCATAAATTTTTAGGACACACCTTTGTTTTGATATTATGAATTGTGATTCAAATTTGAAATATTTACACTTTTGACATTTCATTTTAATTATACAGCATTTTGATTATGATCAGTCTGTCATATGTTTCTAAGATTTATATATTTATATTCAATTTCTATTTCATTTACATTCACTTTTTGAATATTTTTTATTTTCAATTTATTTATTTATTAAATATTTAAAAAATTGATTTATTTTGCACCGGAAAGATCCTGTACAAAACGCTTGAGCTTTTTATTTGTAATTCATTGACAGTCGTATGATATCACATGAAAATATTGACACTTGACTTGAGTGACACCAACTATTTTTGGCGGCTTTCATTGTAAAACAAATAAATAGTATTTTTTTATAATTTGTAAAACTTTTAAAGAAGCAATAAAATAGAAATATAATTTATATTTTACATAAAATTAAATAATATTATTTTAATAATAATTTAAAATCAATTTTATTTAATAATCAAATTTAAGTTTTTATATAATTTTTGAAATACCTAATGGTAATTTTCTGATTTACACTTAGAGATATCTATAATATAATAATTTTTATAAAAAACTAATTTGTTTAGGATAGTTTAATCAACCATTTTATCAGTGCGTAAATCTTTAGGTCATGCGGTTTTAATAAATTCCACCTAATTTAGTAGATTGTGTAATTTTGACAGTAGATTAGTATGCCATTACAATAAGCATATTAAAATTTTTATTTAGTAAAACAATTTAGTTAGAATATTTTAAAAAGTTTACTTCAGATTCAACACTGACATTTTTATGAATTAAGCAAGATTTTTATTTCTGTCAATATAAAACTTATACTGAAACTAAGCCAAAGCATTGCTCAAATACAATGGAAATAAATCTTAAGTTTCATAGAAAATTCCAAACCTGCAACCACATGCTAAGTATAGATGAAAACCTAGGTGGACAGATCAAAATTTTGTGTAGGCATAAGCAATAAGTGGTTAAATCCATATTATACTTTCTATAGAAACTTTAGAATCCTACAGAAGAAAATTATCATCGGTAAAAGAATTGGAAAGAATCCAATCGGAAGTAAGGAATCTTGATCATGCTAATATCCACCACTTTTTTAAGAAGTTGAAATGGTTTACCGAAAAAGTGAGATGCCCGTGCAGAGCTCACGATGAGTTGAAGTTTCAAATTGTATTATAGTGTTCTATATTATATTATATCTGACTCTAATGATGTAGAGGCCAGGACTTCGATGATTCTAGCGAAAGCTTTCCAATCAAGCTCCGGTCAAATCACATCTTGTTTGATAACGAATTGTTTGATTTTCATGAAAACCTTTAACTCGTAAAAAATTTATATTTTAATTCTTGGATTTAAAAAATATTTTCTGAAAAAATCATTTTGCTCAAAAATATAATTTAAATCTTTAAAGGGGAAGAAGTACGAAATATTCCGTTCGTATACAATTTAACAAATTGACCTAATTTTTTAGTTTTTAAAACAAATGAAAAAAAGGATTCCATTAAAATAAAAATTTATTATAATTCACAAAGTAGTTCTATATATACTATTTAATGTATATTATTTGATATATTAAATAACAATTTTAAAAATGGAAATTCCATTTGCAAAATAATAAATTTACTATCATATTTTTATTAAATTCTGTCATTAATTTGAAATATTAGGTATATAAAAAGTACTAATTGCCATTTAGTACTCGTCCATTTTATTATCCAAAAAAAATGTAATTTGAAATTAATTGTAGAAGATTTATGTGTTCAACTAAGTATTATGTGTTCAATAATGGTATTATGATCATATTAGATCTTATTATCATGCTCTCAATAAAATCGCTTCTAAAGCTTTGAAATTTATTTATTAGATGATTAAATTTTGCAATTCATCCTTCTTGTAATCCTTCTTGTAATACATTATTACAATAGAATGATTACTTAATCCCTAACACCTTCTTAATATAAAAGAGGTTTAAAGCCAGTATGCCTAAATACTCTCTCCTAACTTGCTTAGCTACATTATAAACTAAATGTAAACATTCAAATTCTTTTAATATATGATTCTGAACTATGAAATTAATGGTTATTTTCACTACTAAAATTGGTAAACAATTAATATTGGATATAACTGGATATGCATTTTTCTTAATTTGCATAATGGTTTATCCAATGGATCTGAATTCAATTTATTGCATTTATCCAAAACTATGCCATCAATTAAAAACCCATTAGGGAAGAACATTTTATATATAGATTAATTCATTTTATTATTCATTACTTTTTTTCGTTCGCCATCTCAAAAAACAGAAAATAGGTATTTCAAAGGGTTAAGGCTTTTTAATAATGCGCATTTCCTAAATGTTACTTGCAAGTTTTATATTGGAAAATGGCTGTAAGATGCAATTGAAAATTGTTAGAAATTAAAAGAACATAAGTTAACATTTTTTAGGAATATTCAACTCTTTCAAAAGTGTAAGTAAAAACTGTTTAGCTGAATATTCAAATATAGTGTAAAAAGGCGTCAACAGCGAAGAGTTTAATAGAAAAGGGCTTCGCAGCAAAATATTCTTATTCAAATAAAAAATTCCCTAACAAGTTCTCGATTTCTAACTTTTAAAAGTTTAGACTTAGGCAAAATAAAAAAAATACTCTTTTATAAAAATTAAAAGCTTATACCTTTAGGTGTTTTGGTCGGGTTACACGAGACTTTAATGTCATTTACTGTGAAATATTGTTTGTCATATGATGTTTCCAATGAACTTTAGTGGCAATGTCTTTTTCAGGAACTTTGTATCTCTATCTTCACTACTCGATCTTAGTACTGTAGGTCCGTAGCTCAAGAGTCTTCCGAAACCTTTTTCTACTTCAATGTTGTATATCTTAACTATTCAAGCGTAGTACTGTGCTCCATAGCTTAAGAGTCTGTACCCACAAGTTGTAAAGTCTTGTAAACTAACGATGGACGAACGCTTTAATAAAACAAATATCAAAGTATTTTAAATATTAAAAATAACTTAACAATTCGCTACCAAGTGAAATTCGTGCCTATTTTGTTAATGTTCTATCAAAGAAGAAATAATAACTATTGCAAATGTCCTCGACTAGAAATGAATTCCATTAAGAATTTAAATATTTTTTGTTTTGGATTTTTTAAAGTAACTGACCTAATTAATTATTTTAGAAATCGAATAAATCATGTTTTATGTCCTGTTTTTTTTTTAGAAAACCAAAAAAAAAAAGATTTATTAAAATTCCTACAGGATAAATGTCCTGTCAAAAAAAAAAACCCAAATAAAAAATAAAACAAAGAAGCAAAAAGCGTTGAAAATTTATTTGTATTTTTTAAAAATGATTTATTTTAAAGTATTTAGTAACATACAGTTACAATATTTACTTAGTCTTATATGTTTTTTTAAAAGATTTTAATCTGATATAAAAATAATGTCCTGTTTCTGTTTTTATTTTTTTTTTGTTGTCATTAGAAAGGAAAACAATAAATTTAAACAAAAAAATAAAATTAAAAAAACAGGATATTTTTTTAGCGCAAGGAAATTTTTTTCAAAAAATCTATTCCTGGAAAAAAGAAACATGACGTTCATCTGGATATAATTATGTAACACTATTTCAAAAGTCCTAGATAACGAAGTTTGAAATCATTTCGAATTTAAAATAAAGTTTAAATTATGTTAAAAAATAATATTTAATGTTACCAAACAATTTAGCACAAAATTCAGAATATTTGAAGGCATAAATCAAACCTTATGTATATTTTAAAACATATTTTTGGTATTGGAAGCTATTTTTTCTACTGTAATTTTTTTAATTATTTTGGCGTACAATACATTTTCTTATTAAAATTTTTAAAGAGGTGGTTTGCTATACAAAAATTAAACTAATTGTTATCCCGAGGTGTCAATACTTAATTAGCTTAAAATTATCCAGGTAAAATTCAAACTTGAAGACAACTAGATTCTATATGGAGACATAATTGACGACAATCAAAAGTGTGGTGAATGAAACTTTAATTTTTTACCAAAATAATTCAATGAATTGATATATTATAAGCGTAAAACAACTTTTTTAATTTAGTAGCAGGTCTCTCTTTTATATTTCTCGTATATGAAGGAGGCCGGATTACATTCAAAGAACAGTGAGACAAAAATATCAAAGAACTGTCAGGCGTGTAATATAAACTGAATTAAAGTCACAGAATACAAATCAAAGACAACTGTACCGATTTGGGAGCTTCAGCTATTTGGTTTGGTAAGTCTTAATGTATTGTTGAAGACTTTTACAAGGTTTGCGACTTTTACAAGAAACTAAAGTCCTAATCAAAAATTTTATTAAAATCGCGGAAATGCCAAACAGTCAATTTCTTTAGTTTTCTAAAAGAAATAGGTTCACTTTCTTCACTTAGTATTTCTATTTGATAAGTTATTCTATTCTAACTACTTGAAAAAATCAAATAATTTGGGAATTTTTTAGAAATAATGAGATATTTCAATCGAAACTACATAAAATTTCAAAAAGTATGAACAAGCCATTGGTTGTATAATCAATTTACCACAAAATTGAGTGTTACTATTTTGAAAGGATTACTTTTTTTTGCCTTGTCTATATTTTAATCCAAGAGGATTTCATAACTGTAACAACAATATTTTTATAACTGTTTACTTGTAAGTATTAAAATCTTTTTTCGTCCTATATAAATAAAAAACAAACTATGGTTTAACAAAACAGAAATACAATATTAGTTATTCACTTTATTTGATCATATACAGGAAACAGGTCCTGTACAGTATTCCAAATAAAATCATGTTTATACGTATTACAAAAATAAACAATTGAATTCAATTCTTTTACAAATAAAAGAAAACCCACATATGGATTTGGAACAAGTCCAATCCTTAAATTCAATACTAAATACTTAAGTTGATAGTTAAAGATTTGTGCAAAAAAATAACAGCTATTAAATAAACAAAATTTTACAAGCACCTTCTTTTAAAAATCAGTTCCTTTTCAACTTTTTCAATCAATTCAAATACAAATCAACACCGGTAAGTAATAAATGAACTAAAACATCAAGTTCTTTAAAAAATGACCTTTCAATAATTCAGGAGTGGCGAGTATTAGAATGGTTAGTTTTAATGCTTCAAAAACCCAAAGCTGTCTGTTATCAAATAAGTGAAGCGATTTTGCACCTCTTATTTCTTTTGGGAATGTGAAAGTTAAAAAATCTGAAACCCTAAAAATCCTAGACATTGAAAATGAAGACTCTCGTTGAACGACCACATACTTTGGAACTCAAAAGATGTCTAAGACTTAAATATAACTCTCAAATATTTGCTGTTGCAGCGAGCTCGACTCTTTAATATCTAGATAAGATACAAGAAAGAGTTGTTCATATCATTAATGATAATTACGTTACAAAAGACTTAACGCTTCGAAATGTAGGAGAACAGGCTGCTTTCCTGTTCTATAAATATCCACTATATATCTACTAATAAATTATGTAGAGCTTTTTCAAGCTACAACTTTAAAATATAGGAACTCTTTTTCCATTTCGAAATTGTGGAACACATTACGCCACCTTATATATTCCCAATACTTATGATTAAGAAAGCTTCAAGAGAGAAGTCAACCTATTCTTTTTGGGGTTAACCCTTGATAGACATTGTGTCTCAACCTTTCAGCCATTCAAGTAAAAATTTTGAAACACACAACTTGGTTCGTACATATTCGTAAAATATATTGTGCTTTTCTGATGCTCCGTTATCTGTGTGACCACTACATAATATTACCTAAATTTTTAACTTCCGCATAGCTTCCATGCAATTATTTTCTCTTTTTTGAGGTTAGTTCAAAATTAAAATTAAAACAATCTGGTAATACTTTAATCTAAGCCAAAGGAAGTAAAAATTATGGAAAAGGGTTAAATAAATAATGCACAATATAAATACGTATTCTATATATATATATATATATACATATATATTTATTATTTTTAAAGATATACAATTGTTCAAAATTACAGTTACATAATTTTTTTTTGTATCTGCTGATATATGAAAGGATTAAAATTGCGGAAATGTAAAAAATTAATATACGCATACATATAAATACAATCAAGGATTTTTAAAACTACAAAATTAGGGTTATCACAGTTTCGTTCATTTTAAACATTTCTACCTCTGTTATTAACTGTTTTGTTCAGAATTAACTACTTTCTAGATTGCAAAATCAATCAACTCTTTTATACCTTTTTGGAGGGACAAAGACAAAAATAGTTGAAGAGTCTTGTATTTTAGGAAATTCACTATCCCTTTTTCGGGTTAGAGAGGTTTTTTTTATATTATAAATGACACTTAGACATGTTTTTGTGCAAATATTGCAAAAATAATGAAAATATTTGCAAAAAAAAAAAATAAAGAGTATATAAAAAAGAATATAGAGATTCGGGACAAAATTTCCAAAAGAGAGGGTTCAATAAATCAAACGATTTTTGGTATTTTAATTTGAAGTTTGATTTATGAGTTTTTATTTCAATGATTTGGTTTTGTTATTCTGATTTTTGTGAATTTTGTATTGAAGCACTTGAATTTTTTTTAAATTTTCTACTACAAAAAGTACGTTAGAAAAATAGTTATTTAAAGTTAAGTTAAACTATTGAAGAAAGAATTAACTTTGTAATAATTTAACTTCCGTAGATAAATATTTGTAAATGAATCCATAAACATTACTGTGTAAGCACAATGAAAGCAGTTAACAAAGTTGAAATACTACCTCAAAAACTAAACATATAAAAAACAATATGAATGCACGTAATGAAGTAATCCTCAAGGTTTTTAACGACGCAAAAATTGATTAAGTTACTTTGATAACTACGTTTCTTTAATAGTTCGCTACTTCGATGGCCGCGTCACAGCTACACTCATTGTTGCAAAGACAATAATAATATTTTTAAATCGTATGATGCATTGCAGTGCTCTTCGTTGTGTTTATGAGTATTTATACATGTTTTATTATTAATTAGAAGTAAATTGAAATGCAAAACGCTAAAATTTTTAAAATACTTCATTCGATGAATACAATATTATCAGTTGAGCCAAAAATCTTTCGATCCAAAAGCCTTCTTATTAAAAAGTCAAACAATATCAACATTTTTGCACAATATCTACTAATAGAATTAACTTTTAATTTCTAATTCGTTACCTGGTTCAAATATTTTGCCAGTTCAACACACACTTCATCAATTTTATAAATATCTCACACAGCTATTTAAATCTGGAGATAAAATATTTAAATAACACAGTTATTCGATTGTAGATATATTATTTGCATATTCTTAAGAATATTATTGGATTAAATATCTAGCTTAAATTTAAAGACACAAAATACAGATATAGTTCCCTAGATTCATTATAGGGTAAAAAATGCTTCGTTCTTTTAGGGTTTTAAAAATAACGGTTATTCCTGCAATAATCAATACATATTATTTTTTTTTTAACTTTCGAGTTTATTAAAAAACAAAAGGGTGAAATTCCAATATTAGAACTATTTGATTTTTAAATTTCTAAAAATGTAAAGGTACGTACCTCTACAAAGTGGTGCAGAGGTAAAGTCAGGTTTCCTTAAACATAGATTTTAATACCGACAATCAGAACTGCTATGGTGTTATAATAGTTAATTAAGATCGATGCCTTAAACAAAACGATTGGAAATTTAATTTTCACCAATACTATAGTTAAAACAATTTTTAAATTCTGATATTAAAAAACATTACCCGAATTACATTTTACACAACGAATACTCCGAGTTAGTTTTTAAATATCCAAAACAATAAAGTTGCACTGTAATTCGAGTTAAGAAATATTAATGAATAATGGTAAGTATATAATTTTAATAAACATTTTAAAAATGAATATTTGTAGCAGTTATTTCTGATATACTTTTTATACCTGTATGACTATAAGTTAAAAGGGTATACTAAATTTATCATTACGTTTGTGACGCAAAGATGAAGGAGAGGTAGATATAAACACAAAGGTATGGATCGGGTCAGGAAAAGTAATTCGATCTAGTTATGTGTGTCCGTTCACACGCACGATAACTTAAAAAGTGAAGGTGCTATGATTCTTAAATGTTCACAAGTTTGCTTTTATGCAATAGCTGTCTTCGCTATTGAAATTCAGTCAGTTTTCTCTACGGGTTCGAGTAGTTACCATACAACTTCTTTTTTTATATGAAAATAAGTCATTACAATGGTAAAGCTGAATATTTGTAATTTTGTAAAATTAGTTTAATTTTATGGTCAAAGTTTCTGCAAAATTTAGTTGGAGCAGTACAGTGGGTTCGAGTAGTTATAATAGAATTTTTTTTTAATATGAGCTCTATGTCAACAGCAGTTTTCTTTAATGGCCGACGTCTAAATAAAAAAAAATCGATGTACTGGAAGAGTTTTAAAAAGCTACCTTATAATTTATACTTTCTTTGGTACATAACTGAAATTTTGCCAAAAGTAATTAACCGACTGATATAACGTCTATATTACGGTCATACGGATATTCCAGAGCTGGCACAGTCTACTCTATTACACTCCTTCTCCTTTAAAACATCATTAAACTTTATATAAAATCTACTCAAAACTCGGTAAATACTAGGTATCTACTTTACTTTTTCATACCATATCAATCATTTTACTATTTTAAATTTTGTATCAAATTTAAAAGAACAACTTAATATAAGACCACACCTTTAAAAACCAACCACATTTTAATACTTATTAACTTTAATTAAAATTGAATTTAAAACTACCTATTTTTTTGCAAAAGCAATAATCGCGTGAGATACAAATCTTTCAAAATGTTCATTTAAAATTTACCAAATCAGCACAAGCGGTACATTAAAGTATTTTATTTCGTGCTATTTTGTACTTTACTGTATTTGTGAACAGGTTGGAGGAATATAATTTAAAACAAATTTTTTTGATTTTGGTTATTTTGTAATCATTTAAGATTAAATTTTGATTACTTAAACAGACTATTTTGTATTAGTAATCACATTTTAGACTTAAGGCTGAAAAAAATTTATTTTATCGTGATTAATGATTATTGCGTTTTTATTTTTAATTTTTGCTACTGAATTAAAATCGCTTTCAATTTCTATCAAAATTGGATAAAAATGGTAGATAAAAAAAATAGGCAAGTGAATGTTTATAAAATGTATTTTGTATAATTTTGAGTGAAATATGTGTGGTCTGACAGAAGACAATTAGGAAAATAAATTTTAAATTATAAAAAGTGAAATGAGAAGTTTTTCTTGATTGAAAATAGTTTTTAGAAGGCATTCACACAACTGATATTATAGTTACCTTTTGAATCTTTGAATATAATTTGAATCGATATTATAAGACGTGCAAATGACACGTGCTTCGATGTGTTCCGACCCATTATGCATCATAAGAAATTATTCCCCAGCTATTAACATGAGCAACTATAAAAAATTGTAATAGATTCGTTCTATCAGATGTAAACATAATGCAGTTCTAGAAATTTATCAATAATTGGAGAAATATTTGATAGTTCTATGACAACTCTTCGACGCTATATTAGCCTTTAGAAGACCAACCACATTTAAAAGAAGTTTTTTTTCCGAAATCTCGAAACCTATCTCTTAAAACTCTTATAAAATTTCAAGGGAAGGTTAATGTTGGGAAAATGATTTTTGCAGTATTCTTGTCAGGAACGTACGCCAGCTTGTGATTTTAGACTTACCAAAATTTGCCAGAAGCTGTGAACATAATTTAAATACTTTTGGCAAAATTTCAATTACCAAACTTAATTAAAGACATAAAGGAGCAGAAGGCAAACTTAATTTTCTATAAATGCCAATGATCATAAGTATCAAAATCCTAGCTCTTTTACTTTTTGAGTTATCATGCGAACAGATGAAGGGATTCCGATCCATATATTTGAGTCTATATTTATCTCGTCTCATAACTAGTACGATCTTTAACCTAAGTTCGTACGGGTATAAAAATTTTGTTCGATTTTTAATACAAAACGATGCAAATGTCCTTTTCACCATGTGTCTCGTCCAAGTTGCTCAAATCATCTACAGACTTCTATATTTTCAAATGCAACATCAATATTAAATATATATTTCTATTAAATAAATAAGTCTTGTTCTACAGTATATTCTTGGATTCTTCTATTATCTATGATTCTAAATATTTTAGTATTACTAATTGCTTTTTAATCTTTTCATCCATGAAATTTTTTAAGCGTCATCTTTTTAATTTTGAAATTCTATACAAAAAAAAAAGTATCTTAGAAACTTAGAAAAAAATTAATTAACATAACCTAATTGGAATGCAAAGATATTTGATGACGTCTATAAAAAACTATCTTTATCAATTTAATTTGCATTTTTATCATTACCGTTTATTTCCTCAAGGTTATACCTGTTTCTTTTTAAACGATTCTTAGAAGAAATTTAAATTATGCACCCTTAATGAACTTTCATATTTTAACTGTCACTTTGTAATGGCTAAAGAACTTGTTGCATCAAAATAGTTATATTATTTTGTAACAGGTGTGGTGTAGGTCAGTTCTTCATTTTTTTAAACAAGAGTCAAAATAATTTATTTGAAAAAAACTTAAAAGAAGTGATCTAATTCAAAAGCTGAAGGTAATTGTGCATATTTAAATATAAAAATTACTAAAGGGTTACATTGGTTAAGTCTATCGCAGTTTGCAATGCTAAATATGAAAATAAACTTATAGTTAAGGCGTTAGATATTTAATAATTTATCTAAAACAGCAAAATTAACTGGGTTTCGACGACCTTTACTGTTATGACGTTTATTAATTTTTATCTGACTAAGTTTACCCAATTGGGCATGCTAAGTGTGTAATGTGGAACCAGCTTGAGTACATATCAATATCAAGACAATATAATAGTATTGCAACTCTATCAATTTCAAATCTGGAAGCTCCCTACATATATACTGAAGCAAATGGACATAAATAAACCAGAGTCCAAGTGCTGCGGTCTAAAATAATCAAAATATTTAAGAACCAAAGCTTAAGTTCTTTACAAAATCCTTGTCCTTGGTGATCAAATATATTTTATATATTTATATATAACATAAAGCAAAGAAATGGCATTACTTATGATTGAATGTACTGAAAGTACATAGATAACGGCTCGTATGGTCTAAGTTTTAGGATTTCATATGATACATTCGCTATCAATAAAACAAAAGCAACAATTTTTCATATACCAGATATATGAGAAAGAATCCAATTTAAATAATTCACAGACTTGATAACAGATCATATAGAAGACGCGTTAACACTATTTTTTAATACCACACTGCTAATACCATTAATAACTACAAAAATATCTTCGATATAAAAACAAACTGTCATTTATTATTTTTTTTTAAACAAACAAAAAACCCCAGGAATTAACCACTGAGTCGTCATCCCCAATCCATATTCAATTTGAAAAAAAAACTTCTCACAGTACTAAAATACTATGTGACTACAACAACCCTTTCAAAACTATTTTTATAATAATTACTTATCAATATTTTGCAAAATTATCCATTATTGAAGAATGCACAAAAGACAGTTTATGTTTTGCAAATTTTATTAGTCAAGAACAATGACTTCTGCAGTTGCCACAGCCGTTGTCTTGACATTTCATCAAACAGCAAATTTGAGATTAATATTACTAATGATTTTTAAGTTTATAAGAATTACGTATGTTTGCATATAATATAATTTATAATCCCATCAAAAGTTTCACCCAAAATATTGACAATATTCACACAATTGGAAATAAATGCTTCACCCCAAATGCAAAACAACCACTAGCAGCATAATAACTTAAAGAAGTTCTTTAACCCTTTGTTAATTTAAAATATCTAAGATTATTAATATTTTTATGTCAGGACTTATTTGTATTCCATAAATTTGGTTATTAATAGCGGTTTTACGATAATTTTGCAACAATTGATCTCTAGATTATTATTTCCATTTCTTTGGAACCCTAATTAAGTTTCTGTCTTCAGAAGCGAAAAGCAACTTATCATGTATGTAAACATGACTTCTTTGCAAATTTCCTAAGATAATAAATTTAAACCTTAATGATTTTCTTAACAGATCCTTGTTTACATATACGTAAATATAAATTTTACACAAAGGATATTATGTTTAGGGTAAATTAACTATTTGATTCTTACAGAAGAAAATGTTACGAGTTCCCCTTTCGATATTCCCAATCCTTTCTTCAAAATCTTTTCTATTGTTTGCTAAAACTTTTTTGCAAAATTTTGAAAGGGATTTGACAATTGATTGAAGACGATTTTACCAAAAAAAAAAATTTAAATACAAGATATAATTTGTATTGAATACATGTAATCAGATGTCCTGAGTGTAATTGAGGTGAAAGTTTTTCTGCATAAGAATCGAAGAAATTCCCTGGCAAAATTCTTTAGGGAACATTAATTTTCAATACAAAGTATTTAGTAAAGAAAGTTTTATAAAATTTCCCTGTATTTATATTGACTTCTTGTATTTATTTATTTGACTGGAAAATTTAAATTTTGTATAATTTTAATAATAATAAATTTATTCAAGTAATTGCATGAAAATGCTAATTTTCTATTTTTGGTATTAGAGAATTTGAATTTTATTGTGATGCAAAATATTTGTTTAGAATTAGGTATCAAGAGAAAATAATCCGGGTTATTAATAGATAAAACTATTAAAGTATTTAATAATTTTTTAACGATTGTCTATTTGCACATTGTGGGAAAATATTTTTTGTTTGGAATGGGACGCAAATTTTGTCTTCAAATTGTCTTCAAAATTCAAATTAATAAGAATTCTGGGATTTTAACACTACTAAATGAAACTACTGCATTCAGTGAAACTATTTACTAATGTGTTTAGGAATAAAATGATGGGTTGAGAAAAATATGTCAGACATTTGTTTTTTAATACTATATCTTAATAAGTAATTTTATTTTCCATTTCAACTTGAGGAGCATAGAGCTTCTAAAAAGCCTCTGTATGTTATACTATTTTGAGCTACCGCCTGGATTTGTGTCCACGGCTTTTCTGCTTCTTTGTTTTCTTTTGTTACAGTTCTTCTCCATGTTTTCCTTGTCGATTACAATCGAGGGTTTCATTAGAGATCGATCAATTTTTGCCTATCGCCTGGCCATTCCATTTATACTTTTCTTTCTGATGACTAGTTACTATGGGTTTCTGTTTTGTCACTGTCCACAGGTCTTGGCTTAAAATTCTCCGTGGCAAGAATATTTACATGTAATGCACATGTTCAGGAATACTTTAAGTTTTGGACTATTTTTTTCTTGGGGGTTCAATCATGTTTCCTTGACATACAGCAATATTGATTTTATGCATGCTTCAAAAACCCTAAGTTTTGTATCTCTGTTAAATAAGGATGATCGCCATATCTTTCATAGTCTTGCAAATGACTCTTTTACCTTCTTGGTGCTATCTTTAATGTCTTCTTAGGCTCCGCCAGTGGTTGTACATCTTATCGTTGTGTTCACTCTTATTATCTTAGTCTTACTCATTATAATCGTAATAAGTAATTATATGCATGTATCGAGTATAAGCCACGATTTCTATTAAGGGTCTTTCTGATATAAAGGGCAGCTTCTTGTTTCCCATTGAAATAATCCAGAAATCATTTCCTCATAAAAATTTAATTAGATTTTAAAGAACTAGCTAAGAGTCAAAACTATTTAATCATAATCCAAATTTGTTTCCCCATTGTGGCATAATTAATTAAAGTACCTTCAATCCTTCAATCCCGCAAAATTTTAACAGTACAAAATAAAATATTCTTGTAGACCAAAGAAGTTGTGAGTATTTTTTAATAACCAAGTTTATTCCAAATCCATTTCAAATTCTTGATGCAAGTTTTACAATTTCACTATCCAAAATTTCAACTTTGGTTAGGGTGCAGTTTCTCACAATTTGCACTGACTCGTAAATACTCCTATAATTTTTTTAATACAAAATATCATATTGCCCCTTTTAAAGCTAAAACATGTATAAAATTATCTACGCATTATACTCAAACTTGTATAAACTGTAATACTGTATACTATAATTTCCTGTAATTTGACCACATTTTACAAACCGAGGCTTTTTTGTAATCCTTCTACAAAGAATGGGTAATTTTTAACAAATAAAAATAACGGAAAAAGGTATTTTCTGATTCAATGGTTTCTATTCAGTATTTTCTTTGTCCATCCATTCTGACAGGAGACTTTATTTTCGGTCATCATACTTTTTCTAATTTTACAATTTCCTTTTAAATAAAATGTATAACATAGATTGGTAAGTGTTTCTGTCCTACCCAAATTGAAATGTTACCCTAGAATTAAATTTCAATTTTGAAAAACTAAAAATTTAATGCAGTACAAAAGAATTACTGGAACGTGATATAAAAATATTTTTTAGTTAATTGCGAAATGTTTGTTATCCCTCAGGGGATATTGTGGTTGTAATTGTTTTTCATTTCTACAGCTAAAATAACAGGATATTTCCGGTGCTATTGTCCTCAAAAAAAAATATCCTCGTATATTTTGACATTCGACTATAGTTTAAATTTAAAATATATAGAAATAGATATATAATTTAGTTACTATCTTTGGTATAACTCATTTGGAATTGTCATAGAAGATGAAAATGGTGAAATTTTATTATGCAGCGAAAAATAACGGTAAAACCTCGAAAAAGTTATTTAAAATAACTATCGTGAAAGATTTTATCTTATGCTAGAATGTTATTTATGGATTCATATTTAAAAAGTCTAGACTATTGATGAGTCGAAAACCTTAATTTTAATTCAATACATTTTCAATACTAATATTTTATGTAGTACTGATTAAACCGAAAAGATCGGGAGTCAAAATTCACAGGTGGACTTATGAATCTAAAATTTAACCGAGAGTCGCCGGGGTATTAATACTATGGTAGATGAGTGGACTAAAAGTCCCCTTAAAAATGCTACTTAACACTCCATAATATTTTTAAATAATATAAATTCCTTATTTGAATTACCAAGCCATTTGGATTTAGAATTGTAATAAAAACTAAACATATTACATAAATAGAACCTACCCCATTACCACAAAGTGCATCCAACCATAAAATATATTTTGACCATCAGCATAATATAGAGTATATTTTGTCATGCTATCCTTGATATAACTAATCTGAGTGGTTTTATTTGGTATTTTAGTGTAAAATAGGTGTGACAATTTGCGTAAGTCGTATAGTTTGGTTTGGTTAATATGTAATCAAATGAAAACTAATTAAGACCATTTTAGGAGAGCATTTTAAATACTATAAGAGTTTCGAATATGTCACTCGGCAGATGATATTTAATTTTAGAAATCAAAAAGGACATTAAATGCTTTTAATGAAGTCAATATATTAAAATAAATCATTAAGGTGTGGTCTAATAGCATAAACGGTATAATTTAAGATTCTAAACATTCCCAAAAAAGAAAATAACTAATTGGTACACATTTTCAGTTAAATATGGATAATTTGTCAAATTGAATGTTGCTTATATGGCATATGCTCGCCATATGTTTAGTTTTGCCTTTTTATGTACGTGCGAACTATCTAGGTAGCTATTAAAATATTTGCTGGACGACTTTTGGACCACTGATTATGAGTTATAATTTCCCTTCTGTTTGCGGAAGATTGGCATATATTCTTTCTACAAAACTTTTAACTCCGGAACTTTTGTAACCTGGCTGTTGCAAACTTTCTTAAGTTGATGACCCAATAGTCGCTTCGCTTACAGCCTAACATTCTAAAACAATTAAAGACCAAATGCCAGCGTCGTTACTAAGTTACTCTACGAAAGTTACTAAGCGACAAAAGTTACTCTAGTTTATCGTCGCTTTTCTATTTAGTCAACGCGACGCTGAAAGCAAAGCTAGCATTGCGTCACCGGCTTTAAGCACTTAAGAACTGCTTTAATTTTTTTTTTTTTTAATTTATCTGGAAAAAACTTAAAAATTTAATAATTTAATAGAGAAAAGGAAGATTTCTAATACAAATAATATATAATATAAGTATGTATGTATAATGAATCAATATTGTTTACTCATTTGTCCTTTTTAGTATCAAAAAACATAAAACTAATAATAAACACATTCAATGTTGACATTTTTGTTTTATTTTGAAATATCCAATTTGTTTATTTTCCATTTAAAAAAATTAATAAACAAACAAAATAAGTTTCTTTTTTTATATGAATAAAAGAAAACATCGCATCCTTCTTGTGCTGCAATTTTATTTTAAAATTTTATCATTTTTATTTATGTTAACCTTTTGCTTATTTACATTTCAACAGAAAAAAAATTAAAATTAATAGATTTTTTCATAATCAAAACAAAAATAATATTCTTGTTTTTTTTATAACAAAACCCTTATTTAATTTAAATATCTAAAATGTCCTTAGTTTAGTATTGCTTTACAAAAGGACACTCAAACTGCACAAGGTTTTATTAATTTTTTCTAGAGAATTTTATATTGATTGGTATTGATAAAATGTTTTGATAGAGAATTCAATGTCAGAAATTAGTTTTAAAATAGAAGTTCAATAAAACAATAGGTCAATATTGATGATATTTTAGCTTCCTAGTCCTTTTTGACATTTACATTTCTTCTCATGCCAATATTTCGTAGTTTAAGCAGTTATTGTATAGAACCATAAATAAAAATATATCAGGGTTTAGTTCCAATCACAATTATTGACTGAAGAAGCAGGTGTGGGCCCTCCAACTATCAGCGTTGAAAAAAATATCTTCCTCTAGTTTTTATCCGTAGCGCTTTGAAAAGGAAGATTTGACCTCTTTCTAATAAAGCTTAGTCACAGAGGAAAAGCTTCAACAATTACGAGACATTGGTTAATTATGTAAAATGCAATGAAGCTAGGAATCCTAATTAATTCATCCTGGCAAATACACAATATAACCTGCAAATTTTACGTGTGCTTGCCCGAAGCAGAAGAATTACTGCTTAGTATAGATAGCAATAAATTCAACGATCCAAGCGATCTAGTAATTGAGTAAACTGCAGAAATGATTAAGTTTCTGATCGTTACCAAATAGATTTAAAATTAAACTCAAATAGGTTTCGCATAAGGTCACGAAAACGGCTATTTAAACCGGAAAAGCCACTTTATATCTCTAAAAACCCAAAAACGCTTCTGCACTTCTGAACGGAAGTACTTTTTCAATTCAAATTTATGAGAATGGTCGGAAAAAGTTCATCATCTGTGAATGATATTGAAAGTTGCTCTCCTTCCTTTCAGGACTCTTTCATCAGATTTTTAGTACTGAATCGAAGTAGTTCTTTCCAGCACTTTTTTAGTACCTTTTCTAAGGGGAATATATGTAGTTCTTTTCAGCACTTTTTCAGTACCTTTTCAGTGGTGAATGAAAGAAATGCTTTCAGTACTTTTTGAGTACGATTTCATTAGTTAATGGATCAATTCGTTTTATGACTGATTTAAAGATTTTCACCTTTAAATTTATGAACACTTAAGTTTAGTAAGAAAACTTCATCGTTTCTTAAAAATCAAAATAAAATCTGGTGACTAATAGTCATTGCTGAAATAAAGTACAAATCTATTAGGTATAAAAAGAGAGCGATTTAGAGAATAACTATAAAATAGGGTAATTTAATTTATTTCCGGTTCTTCGGAACTGATTCAGTGCTTTTTTAGTACTGAATAATTTGCATTTAAAAATACCTATTCAAAGACAATTTTTTTAATTCCATATCCGTAAATGCTGAACTCAGGTTATTAGGGATAATTCCCAATTAACATCTGGAAGTAGGTAAAACAAATACAAATATAAACATTTCTTGAGTCAATGATTGCGTAAACATTTTCCAAAAATTCAAAATATAAAAAACAAAGAAATATTTCAAAAAAAAAAATTGTCAAAACTTATCAGAAAAAACTATTATTGATAAAGAAAGAAATGTAAAAAAATATCAAACATTGCAAACATAAATTTTTGCTGCAATTTGATTTCAAAATGAAAATATAAAACCAGAAACCCTCTAAAATTTTGTCCCTTCAAGGCAATAAATAAATAAATAACCTATTTTGTTGTTGTTTTTTTTTTCAAAATTGTCTGATGTTCAAAAATCATAAACAAAATATATATATTGAAACTTTAAAATAGGGTGATTTTATTCCACCATATATGCACAGACCTTATAGTATCTAGGTTTAAAAAAAAATTGACTAGATAACATCAAATAGTTTTACCTATTGATTATTTAAACTACAGGATAATTCTCCTAGGAATACTATATATTATGCACTAGTTTCATAAAAAAGTTATTCAAGTGAGATGATGTTTCTAAAATTTTTAAAAATATCAGAAGATCGGCTGCCTGAGTAATAAAAAATGATTCATACACTTATATTTTAATTTATTGCACTGATTTGAATTCAAACTTTAGGGTACAATACTCTGTTATTTGCTTAGAGATCGAATTTAAATCGATTCCAAAAATAAATGATTCTCTAGTTATGATTTTGTTTGTATTATACCTTTTGTGTACCCACAAAGAACCTTTCATATACCCATTCCAATATTCTAATCTTTAAATTTGAATATGTAGAATATTTTTTTATTAAATGAACGTACTTTGCATTTTTCAGTCCCTTACACCTTTTTCGATTTTGATTAATGGTACTATTGAAAAAATTGGCAGGAAATTATCGAATAATTATTATACATATATGATAAATGAATTATTGGAATTTTTACATTATCAAAAAACAGACAATGAAAAAAAAGGAAAAAAAAAAAAAAAATTTGATATTTTAATTTGAATACCAAATAATAATGTAAGAATATAGCTGTTTATATAAATGAGCTGTTTGATCCGATTTAGTGACAGATTATAGTATAATGTACTTTTTGTGTTTAAGTCATGTGGCTTACAATGTTTGTTGATTTAAATATTAAGTTAGTTAAAAATTACAGTATATTTCATTATGCAGGTTTTACCGTTATTTTTTTATTATGGAAGTTCCATATATTTATATTTGTTATAAGAAGTAATAATATTGGGTGTTATGAATTAATTATTAAGTAATTATGAAAAATTGGCTCATTATGGACCTCATCAAAATCATAATCTTCTTCGAAAATGAAAATAAGGCCACCTTAAATTAATGGAACCACTTCTACTGAACTGTAGGTCATCTTCAACCAATGTTCGAGCATTGATAATGCTAGACCAGAATAAAACTAGAATAAATAATTATCGTCCGTAGAAGGATGGACTTAAAAATTTATATTGAACCACAGATAGATAGATTCACAGGAAAAATTTATCTCATTTTGGTGGTACTGGTCATAAATCGACTTTCATTCCTTTCTAGTTTCTTTCGATCCTCTTCGAAACAACTTTATCAGACTGTATCAACTGGCAGCTTATGAACAAACTGAAAGACCTGAACTATGGAGATGAAATTTTACAAACAATTAGACTTCTACGTGAAATTAATATTCATGTATAACAGTGAAACCTGGCTAATGATCAAGCGCCATATAAACAAGTTGTTGGTTTTCATCAACAAATGTCGTCGCATTATATGGAAAATCTCCTGGTTACGGAAAATAACTAATGAAGGATTGTAGCTAATAACGCAACAAATTACAACCTATCCGAATACAAATAAGAAAAAAGAAATATCTACAAATAGATAGCACATATACTAAGAAGAGACTCTATTACCAAACAAGCATTAGATTTGAACCCCCCAGGGGAAAAACGCCGTTGAAGAAGAACAGTATTAAACGAAATACGAAAGAAAAAAAAAATGGGAAGAAGTTATAGAAAGTAGTAAAGGCAGAAGTTATAGAAAGTAGTCCAGAAGTAGCCTGGATTTGTAGAGTCTCTATGCTTACAGAGGACGGAAAGGGAAAAAAATTAATTTTAAATTTAGTATTTTACTAAATAAAAATCTCTTCCATATCGGCAGTGTTAAAAGAATGATATAAAATAATTTTATATCATTCATTCATTCATTTATTTCATTTATTTGTATATCAAACCTATTAAGACCCCTACAATAATAATTTCAATTGCAAAATTTATTTGGTACACCAACTGTGTTAAAAAGCTAAAAAAAAACATTATAACAAAATAATTTACGAACGCGAAAAAATTGGCCATAAAAAATAGGACACTAGAATGGTCATTTCATTATAAACAATATTTATGTTCCCGACCCATGCAATATTTTAATGTTTTTAATATGAGCATTCTACAAAATTGAAAATAAAAAATCACATTTAGGGCATTTATTGCTTCCACATAAGGAAATGGCTGTCATCAATAAAAAATTAAACTATGTTGTGAGGAAAAGAGAAAGGAAACTATTTGTTATTTTATTTACTTTTTTATAAAAAACTATTTTGCATTAAAAAATGGGGAAGAGTATAGATTAGATTGTGTCTACTCTAGGATACCAGCATTATCAAATATAAACGATAATATATCATTAGGGTAAATACTTTTGGCAAAATTTCAAATACACGACTTAATACACTCTGGTCTTCAACAGGAAAGACGGCTCTGGTATAAAAAAGAATTTGTGAAAATTTCAGAACTCTAGGCAACTCCTTTATTTTTGGAGTTATCGTGCAGACGGATGCATAGACGGACGAAAATAGGAGATGCACATAGCTAGATCGATTTACTTTTCAATTCTGATCCGATCCATACCCTTGAGTGCATATCCCTCCTCCTCATTTACTTCTTCACAAACGTAATGGGAAATTAAGGATACCCTTTGAATATACGTCAATGCGAGTTTAACGATTGTTTTTTACGAAGCTTTGGGTTGATTTTTTTTTTTGCTGTAACGAATTTAAAAGGCCTAATGACCTGATGACACTACTATTAAAAATATTAAAACAAAATTTCCATATGAGATGCAGAGCAAATATAAATTATTTTACAAAATCAAATAATACGTGAGTTTCAAAGTCCAACAAACCATTTAAGGCTCGTTATTTTAAATGAAAAATTATGTTTTTTTTTATAAATTATGAATTAAAATATAAAAAGTAATAATAATGTCCGAAGGACATTTCAATTAAGAAAATTATTGAAAGAGAAATCATTACTGAAATAAAAATTATTGATATATCTACTGATTATTGAGTGACTCGATATGTTTATTCATAAATTAAGTCGTTATACTAAATGGTTTTGATTTTCCTGTTTTTTTTTTCCAATTCATTAAATTATTCACTTCTAAAAAAATTCTAAAAAGCCTTGCTACTAAATATTTTATAGTTTCATTTACATTATGACTTATGAATAATTCAAATTTTGACTAGACAAAAGTATACAATTACAAATTGCAATTTAAAGTTAGAAGCACTTTGTTGTAGAAAAGAAAAAGATTATTATGAATAAAAAATCATAGTTTATTAAATTATAATTCTTTGCAAGAAAATTATAATTTTATTCTCTTCAGTTTGCAAAAGAAGTGCATTTAATTAAAACTCAATTTAAATTCATAAATTTATATTTAATTAAATTCATTTTTAGTATTTTACAAGAAAACATGACCACCTATAATACCGATTATATATGACCGTCCATACCGAGAAGAATATAATATGAAAATGTTTAATTCCTTTATAATTTTTGCCTCGAAGACAATTTAATTTCCGAAGAAGTTTTGTAAGGTTCTCAAACCAATGGAATATAAACTACCGAGGTATTTTCATATTATTCTTGAAAAAAAGAAAGTTTTGTAAGGTTCTGAACTTCATGGTCCTTCACAAGAATTTTAAATAAAAACTGCCAAGGAATTTTCTTATTAGTATCAATTTATAGTAAAAACGGTATTTCCTTGACGAAGCCTTCAGTTAAGGTCTTCATGTATTATCAATTTCCTGATGTAAATAATGACGCAATTAACAATTTTAAAGTTTCCAGCCTAAAAAAACTTCTAAAAGCGGTGACGAAAGTAAATATTTTTCAGCTTTTATTAAATTTGCAACATTTTTAAAATGCGTCAATCTTTTTTTTAAATTTGTTGCGTCCTATTAATAATCTTCCGTCAGTTTTTTCATAAAAAATCATTTTACAACAATTCCTTTTTCAATTCATGTCTCATATATGAAATATTAAATAAAAATTATGGTTTAACAATTAGTTAAAGTAATTATTATAAAATGTCATTGATATTTTAAATATTTAAAATTAACGCAATACAACAAATTAATATTTTATATAAGTTTATAATAAATTAAAGTTTCACTCATATCTGACTCAATATGAATTTAATTTGTAATATACTATTGTTTAAGGTAAATGACACCAATTGTGCTTTGAAAGACTTTTGGAATTTTAATAAATATATTATTTTCAACCATGTATGACTATATGAATGGCTATTGTTTTATTATTTTTATTAGCATTTAAAACCAAATTAATTTTTAAAGAGATTTTGTAATTTCGATACGGTTGGTTTTTTACTTTCAAATCATATGTTTAGACATTATTTTGGAAATACTTTTTATCAATTTACTATTTTATTTGAAATATTAGATTTTCTAGCTCTATAAAAAGAGGTCCTGAGAGAAGCTTCTCTTCAGTTTTTCATGAAATATTGCAGCTTTTAATTTTTAATAAAAACTAAGGATTATCATAAAAAATTGCAATCATTTGCCAAAAAATTTTTTTAGCAGCAGCTTCAATCTCATAAAAGAGTTTCAGAAGGTATTTAAAAAGAACAAATCGTTTGGATCAAATCTCCCAATAAGTGGGACCCAGATCTAACAACTATTGTGGATCTTCTTCTTCTTCTATGGCGCTACAGTTCGTTGTCGAACCTTGGCCTCCTGATAATGTTCTTACATTCCATGTTGCAAAATCAATATCCATTTTCTGTTGCTTGGGTCGGTGCCGTGTTTCCATTTGTATCCGAGGCTTTGATTTAGGTTTCGTAACAATATTTTTTTACTGGATAGGGCTGTTAACCCCCATCTTGGAGGGCCGTTGGGTTTGAAAAGTTGCTTCAGAATTTGCCATATAATGCGTTGAAGTTCTCATAACTATGTTACGAGTTCAACTGCATTATATAGCGTTTTCCTACTTCCTGAGACGCCGATGTATGTGGCCATTCAGGTTGCAACTTTTCTTCCCTCCTTCTTTCTCAACCGGGCTTGGGACCGGCTACGGCGGAGTTTGTGGATCTAATAAACAATAATGAACTGGTAGCGCACTAACCATATTAACTTTCAAGACAATGTGTTTAATCATTAAAAACCAAAAATTAAGGAAAATTTCAAAGAAAATATAGGAAGGAAGATTTTTGCATCAATTAGATCACTATTTATATGAGCCTCTCTTTCTCTATTAGAGTATTTTGAAACCAAACAGTTATTTTAAAAAGAAATTTAAACTTTTCCTATAACAAACTAATATTAAAAGTTTGAAAAATAAGAAACCACCGTTAATATGAGGTCAACGTCCGCTCCACATCAACTACTGTCATATAATATTACCTTTCAATGGAAAATGTTTTCCTTATTTTCTTAACCAATTTTTACCTCAATTATTTGAAATTATCATTTAAGGAAGAATCACTTCATTATTTGTTTTTGTTTGCTCTACTATCGTAAAAATTGCAGACACGACATCTTTTTTTCAAATTTCCAATTTTCTCACATTAGAAATTTACCTCTTAAAAAAATGTCAAGTAAAGTAAAAACTACTTTGAAAGAAATGGAGTATATAAAAAATATTTCCTTATCAGATTATAATTTATAACACAGAAAAGAGTTATCCTTTTAAAGGATACAACCTAAAAATATGGATAAAACATTTTGTTTCCTTCATTTCATTTAGGTGGTCGATTGTTATCACTAGAAATTAGTCTTCTGTTTCATCACATTCTTTATTAATGATATGAAAATCTGTAAGTCATTATATAGATACTCGAAAACTTTGAGTTGGGACACTGTATGTCTTCCTTTAACTTTGTGTACATTTTGTTACTAGTAGCAGTTAATGATGAATGGAGCGTAATACTAAACAAATTCTATACATCTACAAGAACAATCTAATTTCACATTGAGGAATTTACAAGAATAATTAGATCACAAAATTGTTTCGTTGCCGTAAGCATTCAACTTTCTATTGCATTTAAAAGAAGTTATGCTTTAGTGCAGGGCATGAAGTTATGCTTTAGTGTTTTTCAACGCTTTTTACTTCTAGAAGTAGTAAAACCATGCTCAAGTCTGTGCCTTTCGCATTGTTAATACCAAATTGACATTATGCTTATTCACTTACGCTAAAAAATTAGCTAGTAGCACTATTTTTTTTCTTATTATGTTTATATGTTACTAATAATTAGCATTATTCAAGTGCTGTTTAAATGGCGGAAGATATTGTCTGAGGGAATCGCGTTTACTGCAAATATAACGCATGTAGAAATCCGAAATTTGATAAACAGTCGAAGAACAACAGTCGACAATTTTGGATACAAGAGTGAATCAAATGTCTGAAAAGTTATTGACTTAGCACATATTTTTTTAAACGAAGTACCTACCTACCTACCGATTCGAAGATCAAACGCAGAGTGACACGCATTAGGTTTGATGAGCTCCTTGCTTTAGTAGAACCTCTAATTTCAAAACAAAATATGTACCTACATTATTTGAAAAGCAAGAAAAATTTCAGGTTTTTTAAGGAGCGTATACTAATAATCGTTGTTTGCATTATAAGTATAAAGTTGATATACGTGCAGCTAATTGATTACCAATATCGAATAAGTATAATATTATCAACTAGGCTAAACAAATCCTCGAAAAATTATTTGTTTATTACTTTTTTGTGCGTCTAACAGAAGTTGCTAATTAAACATTTAAGAAGAATATTTTTAATATCTACATCATCTTATATTGCGCCTATCAATCCACAATTCACTTATTCATTGACTTATTCATAAGATATTATCATACTCAGAGTTACCCCATTTTAATGCATGTACAATAATACACACCAAATCAATATCCATTACACAAAATTCAACTCAAAAATCAAACATTTTCGAAAGCAATTTTTTTATCCACTCCAATCCACTTTCAACAACAAAAAACAAAAATAAAAACAAAAATTCAAAACAAGCAACAGTTTCCATTCCAACAATATTTCAAAATATACACAATAAAAATTAAATAAAATGTTTATTGTAAACAAATAAAACAGCTGATAAAATATTTAAACGCATGCGTTTTTAAAGAATTTTTTTTTTCATTTTTTTTATTTCTTTTTTTTTTATTACTTTACTCGCTCTTATCAAAACATTCACTGTTTATTCAAAAAAAAACACCAACAACAACATTAGCTAAATTCAAATTCCTCTCTTTAATTTTTTGATTTATTTGAATTTCGTCGAGTCTAAAGCAAAAATACTCCAAATTCCAGTCAATCAGAAATAATTTTTATTATACACAAAAAAAAAAAAAAAAAAAAACATAAAAAAAATGTACAACAACAAAATATAATTAAGTCTACAGGCAGTCTAGCATTTTTATTATTACTCTACAAAGTAAAGTACCCACAAAATAAAAAAACTTGTTGCACATTTTTATGTATCAACTTTTTTTTTTGTCTCCACTCAAAATCACATACAACAACATACACACATACAAGTGTTTTTATTCACTCCATAATTTGGGCAGTAAATTCTCCAAAAAAAAAAATTATAGAAGATAAAAACAATCTCTTGAATTCAAAAGTAAAAAATAAATAGAAGATTTGTGTTATACAAGCTTTGGATTAGTATTATAATCTGTCATAACACAAGTCACACAGTTCTCTGAACTTTTATTGAGTTACAAAACAAGTTGAATACTAGATTCCTCTATATTGAAGATATAATTATCCTTTTGTATATGTGTATGTTAATGATTTCTTATCGCTATAAATTGTAGGAGAAGCAAAAAACAAATAAATGAGGGGAAATTATTATTTTGATTGTTGAAAATTTTTTCAAAATAATTTTTTAAAATAGCGGTTTCTCAACTAAAACATTGTTAACGGTACTCAATTTAAATATTATTTATTTTATCTTATTATTATGCATGTGTTGGTGTTAAATTATCTACATAGGCTCAAGGTAAATGTAGATACTAAGATGTCAAAGTAGAGAATATATTTTTTTGGGAGCTTAAAAAATAAAAACAGTTTCTGTATAACAGTTATCAGTCTATCAAATAACTTGATAACATAAAAACTGTTATAATTTATTTATAAAGTTATAAAAGTTTGGTGTCAATTCTTTTTTTTAAATCTGTTGCAGAGGAACTTTTATTTTTAAAAAAACCTCTCTGATTTCATTTGAGTAAACTCATACTATTTCTCATTCCCTCTCGCTCTCTCTCTTGCTTTTCTAATTTGTTTATAACAATTTTTTACTCTTTGTTAGAAAAAGAGATTTAAAAAAAAACTCTGTGTTGTTGCAAAAAGTTTTTAACTAGAATAAGTTTTTGTTTATTGTTGTTGATTTTGGAGCTTTTACAACGGTTTTGTTTTTATTTTTCTTGTGTTCGTATATCCCATATGCCCCATTGTAGTACAGTGGAGTACACAAATATATGAATATATTTATTATTATTTTTTTATATATTATATTATATATATATATATATATATATATATTTTTTTTTTTGTTTAATAAAACTAAAATAATCTTAGGTCAGTCTTAGTTAAACCGATGTCTTGTGTAGGTGGTCGTATCGTACGTGATCCGGTTGATATCGTTTAATAAAATTTAAATCTGTTTTTTTTTTTATTAGAAAAAAATACAAGAAAAAAAATTATAAAAAAAAAAATATAATTAAAAAAATTTTTTTTATGAAATATAAAAGAAAATAAAGAATATGAAGGAAATAAAAATGTTTTAAGCTTTTGTTTAATTATTTAAAAAAAAAAAAATTTAAATCAAGTTACTAAAAAAAAAAAAGTTGGTTAGAGCTTAGCAAAGATTTAAAATAAAATTTAATAAAATAATCTAAAAAATTATGAAAATTAATAAATCAGGTGACGTTTAAGATTAAATTGAAGATTCTTCTAAATTTGTTTAAAATTTAAAAGCAATTTTGGCGCGGTTTTAATATAAGCAATTTTAAATTGACTTAAACAAGAGTGGCTACCAAAAAAAAGTGAACCATATTGTGTTTAAAATAATATAAATTAAAACGCACATAATATTTTTATAATAATGAAAAAAATTATTTAAATACCTATTTTATAAATAAAGTCGTAATTTTTTTATTAATTTAAGTAAATTCAAATTTTACTTTCGAAATATTAAACGTAATTGGATGTTCCAAATTTGGAAATATCTGGTTTAGCACATTTTAAATACTTACTTTAAGCTAAATTTGGAATAAACTGCTAATTTTTGAAACACAGTGACAGTTTTTGAAATAAGGAGATGTCACAACATTTTCTATATTAAATTGATATTAAATATTAGTGTGATTGTACAATTTCAGTGAATTCTTTTATAAATAACGGTTATTTTAATCTGAATAACGGTAATAAATATTATCTTTTTTATTACCAAGAACTTTAGTTCTGCAGAATTGTGTATAGGTTTAAATATATAATTAAATAAAATAACGGTATTCGGTTCGATTCTATGAATAGTTAGTTATAAATAACAAATAAGAAAAAAAAGTGTAAAAGTTTGAACTCAAGAATGAAATTTAATATAGGTACCTACTTAAGATATTTATTGAAATTAAATTGAAATATTGTATAAAATATTATAAAGATAAGAAAATTTTTAAAGTGAATTTCTATTATAATAATATTTCAAGTTAAAATTTGAAATTTAATATTCAAAAGTGTGTTAACACTATCAGAAATTTTATTCTAAAGTGTGTTAACACTATCAAATAATTTTGATAAAAAAAAACAAATCAGTGTATATTGTTTTTTGAATATTTCCGCATTTTTTTGGGAAAAATATTTAATTTTGTTATTCATTTGTTAAATATATAATATATACATGTATATATATATATTAAATTAAAATAAATAATTTTGAAGTTTTATTGTTTATTTTATAAAACGCCCACTTACATGTTTAAAAAAAAGTGTTAAAAAAGTGTTAAAAAAATTTGGTTAAATAAAAAAAAATTGGTTAAAAAAATTGCTATAAAAAAATAGAGGCGTTTAAAATACAAAAAAAAAAGTGTGATATTAATATTTTTCGATTTTTTTTTTTAATATTTAATGAATCAAATTTCAATAATACTTATTAATAAAAAATTTAAACAAATAAAGATATCTATGTCAATATTTTGTATTTTATTGATAAAAAATTTTTTTGGGAAAAAATTTGTTTAGAAAATATTTTTGAGTGAAATTTTTTAAGTGAAAATTGAATTCAAGTAATATAATAACTTTATAAATCAAATTTTTGGAATATATTTTGGATTAAAAAAAAAACTTTCTTCTTATTATGATCATATAACTACAAATTGGACTTAGTTCTAAATAATTATAAATAGGTTGGTAAAAAATATGTTTTCTATTTGGGTAATTTAGTAGTTTAAGTTTCTAACGAGTTAATGTGTGTCAAATCCTATCTTTGTAAAATAAGACGTATGTCTTTTGAGTTGTTTAGAAATATGTCAGTTCCATTTATTGAACTGAATTATTTTTATGAATTGAAATAATAATTGAGTTAAACTTGAACTCATTTTAAACTTTGATGAAAAACCAATATTACCTTTTGTGTAGGGTTAGGTTAATCATAGATTTAACTGAATGTACTGCGGCCTAACCGCGTAGTGCTACTTTCGTAAAAGATTTTCATATTCGATTGTTTTGTACCATATATGCGAAATTCGCATAAAATTCGCAAATAGCATACGAAAATCAAATGTTGCTAGTTTTTTGTGTTTTTTCTTACCACTTAATGCTACTTTAGCATATTTTTTGACATTTTTCATTCGATAGGTGTATTTTGGTCTCGATAATGTTTTAAAAATAGCTTTGAAAGCAATTAAAAGGAAAAACGCGTACCTACAATAACAATATAGTTATAATTTTCGCATAACGTGTGTGGCACAGTGGTTAGCACTTCGCGAAAGGCCCGGGTTCGAATCCCAGTAAAATTGAAAACATATTTTCTGGTTTTCGACTCGCCATTGGGTTCAAATTAATGGATTGATCAATAATTAATAATAATATATCTTTAATAAATAATACATAAATATAACAATATAAATAAATGCAAAATACAAACAAATATTTTAATTTAATAATATAACTCACAGATATAGAATACCCTATCCTCGTAATTCAAATACAAAATATTACAATATAAACAAAAGTAGAATTGTATCTATTGAAAATTTAAGACGTTTCTACATGTTGTACGGCCTTTTACTATTTCATGTTTAAATTGTATGTGGAATTCATTAATATCAATTCTATAAACACATAAGTATATAATATGTCCCCTGATCTAACATGTATCTTTGGCGGACAGGCTTATTAGCCTAACAGTTGAACAATTAGCACTTAACAAAAAAATAAAAAATAGAAAAAAAAAATAAAAAAAAAATAAAAAAAAAAATGAAATTCGCATGCTGAACGTGTATTTGAATTTTTTACGCGGTTAGGCATCTGAAATCAAAATTAAGGTTGACAGTTATAATCAAATATTCAAAATTAATATGTTCTAGCTCAGCATTATTGCTCTTAACTCTAGAGTTAAAATTAATTAAAAAACTATTTTTGCAGTAGTAAAAGTTACCGATTTAAATAGCTAAATTCTATAATATAAAATGAATAATGTCAATGATTTGAAACAAATTCAAACAAATTAAAGAAAATAATTCTTTTATGACTAGCAATTTTTTAATGTATTTAAATATCAAAACTAAACTGTCAAATGGACAAGTTGGTAGATTTTGAGTTATTCTATCAATACGTATTACAATCGTCATAACCCATTATGAAATGATAAATTATGATGATAGAAAAATGAAGAATAAATTAATAGAGGTTTTCTACTAAGTATCGATGCAGGAGTTGCTAGCGTAATTTAATGTGCGGACTATTAATAATAATTTTAGTAGATGTAAAATACTGTTCTTACATATTGACAATGTCTGTCCAACATATCTTGTGTATGGTATACAAGTGTGTTAACATATTTCATTTATTTTGAAAAAGACTGCATTTACTTTGAAAAATACATCATTCAAAAAGGTTTCATTCTATTACGAAAAGGTTTCATTCAATTGAAAAAACGTATAATTTAATCGGAAAATTGTTTCAATATATTGGAAAATTGTTTCATTCAATCGGAATCAATATAGGTATTTAGTACCTATGACTTCAATATCATAATCAATACCATTAAAAAATATAAATTAATAATTTAATTTAAAATATTACAGAAGTGTCTTATTAACTCAAATATAAAACTTATTACAACTAATATAATTTTTGCATATGTGAAATCTTAAACGTTCTTCAAGTTAAAATCAAATGCTATATCAAAGTAGCAATTCTATGTGAAATTCATTAATACAGGGTGGCGCAAAACTACCGCAATGGTTTGAATTTTTAGTAACTTTTTTATTCAATGATTAATTATTATTATTATTTTTTTGTTATGTAGTATATTAATGAACAATAGTTTTAGCTTAGATATAAAAAAATATTTCTCGTAAGTGGTGACCATTTTCGGTTTCGCACATTCATGCTCTTTCCAGTACATTTTCCATAACTTTTCGTAATTTTTGATCGCTGTTCTGTTGTGTACTGTTCCATTTCCAATTCCCCAAGTTTTCTTCACAAAATTCTGAAATAAAAATAAAAAATAAAAATAAATTTAAAAAGTTATTGAACACTCAAACCATATCGATCGTTTTGTGCCACCCTGTATGAATCCTAAATTAATGTACCTATAGTATAAATAGGCTGTCATGTCATGTTGTGTTGCATTTATTTGATTTCCAACTTTAAAGACAATTATTTAAACATTTATTATTCTTGTAAAAAACTTGTGTTGTAAAAGTTTAGTTTTTGTCATTTTATGTTACAAGACACCTAGTGGTGAATTAAGTATGACGTGGAACACAAACCATTTGATTTCATTAAAATGCTTATGTTAAATAAACTGAAAATTAAAGAACAAAAAAGAAACTTATGTAATCTTTAAAATTTAGCTTAAAAGTCAAAAGATCAATTTGGGAACAAATACAAAATGTCACTTCGATTTTTATCTCGAAATTCACAATATTTATAAAATGTATCTTTTTATTAATTAATATAATAAAAAACTTCAGTTTAAATGTAACAAAAAACTGATCAACATTTTAAATTAGATTTTGCTAAGTTTTTTACAAAAAATAAATTGAATTTTTAATTAAATTAACGAATGATTAATGATAGTTTTTTTACAATTTATTGTTGAAAGTTTTTTTGTTTTTAATTATGTTTAAAAAACTATGTTATAGGTGTAAATTTATATCAAACATAGGTAATATATTAATATTAAAAAATTTCAAAAAAAAATTCAGTAATTATGCTTGTATTAAAAATCGTGGGAAAAATATTCTAGTTAGTAACTATATTACGATCTTCGACTTTAATTCAATTGAGAAGACGTTGGCCTCTTCAATTGAGCTTATAGATCGTCAAATCAATCAAATTTTTCATTTCTTAGACGAATTGAGGTTGTAGGTCGACAGTCTCCTGAAAAATAGTTCCCATTCTGTTCCAATCCTCAGTTAAAATAAAATTGTTAGACAATAGAACTTCAGACTATTGTCAGTAATGTTAGGACATTATTCATAATATTGAACTTTAATTAAATAGTAAAAATTGCAATGAAACTTATTTATTTATCTTCAATGGTAGCCCTTACAATGGCACCCCTTACAATATTTTTTTTTTAATTTAATACGACCTGTAATCAAACTACGAACTCCATCATAATACCCATTACATCATCAAGGCCCGTACAATCAAAATTTTCTGATAAGTCAATACTCTATCTTTTTTCTTAATAAACCTCCTAGTGGTCCCGTCCGATCTTATATTATTTCCTCCCTTCTTAAATTAAATTTCTAGAACTATATTAGACACATTAATTCTTATGTGTAAAAATTTCCAAATGAGTACGTGATTTGCGTATCATTTTCATTTAGTAAAGCATAAAAAATATATAATTTCTAGACAAAAGTTTATAATCAGATCCATTGCATAAGATATTATAAAAATTTACGATATTTTTACTCTTGTGATACGAAAAATCGATGGAAAATTCCTAATTTACAAATTCATAGAAGAAGGAATTTGGTAAAAAAGTATATAAAAACAATAATTCTTAAGGAATTAAGAGGCAGAAATATGTTCACCATTTTAACACATATTTATATATATGACCATGTATCCTCCTGCATTTATGTTCATTTAATTAGTGGATATAGAAAATTAAACACAAAGATACATTAATCCCATTACTTTATTTTAAGTTATAGAAACTTAAACTAATATTGAAATTAATTAAATAGTTTTTTACATTCATTATATTATGTATTTCATGTTATCCTCGTGACACAATTTAATTGGTACATTTACAAGTCATAAACTACGAATAATGTAGAGAAAATATTTTAAAAGTTTATAGTAAAGGTTATTACAAAATTTAGTTAATACAATCATTTTTTATAGAAATCCGTCGTATCTACAAAATATATCAAGCTGGTGTTTTAAAAGTACAAAATAAACGTTAAAAATTGTATAACATTGCAAATAAAGAAATAAAGCAATAAATGTCTCCATCCATAGTTTCCCACATGAGCTAAGAGTGCGATACTACCCTGTCTTATTATTTGTTAAAATTAAGTTGTTTGTTTATCATACACAATCACCAAAATTGGTAATTAATATATGTTATCTGTAATCCTCACAACTGATCATCGCAATTCGAGTTCCACCAATTGAAAATTAGGAAAACTACAATTACTTCGGTATCATAATAGTGAAAAAAGAAGTTATAAGGGAAGACATAACAAATAGGCTAAACAAGGCAAGAACAGCTTCCGGCAGAATATGGTTAATCTCAGTTCTACACAATTAGAAAGGACGACAAAAATCAAAATATTCGACTCCTGAGTAAAAACAATGAGCACACTGGGCAGAACCAAAAACAAAGTGATGAAGGATAGAAAAAGAAATACGAAGAGATGGAAAATTGTAGGCAGAACTCAAGCTAACAGCGAAAATTTAAATCAGATGGCACGACCTTGTGAAAGCCTTATGCTTCTTAATTAGAAAGGGGAACAGAAAATCTATAATCCTTCAATGATTTCCAATTCCCATTTCGTAAGTTTTCTTTCCTCAGTTATTCTGAGATATTCCACCCACCTAAGTAAACAAAAGAAAACATGTTAATACCCAGTGCCTAAAAAAATTTAGTACCTTTAAATATTTTTTTATAGCTTCTTATTAAGTTCCGTTAACTTCTTACCAATCGAACTAGCTTCCTTCACATTTCATTAGACTTACAAGAAACTCCTTCTTATTTTACCACTTTTTAAAGTAGAAAATAAAAATATATTGACGTTTTTTTGTCTTTGCAACGCAACATCGAATAAAATATTTTAATTTAATCCTCAGTTTAAACATGTTTAAAAGCATATTATTAATAGTAAACAAATTTAAATATATCTTAAAACTGAAATGAGGAGTAAATTACCAAATTTTAGGTTAAATTAATTTTCCCAACTTTTAAATTAAATAAAGCTAACTGACAAAATCTACAGATTTAACTTCTAATTTAAAAAAACTGCATTATCTACCTGAAACTTACATATACCTATACAAATATCTTAATACGTTTATACAAAATACCTATACCTATACCACTTCAATCAATCTTTAAAATTTCATTAAAAATTTCCAAATAATTTCCAAATTTCCTTATAATCATGTTATTCCAAATTATTTCTTTTACTTTGAAAATTAAAATTTGGTAAATTTAAAAGCTCTTTGTGGTCCAACACAAGCGGTAACCACATATGAAATTTAATTTTTTGAAAAATTTCAAAGTGCAATATTCTTAAAAATCAGAATTAAAATCTAAAACATACACTTGGGTTTTATTAAAAAAAAAAAATTATCAATTTTCTTTTGATCTTAACATTTTAATTTTAAACTTTACCTCCAATACCTCTTAAAATAATGTGATTTGAATAAAAGCTTTATATATATATATATATATATATATATGTATATGTAGTTTTGTTCAAAGAACTTATGAATATATTAATTCAATTTTAAACCTACAAAAAAAAAAAAAAAAAAAAAAAAAAATTTAAAACCACTCTCACCAATAAGTGAAACCCAATAATAATTTCTAGTGGTATTTTTTCTCTGTGCATATACATATGCACATTTTAAGTTTTAAAGTACCTTTAAAAGTAATTTTCTTCCGGTGTCTGGTTTTTTTAAAACATTATCTAAAAACAACAAAAAAAAAACAAAACAAAAAAATCAAAGAATCAAAATGAAACTGGAACGAATATAATTACAAAAACAAAATATTGTATATTATAAAGCGAGTTAGAGAAGATATCAATTAACTGCATTTGCGTATAATATGAAACTACTTTAAATCTTTTTTTGTACATAATATGTATGTGTGTATGTAGATTGTATAAAACATTTTTTCTTCTTATTGTACAAAAAATGCAAATTGCATTAATACTGCTCCAATATACTTTCTCAAATTCTTTTTTAAATGTCGTTCCTCTTAAAGAAAAAATGAAAAACATAAAAAAAAAAAATATAAACGAGGAAGAGAGTAGAGTAGATGGTGTATACTCTAGGGTACCCGAGTCGTTGACACGAACATAGTTTATACAATAACATCCGATTAAACGAAAGCTTGTTTTAATATTTTCTAAGAATGTGCTTGATGAGCCTAATTTAAGTCAGCGTTACTAAACTACTAAGCTCTGAAAATTTCAAGCATTCAGCTTTATTTGACATAAAATTAAAAGATCCTGAGCTTTACAGTTTTAGGGGAGTAATGGCTTCTAAGCTTTCATCTAAGACTAAATAAACTGATCAGAATTACCAAAAAAGAACACTTTTGACGAACCTTCAAAACTTAGTTGCGCAACTCAGTTAGATTCTAACTTTTGCTAAAAATGTTTAGCAGCTTTTCGAATCTCTTACTGAACTATTTTTGGAAAATATTGGAATACCTAGCTTTATTTTTATATAGAGTTTTAATCTCACTGAAAACTAAGTTATAAAGCAATTACTCGAACCCATTGAGCAAACTGGCTCAATTTTAGTTGGAAGAGGATGGCTATTGTACAAAAACGAGTCTTTGAAATTACAGAATCCTAGCTCCTTTTGTTTTTGAGTTACTGCGGGCGAATGTTTAATCATCATTGGGTTGTAAAATGCTCATATATTGACTAAACTCAAATTTTGAGTCCATTCAACTTTGAATCCATTCGAGGCATGAGCGCATGTTCTTCGCCTAACTTAATAAAGAGTTCAAAATTTGAGTTGACCGCAAAGTCGAGTTTTCCAAAAGAGTTAGCTCTTGTACAACTCTGCTCAATCAAAACAGAATCGTTACAGTTTTTCATTTCGACCAAAACCATACACTGGGGTATGCGTCATAAACGTAATAACTATTTTATTATAGCTTTATTACCCCATTCCTACTCCTCCTTCTATCTCCTCCTTAGCCTAGGTGGTTAGAGCGCAACCTCGCAATCTAAACACTGTGGCAGTCCCGGGTTCGAATCCTGGTGGGAGATAACATATTCAATAAAATTATCAATTATAATAAATTAATATATAATAAATTATAATATAATAATTCTATACCTAAAAATATAATAATAAATAATTAGTAACAAATAATATAAAAATATACCTATAATCGTGTTTCCAGCTTTACTCTATAATCTAATAACTAATACTGAATAAAATAATAACCTATATGTGCATATGATCAGAGATGACATATGTGACAGAAACAACAATGTAATTGCAATTGTCATATGCAATTACAATGGCAGTACGCACCTAAAAACATGACACGGTTTCTCTACTTGACCGATAGATGACACTAGGGAAAAAATTAAGAAGCGACATCTTGTAGATAGATTACAGTAGACTAATCATTTACTTAATTGAAAAAAAAGGAAAAACGATTCGAAACACAAGGCAGAGCCTCGGATACAATAATGAATTCACGGTAACAACATTTAATGCAGTCAAAAGGACAAGAATAGGACAGTGGAATGTCAGAACGCTACGTGAAGCATCCAAACTGGCGCAAGTAGAACAGCAAATGAGCAAATATAAATTAGATATCCTCGGAATTAGCGAAATGAGGTGGAACAAAAGTGGAGAAGAAATAACATCAAATGGGAACAAACTAATATACAGTGGAAAAGATAGGGGTGGTGAAAGCGGAGTAGGTATCATAATATCAAGGAATTTTCGTAACTCACTAAGCAGTTGGAAGCCAATATCAGACCGAATACTCATGGCACGATTTGCGACAAAAAGTAAAAGTGTAACGATAATACAATGCTACGCTCCTACAGAAGACGCAGAAAACGAGATTAAAGACGACTTCTATGAACAACTAACAACGGCGTTAAACAGCATAAGGAAAGGAGATATTACGATACTAATGGGTGACTTCAATGCTAAAATAGGTTCAGACAATCAAGGTATAGAAGATACAATAGGGACACATGGCTGCGGAGTTAGAAACAATAACGGAGAGAGACTCATAGACATATGCCAGACATTCCAATTAATTATCGGCGGCTCGTTATTCCCCCATAAAGACATACATAAGTATACATGGACCTCACCAAACGGTCAAACGAAAAACCAAATCGACCATATATGTATCAGCAGAAAATGGAGAAACACACTGCAAGATGTCAGAAACAAGAGAGGTGCAGATATAGGAAGCGACCACGAATTAATAACCGGAGATGTAAGAATATGGCAGAAATACAAAAGAAGATCCAGAAGAAACATGAGAAGAAAGATAAACCTCCAAGAACTCCGTAACACTGAAATAAGAAATAACATCGTAGAAACAATACGCCAAACCCTCCCAATAAACCAACCACACACATGGGACCACATTGTCGAGACCCTCAAAAACACAGCAGAAGAACACCTAGGGACAATTCAGCCGCAAAGAAAGATATGGATTTCCAATAACACCTGGAATCTAATAACACAAAGAAATAACCTAAAACAGCAATTGAATACCAATAACGCTATAAGACAACAATACAATAATATAGCTAAACAAGTCAAAAGTGCTGCAAGAAGAGATAAAAGAACATACTTTAACGATCTCGCAAATAAGGCGGAAACGGCTGCCATACACAACAACACAAGAGAGCTACATAAAATCGTAAACCAGCTCACTGGCAGAAGAAACAACAAAAATCACCCAATCAAGAATCAAAATGGTGAACTAATAACATGTCCCGAAGAACAAACCCGAATATGGAGACAACACTTCGCAGAATCCAGTAATAACAACGACCCCAACCTAGAAGAAACCAGACCAGAAAATCGCACAAATAATAACAATTACAACATCAGAATAAATAAACCATCCAAAGCAGAGATCAAAGAGGCAATAAGAAAGCTAAAAATAAACAAAGCAACAGGCGAAGATGGGCTCCCAGCAGAAATTATAAAAATAGATCCAGAAACATCAGCCGAGCTTTTAGAACCTCACATCACAACAGCATGGGATGAGGGCAGACTACCGGTCACATGGAAAAATGGAATAATCATCAAACTTCCAAAGAAAGGTGATCTGACCAAGTGCGACAACTGGAGAGGCATAACAGTGCTAAACACAATCTACAAAATTATGGCAACAATAATACAAACAAGGCTGCAAGAGAAACTTGAGAACCAAATAAGAGATGAACAAGCAGGTTTTCGTCCCCATAGAAGTTGCATAGACCAGGTTAATACGCTCAGAATCATCGTTGAACAGTCAATAGAATGGCGAGCCCCATTATACCTGGTTTTCATCGATTTCAAGAAAGCGTTCGATTGTATAAGCAGAAAAGCCATATGGAAAGCACTTAGAAACCGAAATGTGCCGGAAAAAATAATAGATATAATACAGAACATGTATGAAGAGACACAACTCTCAGTACTCCACAATGGTAATACCAGCGAACCATTCACCACCAACATAGGAGTAAAACAGGGTTGTCCACTGTCACCAATCCTCTTCACAGTAGTGCTAGATGACATAATGAAAGAGATTAGTACCAAAAGAACTGGATTAACATGGAATCTCTTCAGGCAATTAGAAGATCTGGACTATGCCGATGACATCTGCCTGCTATCACACACAATAAATAATATGCAAGCTAAAATAGACCATCTAGCAACATTAGCTCGAAGTGTGGGCCTGGAAATAAATATCGAAAAGACGAAAGCGATGGCCATTAACATCAACAACCCACGCCGTCCGGTGATAAACAACACACCAATCGACTATGTAGATAATTTCCACTACCTAGGCTGCATCATAAATAACAGCGGTAACATAAACGCCGACATCGAAAGCAGGATCAAAAAGGCCAGGGCAATGTTCGGTCGCCTGCAGCCAGTATGGAAAAGCGCACAAATGTCCAGGGGGACAAAATTAAGGATATTTGGAACCTGCGTAAAGACCACCTTAACATATGGAAGTGAAACCTGGTTAGTTACAAACAACATCACACAGAAACTACAGGTCTTCATCAACAAATGTCTAAGGATAATATGCAGAATATACTGGCCGAACATAATAAGTAACCAGGACCTATGGAAACTTGCCAAAACAGAACCAATTGGGCAAGAGATCAAAAGGAAGAAGTGGAAATGGATAGGGCACACGCTGAGAAAACCGCAAGATAGCATAGCAAGGGAAGCACTAGAATGGAACCCACAAGGAACCCGAAGACGAGGCCGCCCTAATAACACCTGGAGGCGAACGATTTCGGAAGAGCTAGTTTCAATTGAGAAAACATGGGAGGATGCAAAGATAACTGCTCCAAATAGAGTCAGGTGGAGATGCCTAGTAGATATCCTATGCTCCCAAGAGGAGTAATAAGGAAAAAAAAAAAAAAAAAAAAAAAAAAAAAAAAACCCCATTCCTACAAGTATAAACTATAAAAACAAACCAATTAAGTAATACCATACCATGAACACAATTTACAAGTTTGTATATTTTAACAACTGTAATATACAAAATTTGTATAATATTCATATGTACTAAATATTATAATATATGAAAGTATGCATGTATGTATATCAGTTGGTAAATATTTATATGCAAATGAAAAATATTTTTAGTTTTCACGTCCAACTAATAAAAATAACAACAACAATACGTTAAGGTAACCAAAAACAAAACTTGCATGAAATAAAAACTAATTGAAATTCTTGTACATATTAATATTCATTGAATATTTGTAATGAGGTAGGATGAACTTTCTTATTCAACAAATAACGTCCAAAAATGTTATTATATTTTGTATTTGTTTTTATTAATGAAATATGAGTTATTTTATCAAGAGTTAATAGAGTCCTGTTTCGTGATGCACTCTCATATATGTTTCATCAAAATTACAATTAGAGTGCAGCAGATAACCATGCCTAGCCTTTCAGCCTCCTGGAGCTAAAGATTATATAACGAATTAAAATCACGTCTCTATTTTTACACTTACTCACGGACACTTACAGTTAGCCTGAAGCTACAAACTATTCAATCCCGTTATTATTTTAATTGCAACTGTGCCTGAAAATACATAGAAATCTTGCATAACATTTTAAAGACTTTAAAATTTGTTTTGGATTTTGGTAAATTAGTTACTACAGTAAAGTTACTACAGTTCCTCTCTTTTACACTTTAATATATTTCTAGTTTCCATCCCAATTTGTCAAAATATATTTGAATGCTTCAGAAGAAGAAACTGTTCCGCTTTCATTAATTTCATAACCCATTTTAGTGTTCCATTGCAGTGAGGCATCGGAATTTTAAACCAATATGTGAATCAAACTAAGTAGGTATTTGGGAGTTAAAAATTGATTCGTTACTAAAATTCCTAAAATTTTTTGTTGAACCGCAGCTTTTTTTAAAAATGTTTGCGTAAATTCTATTAATTAACTATTTGGAATTTGCTTGGATCGAAAGGAAGTTTTGAAAGTAAGACTCAATTACTGCACTAAATTGAAGAAAGGTCCTTACTCATTTACTTGAACCAATCTAAAAGATCCAATCGAATAAGTCGAACTGATTTACACTTTTTAGCTTTAGAAATTTTTAATATTAGACAGCAATTAGTTTTGTCGACGACATCAGGAGTCGTCACATAGATTCTCCACATTGGTCTAGCTGACGAATTTGGTTTATCCAGTGGAATAAGTCGAACTGATTTATACTCTTCAGGTTTAGAAATTTTTATTATTAGACAGCAATTATTTTTGTCGACGACATCAGGAGTCGTCACATAGATTCTCCACATTGTCTAGCTGACAAATTTGGCCTAGCTGATTAATTTCTAAGAAATTTTTTCATAAACCTTATTTATTTCCCAAATTTATTATTATCCACAGATAGACTTAACCTATACTTCAGTTTCATTACCTTTGGCATACATTACACAATATATTTAAACACTATTAACATCAAAACTTCTATAAATAAACTATACGCAATTTTTATTTAATATATAAACCAAAACATTATATTTACATATTATAACAAATCAAACAAATTTATTTTAAGTGCCTAAAACTTGATATTTACATATGATTCTCTCAAATATTACATAAAACATACTTCAAATATTGTATCATATGCCAAAGATATATTTGTCTAGTCCAAAACTTATCAAAAAAATTCACTCACATTTATGGTAATAGTAAAACAAAAACCAATTTTACCATTGGTATTTGAAAATTGAAAATGAATATTGAATGAAAATGAATTTGAAATGAATTCGAAATGAATTTTGTAATTTGCATACAATACTTATAAGAGTTGGAAAACAAAAAGAGAAAACTTATCCATAAATACTTATCAAAAAGAAAGTAATTTAAATGCAAAAACAAAACTATTTATAAAATATTTTAGGTTTACTTTTAAACGAAGACATAAGTAAATGAAACAAATGTTGTACCTTATGATAAGTAATCATAAAAAATGTATGATGATAAGTAAAAGATAGTTGGAATACTAAAATAAAAGATATTTACTTATTCCTATTATCTTTTCTTCTTTCACCATTTTTGTATTTTTCTGCATGATTAGAATTTTTACAAAAACTTATTTTGATTATCAGATCATTAAATTTTGCAAAAAACAAAATTAAATTTAATGATAAGTACTTGTATACGATACAATAATGGAATAGCAAGTAAAGAATATAAAAATTAAAAAAAAAAGCGAGGAAGATTATAGTTGCCTTGTCAACTTTAAAAAACAAAAAAAAATATAAAATAAAAAAAAAAAATTCGCCCATCTTAAAAGTTGGTCCGAGTGATTTCCAACTTTGCCAAGTAACTTGCCCTATTATTTTACCTGCCCAATTTTAATTTTAACCTTGTAGCTTCATAAGATTCATAGTAATTGAATTGGAAATTTTGTATGGCAGCTGCCCGAAAATGCGGCCGTAACATTTTGAAACTTCATATAAGTGATCGATTCATTATATAACTAACCGTGTGTAATTTTCATCCTCGTGGTATAATTAGTTTTGAAGAAATTCATATTGGTGGAAAAAAGTTGTATGTTAGCTCCCCGAAGCCTTGATCCGATTTTAACCAAAAACAATAGGGAACCTAGAAATTAAATTTTAACTTCCAATAGGAAGTCAAAAAACTTCTTTGTGTGAATTTCAAAACTCTAGCCCTTTTAGTTTTTGAGTTATCGTGCTGACACACAGACGGAGCACGGACGGACGGACAGGCATACATAGCTATATCGATTTTCTTTTCGATGCTGATCCGATACGTACCCTTGACACTATATCTAGCTCATCTAGATCGATGCGTTACAAACGGAGGAGTAATTTTAATATACCCGATGTTATATATGTATGCACGTGTATAATAATACTTATCACAAGTTTATTGCAATAAACTTTTTATTAGAGTTTTGTAAATTTAAAATACAATATTCTATATTTTTAGAACAAAGGTCGTAATTTAAAGATCAAAATACATCAAAATTTAGTTATAAGTATAAATACTTACTATAAATACGTTAATTAAATTAATCATAAATTTAAAATGTATACTTAAAAAACTTTTATATCCAGTTATTTTCTTTAAATTTAAAAGGATACAAACATTTTGATAAGTTAATGTTTAAATGCAAAATTAATGATAAGTAAAAGATAGTTGGAATAATAAATAAAGATATTTATTACCTATCTACAAGACTATAAAATAATCTAAATAAAATGTTCATTACCGGGATAATACTCCCAAGCCTTGGATAAAATTAATAGCTAATTTATTATTAAAATTTAGTATAAGTGAGTTAAATTGAAGATTAATTTTGTATGAGAAACAAAACAAAACAAATAATATAAGATGTTACCAATGTGATACACAACAGATTCCATGGCCTCGATGTTTGCATAGGATCCACCTGGAGGATTCCAGGTTCGCGCTATTCTTGTTATGCATTTTTAATATTTCCTTAGTGTATGGCCAATCCACCTCCATTTCCATCAGGTGATATGCTTCACTATTGATTCTATGTTTATTACAGTGTCCCAAAGTCTGCATTTATTATTTCGTTAATTTTTGAAATACTGTTAAAAAATTTTAATACATTAACAAAATAAGTTTACATTATTTTTATTTCTGTAATTTTTCTTCTTTTATGGCGCTACAGTCCGTTGTCGCACTTTGGGCTTTTTAATTATTCTCTTCCATCTCACTCGATCTTGAGATGCAGTTATCCAATTTTGCTCTTGGAGTATTGACACACTCGACGGCATCAATTCATCGATTTCTCAGCTTCCCTACTTTTTTTATCTATTTTCCCATTCAATAATTTCTTCAAAATGCGAGAGTCTGGCATACGTTGTATGTGACCGGCCCACCTAAGACGTTGTACCTTGATGAATGTCACAACATCGCTATCGGTGTATACATTGTATAAATCTGCATTGCGTCGCATTCTAAATTGGCCCTGATTGATAATTGGCCCGATAATTTTACGCAGTAGTTTCCTCTCGAAACGGGAAAGTAATTCACCTAAAACAAATTCACCTAAATAATTACCAATTTTCCTATTTTCTTAATTATATAATTTGACGAATATTAAAAATTATATTATGATAAGTATTCCTGCCGTGCATCAAAATAATATATTAGGTAATCAAAATTTAATTAACCTTGATAAGTTATGAAACACTAAAATGTATCCATAAGTGTTATTGTTATTCCAAATTTTATATATACTTACGTATTGTAGGTATATAAGTATGTATTTACCTTACTTTTTTTACATTTAAGAGCTATTTTAATATATATATTTCAATTAAATACTTTCAAAAATTTGATTTGTATTTAGCTTTTAATGGTTTCATGTTATAATTTTGTTATTCTTCAATATTATTAAATTATTATTATTTAATTACCCCAGCCCCTTTTAGTTTCGTGTTTTTCCGGAAAATGTTTTTGTTTTTCTAGTAGGAAAATTAATTAATTTTTTTTTTGGAAAAATGAAAACAATATTTTTAATGAATTTATTGAAAAGTGGTTAATGCACAAAATATTTATACAATGAAGCCATTGATACTTGGTAGATGGTAGGTATTTATTATTTTTAAATGGTATTTATAACTTTAAAATGTTATTTATAATTTAAGTACTTTTTGATTTAAAATAGTAAATGCTGCCAAGGCAGTACGAAACACCTTAAGACCTTTTGAAGCTTTGTTTGAGCTGAACGAATCGATTGAAAACCCAATATTTTTAAAAAATTAGTTTTATTTGTCCGCCCTCCTCATAGGATCTTTTGATGATCCCAACCAAAAAAATATGCAAATATACGAAAGCCTGGCTAGAAAACGTTTCTTACTTAAAGTCTATTAAAAACTTTTATTTCCTTTTAATACTACGTGCATTACCGAGATCCGAATCCAGGCCTCTTAAAAGGCTATCTTACCATTGTGCGATTATTTGGTTAAATAGTACTTACATTTTATGATCTTGTATTTACATCTTTGTACAGTTGAGCAGTCAATACTTATATGCAAATAACGATTCAATAACCTAAAGCTCAGCTTAAAGTTAGAAGAAGAAAACCGAAAGCTTAATATTACCTTAAGTTATTTCATATAATGAAAGTAACTTTACAAACGAAATATAAGAATTAAAATTATTTTGCCTTATTTAGCACATAACACCCAATTTTTTTAATATTTTTAAACAATAAGTTTTTAACCTCAAAACGCTTTATAAAATAGGTTAAATAAAATTTTTTTTTAAATATTTTTTTTATTTTTCTTTTTTTCATTTTTCGGAACTAAAACTTAAAAATAAATCTTATTAATTATGAATGAATTGTGCTTTTTATTTGTTACCTTTAGGCAATTTTTTTCTATAATTTCTAAGTCGCACTTCATTAAATTCCTAACAGAAATTATTTTTGTACCTTTAGGTACTTTTTTTAAGGTATGACCTAATAAGTTTTCTCAGGGAGTTCTGTTGAACATTGTTCTGTATTTTTTTTTTTATTTTGCTTGTACTTCATTCAACTTTTAAAAATAATCGTGAACAAGAAACTCTAAAGGAACAAAATAGAATAGAAGAATAAAATTTATTGAAAATTTATAAATAACAAAAAAACGCCTCGTGTCCACTTCAACTTTAGGCTAAAAAAATTATAAATGTAAAAAAGCCAATAAAATTAATCTGATAATTATACTTTATTTATTTATTTATTTTTATTTTAATTAGAAAACTTTTTCTGAGCATTTTAATTTTTTATTAAGTTCCGTTTTTATATTAGTTATTCTTCGAGAGTTCAATTTTGGCATTTAAGTGGTGGGCCGAGGAAATATTAAAAGATTTGATGACTTAATGTATTTACATTAAATTACTTTCATTAAATTATTGAATTAGAATCAATATAACTAATTTACATCATTCCAATATTGTTTTAAAAACGTTAAGGAATTGCCGTTAGAAAAGATTAGCTTTGGATAGAATTTGAAGATACATTATATGGGCGCCTTAACTAATTTTATTATGAGAAAAACATGAGGAAGCCTAGTATTGGATGTTGAAATAAACCAATGCTAACTGATAATCATTTCAATTTCACATTTCTACTCTTTTAAATTGCCCTTATAATCAAAAGAGATAACCTAGGATGAACTGATCATCAAACCAGTGGAAATTATGATTCAAAAACATATGGATTAGTTCTAGTTCGTTTATCAAAAGATAAATGCAGAAGAGTTATAGAATGTGGACATCATAGAGCTAATAAAACTTCATCATAATTTGATTTAAAAGTTTTGAAAAGTTCTTATTTATGTAAATTGTGAACTTTTATAACTGCTTAGTACTATATAGTTTTTAATTAAGTTAATGTACTTTTTCTCATTGAGTAATAAAATTTTTTATCACTTCTTTCATACTCTGTTATTATACCAACAATTGAACTTTAATTAGTTTTATTTTTTTATAATCAATTTATATATAAAGTTTTTAAATAAATCTCTATTTCTCTTCTTCCCCTGGTTACGAAATTACATGAGTTGATTGAAATATAAAAGAAAAAAATATTTTTTCAAAAACCATTTACTTTTGAGAATTAATTTTTCATATAATTTAAAAATTTAAAAATTTTTATGAATTTGAATCATTGTACTTGTTGCATGGGGTCTTGATGCCATTTTAACTGCATCTGGTAATAAAAGTTCTTTGGAAGATAAAAAAAACTATTCATAATAAAATAATCAGAAAAGAAACCATAGGATGATAATGATAATAATGACCTAAATTTTTTTCATTTCTGGTTAACAAAAATTTGTTGAAAAGAGATAGAAACAAATATTAATCGGAAAAATTAAAAATTTTTATGGCCCATAATACTCAATTAGTGTATTAGAGTGCAGTTGTATTGTTGTTCAATAAAAAAAAATTAAATCTATTTTTGTGTTACAAAGAAATGTTAAGCCGTTTGATTAATAAAGAATTATTTAAGATTTTATACAATTTTTAAAATAAAACATGTGCTTAAAAATTTTTAAAATTATGGTTAATTATTAAAATTTGCAAAGCAATTAATAAAAATTGAACAGAATATTTTAAGTGACAACAAGGAAACACTATAAGTAGAATATTTTATGATTCCATTGATTTTGGTGCTATTTCAAATATTTCCAACGTGTCTGGATTTCCTTATCAAGAAAGGTGTTTTAAAACAATTTATATATCAAATATGTCATTAGTAAGCAGTTTTTATTAATAAAAAAATGTGACGCCTATTATGTGATTAAACTTAAGGAAGTACCGTTATCGTTTTTATTAAAATAATAACATATTTTCCATATAACTATACTTATCTCCACTTCCCTGCATTATAAATTACATCACCATTTTTTTTAACATAAATCGATTGATTTTTCCTTTCATTCCAACCTTTATCCAAATCACTTTCAATAACTTGTATATTAGATAAGTCATGTTTAAAATAAATGATCGGACAATTTTCAATTAAATCCCTTATCCCTCATAACTCCAAAATTCTTTATTTTCCTAAACCCAATTCCCAGTAATCGCTTCATATCCTTCCCTTAGAACAAAGCTGTATATTTATAATACAGGTCCCATCAAAGTTGCTCATGGTTCAAAATCGGTTGTAGCTTAAATGTGTTAAAGTTGCACAGCTCCCACAGGTGGCTTTTCATTCCCTTGAAATAAAAAACATATATTAATTTTGATTTCTTAACAAAATAATTTAATTGATTGAATTCATGGAATTTATTTATTGATAAGCAATTCAATAAGTAGATCTATTACCATTTTAACTTGACGTCAAACATCTAAGATTGACATTTTTCTGGCCTCAAGTTCTTTAGAACTTTCTATGATGTATGGAAAATTTCTTTCTTTGCTGACCAAATACCATCGAGTTTAAGAATGTGACTGAACTTCCTTCCGGTGATTTGCTTCACTATTGGTTCTTCGTTTGTTAGTGCCCACAAATCTGCATTTCTTATTCTGTTCGGCCAAAATATTTGGCATACTAATCTCATATGTTTTAAATATTTCACGTATTTAAATAAAACTACTTACAATTTCAAAGCTAAAATGTAATTTTCTAACAGATATTTATACTATAAAATTTAATTTACAAAACGATTTATTCTAATTTAAAACAATTTATTAAAACTAAAAATTAAAAAAAAAAACCATTTTAGAAAATCGAATTTTATCCAAATATGTAGATCCGATTTTTTTTTTTTTAATTTGTTTTTTTGCGATGACCTAAAAACCAAAATTTTAATATTTATCGCATTTTCTATTTTTGTTCTTACCATATATGGTTAAAAATATTAAAAGATGTTACCATAAAAAAATTTTTCTGACAAATAACTTCACGCCAAAATTTTTTTTAAAACAATTTTCTGTCAGTTTTGTTTTAAAGTTTTGTTTTAAAAATGCAAATGATTTTACATGACTCTTAGAATTCATAATATAACTTTGAACGTTTTTTGTATAATTTTGAATACGAGTCACGTTGTTGTCATTTTAAAAAAAAAAAATAAAAAAAGAAAATAACAATTTAAAAACTTTAATTTATTTTTATTATATGTATGTACTTTACATATTCGATTTTCAAATTCTTTGTTTGAAAACTTCTTTAAAAAATTTTTTCGAATTCGATTTAGTTTTATAATTTATTATAAATTGCAAATTATATATTTATTATCAATTGCATTTTTTAAATTTTCTTTTGAAATATTTATTTTATGACTGAAATGAACTCATCATAATTTTTTTAGCATATTTTCAAGAAAATTTTGAATTTTGACATTTAATTTGACGCCTGTCCATCTGTCTGTCTGTCAGTAGGTGCAGGTGTATAGAAAACTTTACTACGCTGAAATTGAAAAGAAATGAGATTTTAAACACATATTTAGGACCTGTTGCAATTAACAATGTGAACCTTTTTTTTTATTTTTAGTAATTTTATAATAAATTTGATAACCTTGAAAATGAACCATTTTTATTTGGAGTGAAAATGCTCACTCAATTTTTTTTTAATAACAGCATTTTTTATTTTAATTTGATGTTAATTTTGACTTCAAAATATCTTTGTAATATTTTCTATTATTGTAATTTTGCATGTATTTAATATTTCATCAATATTAAATCGAATTTATTTTTCAAAGCACTCCAAAATTTTTCATTGTTGTCAGTTTTAAATGTCAGTCATTGAGTGAGGTCATGTGGGAGATTGATTTACTCTATAACTACTCTATAACTAATTTGAGTGTTGCCACACTCTATTTTAATTCACAGTTATGTGAAACTCAGTTTTTGCAAAATGTTCTACTAGAAGTAAAAATTTCTAAATACCTGTAATTTGAATATTTGCCGGCTATTGTTTGAAGTAAAACCCAAAATTTGAAGCCCCAGCATTATATTTTACCATGTGTTACCATCTTTTCTTAATTAACTACAAAGGTTTTCCTTAAAATTAAAGAAAATAACTGTTAAGTATTTTCTTATTTCACAATATTCTAAAAAAAAGGTAAATTTTAAGTTTTGTATAGTTATTGTATGTATTGCAGGTATATTTTATATGTAAGTATATATTATAGGAAAGAACATTGTATAATATCAAAGATGTTCTACATTAAAAACCTCTAGATTATTTTCCATCTCTTTTTTTTAACTATAGAATCATTCATAAATATCCTATAATATATATTGAACTAATTTTTCTAAAGTTGAAGTTGACGTAAGATATTAAATGTTATGTCAAATTGTTTTTGTTGTTTCTACATTAATTAAATATTCTAAATATGATCTCAGATTAAAAAATTCATGATCTGAGATTTTCTAAATTTGCAATACAAAAAAAAAAAAATAAAATAAAATGACAATATAATAAAATAAAATATGAAACAAAAGAAAGACATTAGGAAACTACAACTATAAATTAACAAATAAATTAATTTTTATGTTCCTAATTTAAAAACTAAATAAAAAATTTAAATTGTATCATTTATTTTGTCAAAGCAAAAAATGCAGGGATAGTAAACAATTTTCCTAAATACTTAATAGTATTTACTCAATAATTGAGCAGTTTTGTTAGGTACCTATTATTAAGTACTTAGAAGTACTTATCAAACGCTAAAATTTCATTGGAGCCTAAAAGTCCGAACTTTTTTAATATAAAAGTTTTAAAAATTAAATCATCAATACTAACATTAGTTATTAGAGTGATGAAGTACAGTGAAAGTTTAGGTATACTAGATGAATACTTATAAGAAACTAGTACTTAATTTTGACTCATTATCCGTGTATTCAGAAAATTTGTAAGTAATTATATAAGTAAATAAAGTAAATCTTATTACTAGCTTAAAAATTAAATTTGAATCATAAGGCACAACTTTTCAAATAAAGAGTTAAGCAAGTTATAGAGTAGAGCAATTTCACTCATAACCTCATTCAATGACTGACATTTAAAACTGACAACAATGAAAAGTTTTGGAGTACTTTTAAAAACAAATTGATTTAATATTGATGAAATATTGAATACATGTAAAATTATGAAAATAGAAAATATTAAAAAGATATTTTAAAGTAAAAATTAACATCAGATTGAAATAAAAAATGATAAATAAAAAAAAAAATTGAGTGAGCATTTTCACTCCAAATAAAAATGGTTCATTTTCAAGGTTATCAAATTTATTATAAAAAAATTACTAAAAATAAAAAAAAGGTTCACATTATTAATTGCAACAAGTCCTAAATTTTAGATTGTTTTTAATAAAACAAGTATTAGAACAAAAACAAAAACTATATTAAACATTATATAAACTGTTTGTTAAGCTGAGAACTTGGATTCTTAAAAAACGTAATACTTATGAATCAGTGTTTGATATAATTAAAAAAAAATAAAACACAAAATGGAATGATGTTTTTTTTTGTTTTAAAGATGCAGGTATCAGATAAAAAATTTTTTAGTTTTTTTTTCAATTCGTTAAAAATTTGCAACATTGTATTAATTGAAAATTATCGCAAATTACAGAACAACAAAATGATGTCAGATGCTTCTATTTTTTTTTTTTTTTATATTATATTTTTATTAAATATTTTGTATTGAAAATATTTTGATCCATAAAAGGTATTTTGAACTTAAACTAATGATTATTAACTTAAACAACTTAATTAAGAAGTATTCGGACACATCTTAAATAGATGAATGACTGAAAAGTGTCAAATGTCAGTCATGAAATGTCAAAGAAATACTACATATACATAAGTATAATACGATATTTTGACTTAAGAACAAAAAGACAGATTTCATAGAACTCATTGATTTTAACTAAAAACACAATGTTAAAGTAACGAGTTATTAAGCGGTAGAAACGTCACGAAAAAAGCCTATAGAATCTTAAAGTGACTCATAAATACTAATAAATACTAAGTATTAAAATTTAATATAATGAACACAATCATCACTAATTAGAGAACAATGAACAGACCTACTAAAAATTTCCAAAAAAAAAAACTATAGTCTATTGAGCTTTTGATAATTTATTAAAAATCTTTTGACAAAATTATGTTGTAATAATTTCTAGCATTAGCAACTAATCGTCAATTTATTGTTACTAATTTTTTCACGAGCCTAAAAAAATTTGAAACTTCCCGTTTCTAAACAAATCTTTAAAAAAAAAAACTATTTTTAATTGTTCTCTTGGATGTCCACCTTATATTTTCTATATTCGGATTAATTAATTGATTATTTTTACCAAAAATACAAAAACCAAAATGGTGAATAGTCTGGTATTGTAAAATTTTTAAAACACATGATTTTGTATAATGAAATATGTATATTATCTTATTGTTTCTAATAAAACTTTAAAAATTAACACAAAAAATTTTAGAATTAAATGATAAATTAATTTCTTTTATACTTCTAAGAAAAAAAAAGGTTGGGTAAATTTAAGTGTGACCCTGTAAATCTGGAAATAATTTTTTTTGTGTTGAAAACTACGAAAGAATTGAAAAAATGTAACGAATTTTATACTTGATTTACACTTTGTATATAATATAATATATAGTAATATTATATTATGTCATTAATTTTTAATTCCAATAAGTAGATATATTAAATCAAAGCTTTTTCATATTATATTATTTTATTGGAATGTATTTATTTGATATTATAACGTACTTTTATTACAAATGTAACAAATAGATTACCCATAACATAACCCATCCTTTAAAATATTTATTTTCAATTTAAAATACAGAAAATGAAAACAAGTCATTTATTGGGGGGAGGGATTTTTTTGCAAAATGCAATTTACAAATGGACATTTTATCTAATAAAATGTGTTTTTGTTTTAAATAAGAAATTGATGTTATTGCGATAACTGACAATCATATAATAGAATGAAAAGTATGAAATATAAAAATCAGCTCTTGAATCTGTTTTGATCTTTTAATATAGAAACGTGAAAATTTCGTAATTTTTAGCATATTTTCAAAAAATTTTGTAAAAATGTGCTTAAATAGTTTCACTCTGTCCGTCCGTCCGTCAGTCCGTCGGTCCCGTTTTTAACTATGATTAACTAAAAAATGTTAGCAACGGGTAGGTATTGCAATAAAAAGAATTTAATGTTCAAACTTTTTTCTGTAACCCCCACCGTTACGAAGCTACAGCCCCTCAAAGTCGGAAAAAGCCATATATTTAAATAGTTATAACAAGAGTTCTATAAGGTATATTTTCAATCTGAAAACGGTAAAAGACAGCTGTTTTTATAAGCTATATGAACTTTTAAATGTATAGGGTTACCATACAGTACTAAAATTTACCGTTATCTAAAACTAAGTTTTGCAAAATTTTTGGCCCTTCATAACTTCTGAACGTCTCAATCTAGAAACTTGAAATTTTGGGAGAAGTTAGATCCTCAGAAATAAGTAAGAGTTAGTTAAGAAATTTTTTTCTTCGCTTCCTGTTTAGGAGTACTAAAATTTACCGTTATTCAAAACTCAATTTTTTGCAAAATTTTTGGCCCTACATAACTTCTGAACGGTTCAAGCTAGAAACTTTGTTCAAGCTAGAATTTTGGGAGATGTAAGATCATCAGAAATTTAGGAGCTGTAAGGGGTCCAAAATTGAAATTTTGCTATTTTTTAAAATCTGTAACCTGAATACCTGTCCAATTTTTTTTTTATTATTGTACAAAATTTAAAGGTCCAACATAATATTTTACCATATGTTAAAGGTTTTTCTTAAATTTGAAAGTGGTTCTTTAAAGTGAAGAAAGTGTCTCTCAGTTTTACCAATTTTTGCTTAGATAGTAAAATTCTAAGTAAAATTCTAAATTTTAGTTTAATTTCTAGAACCTAAAAAATGGAGTGGGGGGGGGAGCAGTGAAGATAGATCTTTGGTAACCTTCCTCATAGAAAGGCTGTTAGGACTTAAAAATTAAAAATATACTGTTTTTACAAGTACAGTAACTTAGCAACCAGTGTATATATTTCCAAAAGTAAACTCTGTTTGTAACACAATATAATTTTGAAAATGTACTTTTTTAAAAACCCTCAGTTTTTTCCATTACTTGTTTTATTTATAAATTTAATGACTTTTACCAATAGCATTTTATTAAACTCGATTTTATTTTAGCAGCAACTTCTAATTTAGCACAGACTTTTAAAATTGACTTTTAAAAAATGATACTAATGACAATTTAAAACTGACTTTAAATTAATTGTGACAGTTTATTATGTCAAAAATTGATGGCGCTTTAAATTTCAAAAAAACAATTACATAATTCTTTCGCCTGCTTCTACCTAAAAAAACAAATCGTTATAATTAATAATAAATTCAAATGGCACATAAAAAAAGGTGTGTTTCACTTTCTTACCATAGTGTGCAAGTTAGGGAGCTGTCAAAGAATAATTAAATTACAAATTAATTCAGTTTATATCTACATTGTAAATATATTTAATAACTTGTAGGTATACATAAGGTTCGATTTCAACACAACCATGATTAAATTGCAAATTATTAAACACTTTAATCAAACGTCAAATTTACAAAGTACTTATCATCAAATAACTTTTAATAAAATATAATATTGGCAAAATGCCTTTCGTCAAATGTATAGTTACTCTAGATTATTTACTGTTAATAAATTCTCAGAAATGAGAAACACATTGAAATGTTATGAGAAAAAAATTATATTTACAATAATAATAAAAGTTAATTTTTTTTTTGAAATATAAGCAATATCGAATTTAATTATGCTCTAAATTCTGAGAAATAAAAATAATAAATAATAAAAAAAAAAATACAATAAAATAATTATAATTAAAGAGAAAATATGAATTAATATTATTAAAATAAATAAATAGTTTGATCTTCTATAATTAGTAATAAATCAACTGCATTGAATGTCAGTAATCTATAACAAGTTTTTGACTCATATGTCAAATCTTGTTTTTTTTTTTATTTTTTGAAAAAATTTCATTTAAATTAAAATGTGCTTTAAATTTAATTAAAATTATTTAATAAAATATTTAAAATAAAAAATTTCGATTATAAAAAAATGGAAAACATTTTGTTTAACTTCGAAAATGTATAAATCCAAAAATTATTTTGAATTAAACAACAAATTCTAATTTAAAGAAAGTGATTAGTGACTGTGATTACTAAAGTACGTACGTATTATATTTAAAAAAATCAAAACTCAATCAATTATTTACATAATAATAATAATATTATAAAAGTAAACAATTTATTATCATATTTTTATTTTAAAAAATAGTAATATTTATTTTTTAATAATTAAATAATCAATAATCCGCCCCAAATTCGATTAATCCCATAATATTTAATCGATTAAATTTGATTAAAAAATTAATTTTAATTTGTATTTAACTTGTTTATATTTATATAACAACTACTAACTTGTTACAAATGTTAACTAGTTAATATTTATTTAATTTACAACAAATTTTTCAAAAAAAAAAACAAAAACATAAAAAACATTAATTGGATAATAATTAAAAGTGATTAAAAAAATACAAAATACTTAGATAATGACTTAAACAAATAATAATATTCTAAATTTTTAATATGTTAAAAAAATAAATTAACATAACTGAAGTTGACGTATACTAATTAGAATCATTTATTTAATTAATTAATTAATACTTGTTCTTACTATATACTTATGTTTTGAATTATTCAAATGATTTGAATCTATGTTTAAAGTATAAACCTACAAATTAACATTTTAAATTCAAATTACTTATCACCTTGAAAATTCACAATTATTTAAATATTAAATTAACTGCTTTTATTAATTAATTTGAATTAAATTAAAATCATTTCATAGTTTTTTAACTAAATAATTAATGTGCGTATACATAATTTTATAATAATTGTAATTAAGTATAAGAATCGATTCAATTTAATTGATTTACGATTTTATTATCTTATTCACAAAATTCTTTGAAATTAAAAATTTCGAATATTTGTTAAATGCTAATTAATTTTTATACCCGTATGACTATATAGTCAAAGGGTATAATAAATTTGCCATTACATTTGTAACGCAGAGATGGAGGGGGGTAGATATAGACTCAAGTGTATGGATCGGATCAGAATCAAAAAAAAAATCGATTTAGCTATGTATGTCCGTCCGAACGATAACTCAAAAACTAAAGGAGCTAGGATCTTGAAATTTTCGCAAATTCGTTTTTTTGCAATAGCCGTCATTGCTATTTAAATCCAGCCATTTTGGTCCATGGGTTCGGGTGGCTGCCATACAACTTCTTTTTTTATATGAGTATTTCTTTGTACCTATTACAGCTACGTGTCTGAAATTTTGGCAAAAGTAGTTTAGTTCTATGAACAAAGTTTCTGCAAAATTTGGTTGGTCTGTTGCAGTGAGTTCGAGTAGCTGCCATACAACTCCTTCTTTTATATGAGCATTACTCTGTACCTATTAAAGCTGGGTGTCTGAAAATTTGCCAAAAATAGTTTAGTGTAATGGCCAAAGTTACTGCAAAATTTGGTTGGTCTACTGCAGAGGGTTCGAGTAGCTGCCATACAACTCCTTCTTTTATATGAGCATTATATTTCACTTAATAAAGCTGGTATGTTTGAAATTTTGCCAAAAGTAATTAATGTTTATAATAATAATGATATAATGTTTATATAATGGTCATACGGGTATCCCAGAGTTGACACAGTCTACTCTACTACACTCTTCCTCGTTTTTTTAATTTAAGATTCCTGATTATTTATCTGATAGATAAATTTATTTAGACAAAATTGTTAATTGTAGGTAATTTTTTTTTAGAATATAGATATTTTGAAATATTTTTTCAGAAATATTTTATTCATTACTTTTAGGTACTTAATTTACAAATTAAATTTTATAAGTATATTTCCTAGTATTTGTTATGTAGGTATTAAAAGGTTTAACTTTTGAAATGTAATTAATTTAAATTAAAAGTTTTCAATTTTATCTAAGTTGAATTTTAATATAAATTTGATAAATTAATACCTGGAAATTCAATTAATTTTTCATAATTGAGGAATAAACTAAATGTAGGAAAAACAGAATTTGACAATTAAACAATTGTTGTGATAGTTAAAAGTCAATAAGTACAAGGGGGCTGAAAATTGAAAAAATCAAAAAAAACAAATGTCTATAGGTTCCTCTTAAGTATAAGTACTTGAGCACATTAAATTATTAAAATCTGGATTTTAAATCCAATAATTCTATAAAATCAATAGGTACTCCTAAAAAAGTATTAATTTTGACATTTCTCTATGAAAAATCGAAAAAAAATTTTGACGTTTATGTATGAAATAATTCAATTTTGAAAATTATCATTCAAAATATCTAATTTTGATATTTTGTAATTTTGCAATTTTGTAATTTTGCGATTTTGAGACGTTCGCTTTTCGGGTTGAGTACGTAATCCCAAATCACAAAATCCGAAAGTAACAAAATCCCAAACACAAAATACAAAATTAAAATATTCAAACAAAGTTTTAGCTTATAACAAAATCCCAAATCAAAAAATACCAAATTACAAAATCTCTAATTACTAAATCTTATTCCACTTGAAAAAAATTAAAAATTCAAAAGTCAATGGCTATATGATTTCAATTCCTAAATCATATATATATATATATATATAAATATAGGTATCCGGCTAGTTTATCGCAATAATAAATTCACAGCAAAGTTCATCGCAAGCAATTCATCGTAAGCAATTCATCGCAAGCAATTCATCGCAAGGAAATATTTCTCGCGAAGTTTATTGCGATGAATATCCGATACCTAATGTAATATTGGATTTTAGAGTTGAATTCTAAATCAGGATTACCGCTTTTTCCAAAATATTTATATGTGTGTTTGTATATACAATGTTAGAAAAAAAAAAATCGCGCGATTGTTCTGGCTACCAGAGTTAAATAATTAAATAATAATAAATTGCTTACGATGAATTGCTTGCGATGAATTGCTTACGATGAATTGCTTGCGATGAATTGCTTACGATGAATTGCTTGCGGTGAATTCCATCGCGATGAATTGCTTGCGATGAATTCCATCGCGATGAAATGCTTGCGATAAACGAGCCTAGAATCTAAATATATATTATGGAAAAATCATATAATCCCAATTTTTAATCAAATCTAAAATTCTACCTAATTTAGAATTTTGCATATACATATTATTATGTAATATGTATACATAGATATTTTGTAAAAGGCATATGACTGTGATTTTAAATTCAACTCTAAAATGCCTTCTAGTTTTAAACCTAGTATATACATAATATTTATATAAATATTCTTGAAAGGGTGCATGGTATTCCGGATGTTTAATCGAACTCTAAAATAAATACTAACAGTATGTATGCTTACAGGCTTTTCAACAAAAGTATTAAATTTTGACATTTGTCAAAGAAAAATAGTGAATTTGTTCTAAAATGTTGACGTTTTTATATGCAGAAAATCAATTTGAAATTTTATAATTTTAAGATTTTGTGTTTGGGATTTTAATACGATCCCATATTTTTCGAATCAAAATCGTATAAATATTTTTTATTATTATTGGAAAATTTTCATAACATATCATAATTAAACATTTTAAAAATAATTTATACTAATTCCTATTGACAAATTTTGTATGACAAACATAAAAATTACATTTTTATTATAGGTACTCGTATGTATAAAAAAATATTGCAGAATCAAAAATATTTAACTTAAATGATAATTTAATTAAATTTTCAATTTAATAATAATAATAAATCCCACACTAATTATTTTCAAAAACAGAATAAATATATACGTAAAAATTAGATATTTTGATAAAATTTTATAAAAATTAAATATCTAGTGCCATTTTATTACCTTAAATGGTTGTTGTCTTGGTTACGTTCATTAATTTATTTCATAAATAATAATAATAAAAAAATTTTCTTAAAAATGTTTTAAAACTAATTAGTTCTGATTACTTTGCTAATTGAAACATTAAATTTTGTGCTACTTTTTATTTTTTTTTTTTTAATTATTATTAGAAAATTTTAAGTATTTAATTTACCAAAAAAAAAAAACAGAAAACAAAATAAGAAAATTAATTTAATAAAATTATTTTCTAAAATTAGAAAATAAAAATTTTCCAAATTTGGTTTTCTTGAAAAATCAAACAACATAAGCCGAATAAAATTAAAGAAATTTATTTTTGGAATATAAAATGAATTTCATACACTTAAAAATTGAATTTTGGTCGTGGTTTTTGTTTATAAAATTTAATTATAAGCACATTTTAAAAATTGATGACTAAATTTTATTATACGTTTTAATATGTCCATTTGTTCGTTCGGATTTTTACAAAGTAATGAAATTTTAACTAAGGATAAAACAAGTTGCTTTAGTTGCAAATCTACCCGTTGCGGAGCTACAGTCCTCTAAGCTCATAGAAGCTATGTATTATGCATAGCAAAATAATAATTGCTATGTAACACACATTTTATATAATTTTGGTATTTCCTTAATCTGGAAAAACCAAACGATAGATGTATCTATACAAGTTTTATAAATACCTACATGTCACACATATAAAGGGTTGCCAGATGATATTTTAATTTAACATTCTAGGAAACTCAATTTTTTTGCAAAATGTCGACCTCTTATATCTTTCAAGCAGTTTAAGTTATAAACTTGAGTGGAGTTAGATCTTTGGGATTGAGTAAAAGTAAGCTGTTTAAGAAAAAATTTTTGCGTTGCCGCAAGACCTTTACTAATTGTCTAATTGATTTTTTATTAATAAGTATACCAAAATGTAAGTTTTAACATTATTTTTTAACATGTGACAGTTTTTAAAACCGTTTTTCTGAATTATGAATTGTAAAAATGTGCTTTTTTAAAAACCCCTCTATATTTTCCATTACTTGTTTTTTATTAGATGGGAATTAAATTTTATGTCTACTCTCAAAATTATTTTAAAATAATTTAATATATATTTTTTATATAAAACGTAAGATATCGGGTTTTTCTTAGTAGCTTTAATTATTAAAGCTGAAATTAAATTTTTTAATTTGTTATAAATTTTGCTTTTAAAAGAAAACAGATTAAATCTTTTCAATTATAAAAAATTACTTAAATTAACAAATTTTAAAAAATATATTTTATTTAAGTTTACCATTCTAAAACTGTAGTATATAATTATATAACCATAGTGAATTCAGATTATCTCTTAGTTTATTTTTCTTGTACTGGAGATTATCTGAGCTCAATCTGATTTTTTTTTTTTAATTTTTTACTTCTTACAGTTGTTGTTTGATTTGAAAGTAACAAAAGTATCCAAAGTATCTGTTTAGGCTAATATTACTCTTACTTTAGATATTGCATACTTTTGCAAAAATTTTTCTCACTTCATCGGTCGTAAAAAATATTGGCATTTTTATAAATTTTATTTTCATAAACTAAATTCAGAATTATAATCTACAACAATGTGCTAAATATATCTAGTATATAAAGTTTGTATATGTATAAGGTAGTCCCAACTTTCGACTAATTATACAATAATTACCTAAATTTTTTTGAGAGCTTTACCAGCTTATGCCTGAAGAAAAATAAATTCAGTAAAGATTAATCAATAATGGATTAGCTGTCTTTAGGAGATTTAAACTTTCTTCTAGAACTAGTGAAATTTAGGTACTTTTGTACTTAAATAAACTAGGTATTACTGGAAAAAGTATTCAATAAAATTTATTGTTATTGGTACTTAAAGCAAAAAAAGTACTAATAACAATACTGATACTGGATGGATCATTACCTTACCAGTTCTTACCAATATTTATTAGTCTTAGAAATTTTATTTTTCTAATGGTACTTACCAGTTCTTACTAACACGAATACTGACTAGTACTAGTACTTATCAGTAGCAGTAAGTACCGGTACCAGTAATTAGCACCAATTATTATACAACCAATACTTACTAGTAGTTAACCAGTACTATCAGTATTTACCAGAATCCAGTGCTTACCAGTACTACCAAAATCTACAAACTAATGCTAGCTTCCAGTACGAGTATTTTTACTGGTACTTGTATTTTTCTCTGTACCAGTTACAATACTTAAATTTTACTGAATATTTTTTTGAGTATCAGGACTGGTACTTGAAAAACACGAGCTATGCTAATAATATGATAATTGCCTTATCCTTGCAAGGTATTCAACGGTTATGTCTTCAGTTTTACAAATTCAGTGTTGAAATATGTTCTCAAGTCGAAGATTTGTAGTTCCTAACCACCATTAGTCTAATACGTAATAAAAAATTTCTTATTATGATTTTTGAACAAAACAGCGTATGGTTTTTTAAAGCAAGGAAAGGGAGGCAATTTAAAAGAATGAGTCGTTTCCTTTTTTAATTTTAATCAAAATTTAATTTTAACGGATGTCAAATTATCTTGTCCTCATTTCATAAAATTGTCATTTATTCTTAGATCTTTTACAGGTTATTAAAAATTCCTCATTCCATATTAAAATGTCCCATCGCATTTTTGTTCTTTTGTTATACGGTCATTTCAAGTATTCTATATAATATTGAATATATTTATTTAACCTTGAAAAATTATCAAGTCACTAACGACCATCAATTCATGATGAGCCAAAAAAAATTAAATAAAAAAACAAAGCGAGTTGTAAAAAAATACAAACTGTGAAAAATGAAATAATAAAATTTGACGCCTTAAAGTCTGGATTGTGCAAAAGTAAATCCTAAAATGTAAGAATAAATGAAAATAAAAATAAGTTAAATAGAATATCAAAAAATTTTATTGTTCCTGGCCTGTTTTATGAAAATGTAAAGAAAAAATTCTTAAAGATACGCACAAACATAATAAATCGTAAGTTGTAACTTAAGATTTTATTATAATGTTTTAAAAAAATATCTTTTTATTTCATTTTCATGTTTTTTTTTTATTTCTTTTGAATTTTAAGAATCTGTTTACTCCATATTTTGTCTCCTGGTATTTATTAAAAAAAAATTTTATACAGAAATTTTACAGTGCTTTAAAAAAATTTTGATAGGATCAGTGCTTTCTATAATTTCTTCGAGTTCGATTTTAAATACCGTTCCCTCCCATTACCTGACAACAACGAAGATATTGAAATTTAGAGCTTATAGATTTTCAAATATAATTTTTAAACCTTAAGTTAAATTCATAATATATATAAGTTTATGGTCATGGTAATGCCAAGTATAACTTACGAACAGTTGCATAGCTTTTGTAAAAACTGAGATGACAAACATTTATGTCTTCAAAGTCCTCTTACCACAATAATATTAAATTGTAAAAAAATATTAAATAATTTTATGGTCTTATTGCACCAATCACGTAACTCTAATCAAACGATAATTTTTTGATTAGATTTTGTTTCATTAGAATCAGCCCGGCCTGTTGTTTGGTAATGTGTGTTTTTCAGAAGTAGTTGAAGTGATTTTACAGTTAGATCGAACTGTTAATCTATAATAGAAGATTCTACGAACCTTTTCCAAAGTAGCTGCATATATTATATAGTAGTATATGAAATATATCTTATTAATTTTTCATGATATTAGGAATAAAAAGTCATGATATTAGGAAGAGTAGAGATTAGCAATGTGCATCAAGGTCACCTGCTACACAACACATATTGACATAAAATTTACTATGCATTTTTAAATAAATATAAATTAAGAATATAATTCACTAAATTACTGAATATCAGACCTGCATATTTCAAGTACCAGTACAATTACCGGAACCATTATGTACCATTATGTCGATGTCCATTGCAAATTCTTTTCTTTTCTCCTTCTCATTACTTTGATTACCTCTTAAACCTACTAATGAGTTTTAGATACTTATAAAATTTAAGTGTAAGTAAAAGATTCATGTAACTCACATACCAGTAACTCACAGAAAGTATTTAAATTTTGAGTTTAATTATAATTACTTTTGTCAATATTTTTTGGTACTTAATTAAGTATTTTCGTGTAATTAAGTATCTAGAATTCAATTATTTTTCAAGTACTCAAGAATTTTGCAAATAAATCATTTATAAAGTATTTCTGTGGAACTTATTCTTCGAAAATACATAAGTTTTATAAATATAATTACAAAAGTAATTAAACTTAAAATTTAATTACTTTCTTGGAATTGCAAATGTTTTGTAAACTTTGGAAAAGGAATTACTAGTTTCTTTTACTTGATTCTTTTGCATATATACTTAAATTTTGTAACTATTGAAATCTAAGTTATACTGGTACTTGACAAAGTAATCAGTCTCAAGTAATTGTACTTACAACTGAATTTAAATACCATTTTACACAGTATATAGGTCTACTAAATATTAATTTTATTTTTTAATCGATTCCACTTTTATTTATCTTTAGACGTCAAATAAGTACTATCATGTACTTGAGACATGATCCCGTTTTCTGGACAAGTACTGTACGTGACAATTTATTTATTTTTTATTTCTTCTTCGTTTCGCGTTTTACTATTTAATTTTATTTTCTTCCTAATAACACTATATATCACTCGACGCTTTTAATGGAAATGTTACAATTCGCAATTATTTCTATACATAAAAACATAATAGTTACGTATATGCGTTAAGAGACAGAAGCTAAGCTTAATCTTCGTCGTGTTGAACCAACATACGTAAAAACCTGTCAGACTTGTTCATTTCCATTTTTAAAACTATTCGGCAAAATGTACAAGAGAGTTTCATTTAAAAACATCATATAATAAGAATATCATTTTAATACCGCGCAACATCACCCACATATGGATGTTATGTCGCCAGTTCTTTTTTATCATTTAATTTTTTTTTGTGCTACTGTATATAGAATGAGTTGGTGGTCGGTATTTAGTGATTGTCTTTTTGATTAAAAAGAGAAGCCGACAAAAAAATCTGTTGTCTTTTATCTCTTTTTAAATTAATTTCTGATTTAAAGTTTTAGTTTTACCGCTTTTCAAGTGTTTCATACTACCACACATTAGTATCTGATCTGATCACTCTAAGCATCAGGCAAGTGTTGGAAACTTTTTCTTATGTTAAATAAAGTTTAAATCATTTTTATAATTTTTTAGTTGGAAAAACTGAACTTTTTTTTTATAATCATTTTTAATTTGATGTGAAATAAAAAAAAATGTTAAGATACTTATCAAAATCAAATACATTATAAAGTTATTAAATATGGATGAATGAATTAATGAAAAAAGTATTCAGCTTCAAAGAAAAGAATTTAAAAAAAAAAGAAAATTAAAATTACTTATCACTAAATTAAGTATGTATATAAGTATGTATATCTTAGTTTCGGGATTTAAAATAAGCAGAATATTCGCTAAATTAAGTTTTTGATTAAAGTAATCAAGAACTTTTTTATTTTCTCTTATCATCGCATTACTATTCATTTTATTTGATGAATTAAATTGTATTTCAAAACTGACATGTTTTATAAAAAATTAAAAAGAATTTAAAGATTTAAAAATTAAAAATGTTACGCATGATTTATATTTAATCTGAAATCCGTTTAATTAGTTTGGAATTTTCTATATGGTTGTTTAACCAGTTGAAATCTTAATGAACAATAAAGTGGTTAGATTCAAAATATATAATATACTTATTAACTGAAAATGAAATTTCAGTAAGAGCTTCGGATATATTATTAAGAAGACGATTGTTAATTTTGTAATATTTTATCGATTTTGGTTTTCAAAGACTAACTACTAGCAACAAGCTGTTACACACCCTGGAGGAGCATAGAAAACTTTTATATCGTACTCTGTTGTATACCAATTGTTTGATTTCTGTTCATGTTTTCCCACAGCTTCAATTTTTTTTGCAACTGATTTTCTCCAAATTATATTTGGTCTACCGACAACTCTCCCCCTGCGGGTTCCATTCAAGCGTTGTCGCGGAAAGGTTTTTGTTGGTTTCCGAAGGGTATGACCTAGTCATTTATTATACATCCATTTATTTCTTCTTATTTGACAAAGTAGGGTTTCTTGCCGTGGGATGATTAATATTGTTCCTCATACGTTGTTCTTCTAGGTCATCTTATATTATTTATTTTCCACAGGAATTTATTTTTCAGAGGTCTGTTTGGTGTTGAGTGTTTGGGGAGCGATATTTCACTGCCGTAAAAAAGTTTTGATTTTAGCCATGCTTCATATTTTCTTATTTTCGTACCTCGGTTTAATTGTGATGATCTCCAGATTTCCGGAGCCTCGAGTGCTATTCTTGTTAATTTTATAAGGGCTTTCATAGCTCTAAATAAAGCACCAAGTAACATAGATATAGTAAAGTACGATATATTATATTAAAGAGTCAAAATATTACTCATGAAGTAAAAATATTTAGTTATGATTTCATTGTCTTAATTTTTTCCCTAGGAAACATAGGGTTTGAAAAAGATATTGTAACATTATGGTATATACTTTTCTTAAATAAAGTTTTGTCTTAATATTGAAAAAAGATGTAATTAGAAAAAACAGTTAAAAATCTGAGCAATTGTAAAGCAATTCATATCAGTCTAGGAACTTTTTTCTATGCTTTTTACGAGGGAAGAATTACTGTGCATTTTTTTTCTGGGTAATGCTGAGCTCTAAACAACTAAAAGCGTCCTATTTTAAAAATATTTTTTAAATCTTGAATGTACTTTAAATACAAATTTACATTTTGGTTTTTTAGATCCGGGATGGGAAGGGAAATTGGCGACGGTTACAAATAAACTGATGATTAAAATAAAGTTTAAGAACTAAAATTTACTTAATATTTGAATTTAGGAACATATCTGTTTAGAAAATTTAGTATGTTATAAGTTTAAAAAGTTGAAATATGTTCGTAATTCAATTTATTTAACATACCTAAAATAATATTTCAAATAGTAAAATTTATCTTGAATCAACATGGACTATCCAAAAATATATTTTGAAAAACAAATTAAAAATTTTAATTTTTCCCTCGGGACACATTTAATATTTCACTTTACCCTGATAAACTTAAATGAAACAATATCAAAACTTCAATAACTATACATGCAAATTTTTGACTACAAAATACTAGGTCAAATCTGAAATAGAAATAGATAATAACAATACAATATACAGTGTATCATCTAGTTTAAATATATTTAAAGATTATGTGGGTACACTCGAATCTGGTCTATTAGAAAAAGAAATTTACAGAAGTTGTTGCTTAAACAGTTGACCATCTAATTTAGGAAATTTCAGACGTCTACGCTTTAATTTTTTATAATAGTCTAAGCGAACTTGTCACGTTTTTTGAGAAAAGTTTAGTTGCTTAATTAGAGTCTGAAATGGTTATCATATTCAGAAGGTCTGCGCGGACGGACGAATATATGGATCGAAAAACAAACGAACAAAAAACGGTCACACATAGTTGAATTGATCCAATTATGGAATACCTAAAATGTTAAATATATATTTGTATGAATTTTTGAATTTTATTACTACAGTTAGATTTAGACAAAGTTTCAGTGACTTAATTAGATCATAAGTTATGGTGATTTGTTGAATTGTTGATTTTCGAATCCGCTTGGCATTTTGTTGATTAAATCGAATTGTCATCTTAGCTCTCAAAATTTTTAAGCTATCGTGTGGACGAATGGTCACGCAAACAAATGGACGGACAAATAAACAAACAAATAAAGGACGCTCATATTTAAATCAACTCACTTGCTGCCTCTGAACCTATCCACAAACTTGCGCCTACATCTTCTTTAAAGCGTTGCAAGGCATAGTACATAGTACTAGGTATACCCTTAGAAGCATGTGCTTCCTCGTATTAAACGTTTTATAAAAATAATTTATTCAGAATTAATCACTTCTATTTTATTAAACTTTTTTTTCTATTTATTTTTTCCAATTTTCCCAGTTTTTTTCTATCACTTTTCAATCATATTTTAATCAAATTACTTCTTTTTTTCCAATTTCAGGTGCGGAGTCAAAATAATCAGAAAAAAAAAACAGGAAAATTTATTCAAAATTTTCAATTTACGCATACACGCATCTTATATAATAGAAAATGTATCTTTATCTGCAATGAAGTGAACATATCACTGTTCTGCAAGATATTTAATTTCAAATTATCTATTTTCATTTTTTTTATTTCTTAATTTTCTTAAATTTTCCCGGTTCACCCGGGGGGAAATTTTCAGAAAATAAAAGAATTCCAATACGAAAAAAAAAACTGTAACGATGTGAAAAAAAAAAGTTTATTACAAAAAAAAAAATGAAAAGAAAAGGAAAATTAAATTTTGATCGAAAAATTATTTTTCCATACTAATACATTTATACAAAATAAATATTAAAATAAAATTAAATAGAAAAATCGAAATTAATTTTTGAAGAATTTTGAAACTTCCTCAAGGGAAGGGAAATTTTTTAATATTTTTCCTGCCTATAGTTAAAAAAAAAAGATAAAAGAAAATACTAAATTTTCTTCCTTTTGATTAAATAAGTATTTTACAGTTAAAAAAATATATATATATTATAATTAATTTTCATAAATTTTTCCTAAATTACACTCGAGTAATTTTTTTTTATACTCAAAAATACAAAAATAAAAATTGTCAATTAAAAAGAGAATTTTTCCTAATAACTAACGGTAAAAAGAATAAATTTTTAACGGAAACAACAAAATATAACAGTAAAAATGTTGAAAATACAAATGTTAGAACAAATTGTCACCAGTGACTCGGTTGATAATGATGAAAAAGAACATAAAGCACATCAACATCAACAACATCATCATCAACAGCATCAACAAATACATCAACATCAACATCAGCATCAACATCAACAAATTGTACATCATCAGAGTCCATCACATCATCAACATCATAATCATCATCATCAGCAACAGCAACAACATCAACAACAACAACAACAACATCAACATCAACAACAACAGCAACAACAAAATAAAGACCAAAGGCAACCTTTAAGTGGTACAAATTTTAAATCAGCTAGTCAAGGATCATCTCCACAAATAGGGTGAGTTATTTTGGAAATTTTTTTTTGGTTTCTAATTAAATTGTTAATTAATTTAAAAAGTTTAATATTACCGTTAATTGGTACTACACTTATCAAAATAATTATTTGTTTTTCAATTTCTATTTAATCTTATTGTTATAAAACACCAAGGGTATCTAAACATAACTTTCAAATATTCTGCAGCATTCTACTTGTTCATTCGGATAATAAAAGTTGTAGATTTAATGGCAGAAGAAAAATAGTGGATTTTTGTTTATTTTCTTAACTCACACTTCATCTATACTTTCGTCTTTACTAAATGAATTTAGTTTGATCCCATAATCCAGATTAATCCACTTGAACTTCACACTGAATGGGTTTTATAAAGTTTAGTGGGGAACTGAATGTTCAAAATTATTTATTTTATAAGTTAATATTGAAACACGTATTTAGCTTCTAAATCGTAACCTGTATTTACTCGGCGAGTGCTTCCAACAGTTTTATATCATACTTTTCTTCTTCTATTTACTTCCTTGTCAGATTAATACAGCTTAGTTCCGATGGTATGTCTTATGGTGTTGTTTAGTAAGAAATTTCGGTTGGTTTTTCTGAGCTTTTTACTATAGCAACGAGGACATAACGCGTCAATAGCTTCTCATCTAAAGACTTAATTTTCAGTCAATATTGCTTAGTCATTTAAAATTTTTAAAAAGTCGTTTTATGCTTTACAACTTACAATTACTAGTAGTTTAAGCATATAGAATCCTCTTTGCTAAGTATGTCCTAGGATCTTCCTTCTAATTGTTGGTAGCTTCTATGGTCTATCTTATTTTAATACTTAAAAGTTAATTTTTTCGGTTGCCTTGTTGGTTTCATAACAATATTACAACGCATCAATAGCTTCCCCACTTACAATTTGCAATCTCGTTGAATGGCAACAATCCATCTCTGGTAAGTGTCTGAGAACCTTCCTTTCTAATAGTATTTTCCGTCTGAATATTTTATTTAGAAATTATCTCCATGTATTGCTCTATGTATAACTTACAATCCTCAATTTTTTGTAAGCCCCGAACGCTCTATAATTATGAAGGTTCTCAAATTATAGATCAAATAGAAAAATCACTAAAAGATATTATTAAAAATTATATATTTTAATTTCTTCAGTATATTCTATTTCAGTTTTTCTCCATGTATTCCTCTATAACAATTTTCGTTTATAAAACATTTTACAAATAAAAAACATTTAATGATAATGAAATTAATGAAAGATATTAATTATTATAAGAACAGCATGACCTTCATTTATCACAACAGAGTATATACGTATCTATAATAAATATTATTAAACCTATAGATAATACTATAAATTTTCCCACTACTTTTAATATTAACAAATCAATAAAAATCGCAACTATATTTTTCGAAAATTCAAAAATTGCATGACTTTCACTCTTCTTTCAACAACTTGTGTTAAGTCTTTAAATCCATTTTCAATAATTATTTAAAAAATAAATAAAAACAACCTTTAATTGTGCTAATTTTAATTTAAACATGTTTAAAATGTATTGAAAAGCAAATGAAAAGAAAACAAGTGATGAAAAAAACCAAGGGTCCAAAACCAAAATTATATTGTGCTACATACTGAGTTTAATTTTGGAAATATATACACTGGTGACTAGGTTACTGCTTACTTATAAAAAGAGTAAATTTTTAGTTTTCAAGCCCTAATAGTTCGTCAATGCGAAAAATTGCCAAATTTCTCAAGGATCTGACATCGATCACCCCCTCCCTCCATGTTTTTAGGTTCTAGGAATTAAATTGTGAATTCCACCAAAATTTGGAGTTTGACTAGATTGAGCTGTTCAGAAGTTATGAGGGGCGAAAAATTTTGTAAAACGGTAAATCTTAGTACCATATGGTAACCCTATACTTTTGGCTTTAAAAAATGTGCAAAACAGCTGTCTGTTACCATTTTTAGGTTGAAAATATACCTTATAAAACTCTTGTTATAACTGTTTAAATATAGGGCTTTTACAGGGGCTTGTAACAGGGGCGACTAAAGAAAAATGTTTTAACATTAAATTATTTTTATTGCAATACCTATCCGTTGCTAATATTTTATAGTCAACCGTAGATATAAATGGACGGACGGAAAGAGTAAAACTATATAGGCACATTTTTACAAAATTTTTTTGAAAATATGCTAAACCAGAAAAATACCATTTATCACATACAACATTTTGTTATTGAATAATTTTCATATATGAAGTTTCAATTTCGTATCGTCTTTACCACTTTCCATTTTGTTATCCAATTATTTTGTTGCTTTCCATTTAAAATTCAAAAAACTTATCATCAACAGTTTTTCATCATAATTTACAAATTATGAATTTATATTAATAAATGATTTTTCATTTGAATTAGAGTGAGATAGATAGAATATGTTTGTTATTTAAAAAAAAAAAAAAGTGGTAATCATTATATTGGAACAACGAACAAACAATCAAAATAATATTTTTTAATAATATTTTAAAACCAATTTTGTTTGTCTATATTTATGTACTTATGAAATATGGTTAAGCAATTTCATTTTAAAAAATCGCGCTTCATAAAATTTCGTTGTTAGCAAGTTTTCAAAATCGTAGTTTTTTTTTTTAGCATTGTTAGCACCCTCTTTGGCAGAAATTATTGTGCCAATTCATTTATTATGGAATCAAAAACGCGTAACTTTAAAATTGTGTTTTTTTTTATTTTAATTTTTGTACCTGATATAATTATTATTGAAATGTAGAATTACTCAATTATAGAATTCCAAAAATGTTAAAAAACAAAAATATTTTAATAATTTGTTTTTTTTTTTGGATTTGGAAATACAAAACAACTGAAGAATTTCTATTTTAATGATAGTGTAAAGTGTTTAGAAAAATTCAATAATAATTTTAAACACGAAATTTTACATAAAAAATTTAAAAAATAAAAACAAAACAATGCATTGTTAAATTTTTTTACTTAAATAATCATTAGACAATAAAACTTCTCAAAACTGTGATTAAATGTTTGCTTTTGTTTTAAAAATTTGTATTATATTTTTAATATGGTGTTAGGTCTGCCAGAGGGTTCTGTTTGTTTTTAAGAAAAAGTGGGTAGAACGATATAATGCTTGATTCCATGAATAATTTACTGCCAAAATATATCGTTCAAGAGTATTGGGATTATTCATATAAGTTATATACTTAAAATAATCCTATGTTATGGGTTCACAGCATTTGGAAGACAGACGTTATACAAGCGTTAATAGTTTGATTACAAGAGTAGGAATTTGGAAGGATTTGGGTATAGGATATTTAGAATTGTCAGATTATGTGGAAAGGGGGTAATTGGATGTGATGTGAAGAAAAAATATGTTAATATTCTTCTTAAACATTTTTTTTTTTTTTTTCTTTATTAAAATTTTTTATTAAATTTGACACGAATGGTAATGCAAAAGGCCGTAACTAAGCTAGGGTGTATGGCCAATATTAATATTATTTATATATTATATTGTACACATATAAATAATCAATTTCGGAGAACACATTTGATGGGATATGTTTCCATAATATCAACGTTCAACTGTGTAGGGATCAGTATCTACTGCCCTGCTTGTCTCCTGAGCATCTACTGCCCTCTTTGGAAAACTTAGAGTGGAAGCATTAACTGGTTAATTTCTTTAGAAGAGGTGTTAATTCGTTCTAAATATCTATAAAACAAGGTTAGTGAATCCACTAACAAGTACGACAATTGCTATGGCCTATGTGAAGTAAGTGTTCAGGTGATATTTAGATAATTTGTAAGACAAATGATGCAAAGTCATCAGCTGGACAGCATTGAGTTTTTTGGTGTTGAAATCAACTTGTGCGATTAACTTAAAGTGAGTTTTTTGCTTGTGTTAATCCGATGATTAATGTTACAGCGACTATGAAATTTAGGGGAACAAAAGGGCACTGTCTATAGAAGAAATTATGTTTATAAAGAAAAAAAGTTGTATGAAAGTAACTCAAACCAGCCGATTGAACTGGATTAATTAAAAGATGCGGCTCTTAATATATCGATTTGGGAAAATTTCTGAATACGAGCTTTTTTAGCTTCTGAGTTATTGTACGAACAGATGGACATACATAGCTGCATGTTAAAGGTTTGATACAAAATATATTGTAAAGTTCTAATTTAGCTCTAGTGTTCTCCTTAAAACAAAGTGCAGATTAATCTCAAATACTCCTTTCAATTAACTTAATTTTTCTAATCATTTTTAAAAAACAAACAATTCCGACAGCCTTTATTATTATTCAAATTATTTAAATTTGTCACATTAAATTAGTTTTGAAATTTTTTAACAAAGAACAAGATTTTCTTCATGTCATTTTGTCATCACGTCAGCTCTAGTCAGCGCACTGTTTAACTTTTTAAATTGTGTCATATTCCTTTTGCAATATTGACTCTATATCATTTTAAAAAGTCATTTTAAAGTCTTCGCCTCCAGTTCAACTTAACAAAAAATCCCCCATATTAAATTTTAAAATCAGAACTCAAATAAAAATGCATTCAAAACGCAGATTTTAAATTTACAAAAACAAAAATTAAAGTTTTTAATTGGGAAGTTAAGAAAATGTTGTCAGAACATTGCACTCATAATCGTGACACAAAATATATTTTAAATTCAAAATTAATGTGGTCTTTGTTTCAAAACACACTTTCAAAATGCCACTTAACACTTTTGAACCTAATTTTTCATTTGTGATTTGTTTTTTTATATTTTATATTTGTCATATAGCAGCACTGTGTTCATTGCATTTTAAAATAATTGGAACTTTTAATAAGTTTTTTATTTTGTATTGTTTTTTGATTCCTGTATGTACAAATCAAGAGATTGGGAATAAATTAAAGGCGTTTTCATTGTGGTTCAAATACAAAACTGCTGATATCAATATCAGACATTTTACAAAATTATTCCTCAGTGAATATATAGTTTCTATTAAATTAATATGCTATATACTAATATAGGGTATATATTGTTTTCTCTATCTTTATTAGATTGGAAGTTCATTCACTTGTGTCTCTTTTTATTGATTTTTGTTTTTACTTGTACTTCGATTTGACTTGGCTAATAAGTTATTATATGGCATATGACTCTAGATTTTGATTACTTTCACGCGTAAATGAACTGATTGAACTTTAGTTTCAACATCAATAAAAAGATCAAAATTAATCTAAAGATTTTGATTCTATGTGTTGTGAAGACTTAAAGCATCAAATCAATATGACTCTGTAGTGCAATTAAAAACAAAAAAAATTAGAAGAAAATAAAATCAGAAAGTTTAATTTGTTTTCCGGTCCAGATAATGAAATAAAATTACTTTCAATGTAAAAGGCTTTGTTCTTAGTTCTATTGCATATATGAAACTTCAACAAATTTGAGGTTGATGATTGGGCAAAAGTCCCCGGGTCCAAAATTCCCTGGAGGCTTGTGATTCAAAAAATAAGTTAAAAGTCGCCGGTGGATTATAACTTCCGATGAGTGAGCAGAAGTCCCATAGTGAGAATATGAGACAGAATTCTCACAATTAAAACTCCAATATTGACTTATGATTCATAAAATTAGCCGGAGGTAATTAGAGGAGAAAGAAGAAGAATATCTATTGGTAACCTTTGGTTTTCTATTCCTTTTTTTTTCTCCCCGGGGAATTTTAACTCCAGAAATTTTTTGATCTCACCTCGAAAATCTAAAATCATTCTGAACATTCGAAAAAAAATCAAAGTTGTGGGAGATTATGAGACAGAAGTCCCACGATTAAAAATCGCACATTGACTTATGATTCATAAAATTAGCCGGACGACATTAGCGGAGGTAGAAGTAAAAAATCTCCTGGGAACATTTGGTTTTTAATTCCTTCTTATTTTCTCTCCGGGGAACTTTTAACTCCGGGACTTTTTCATATCGCCTCGAAAATCTGAAGTCATTCTGAACATTCGAAAAAAAAATCAAAATTGTGGGAGAGAACAAAATATCTATAGTTATAATAATATTTATGCAAATTTACTGCTATGTCATCTTTGAGATATGGTTCATTGATAATAATTTTAATAAATTGCATCATTGTTCTTGAATCTTGGATTTTCGTTTTCATTTATTTTCGATAATGATTGTATTGAATCCAATTATCTCATTAATAATCAAAAAACAAAATCCAATCCGAGAAAATTTTAAGAAAATTTAAAATCAAACCCAAGTGAATCAACAAATTTTTTTTGTATTAATATAATGAATTCTGTGGAGTCATTTTATTGCACACAATTTAAATATCTATCTATAGTTTGAAGACAAAGCAGATAATCGAAATTTACAGTTTTATTACTTTTGAATACTTAAAGAGGGGTGATTAGAGAACATTCATTTAGATTTGTTGGAATGATGAGGATGGAAGAGGAGAGAGATGAATTGAAAAATTATATTTTTGTTTTAATTTAAAATAGTTGAAAAATTATCATATTAATTATCGCAATTAATTATTTTGATATTTTTCTAAGGGAGTAAGTAAGTATTCTAAGAATATCTCCCTCCGTGTAGAGGTTCTTTCAAGAAACCCTAGAAAAAAGAAGAGAAAAATAAATACTGAAAATAAATTTCCTCACCACTTACGCAGTATATTAGTGGTGATGATGAGAGAGTAAGGAGGTGGGAAGCAGTCTTCTTCAATAGCTTTGTAGTAAATAATGGACGTTATAATTCCGTTTCACACAAGTGTGTAACAAAATCCCTTTTACCTGATTTCTGTTGGTTAGTTGATCTGGTACTCTATATTTGATAAAGAAATCGCTTTTTTTGTTATTCTATATTATGACATTCTTATAAAATCCACCTTATCCTTTTTGTATTTATGAATATAACTATAGGTTTCTATCAATTATAACCCGACATTATATTCTCCCGCTCCAAAGATTCTTTAAAGAAGGTATTTTAGTTCCAATGATTTCAAATCGTCTGTAGCTTTAAGCGTCATTCGATTGTCATTCGTACTGGATCCTAGAACTATTTAAATTCCTGTAATTCTTTAAAAATGATTACTAGCAATACTAAATTTATATTCGTTTCCATCGAGATTCGAATAAACCTTCTTCTTATATGGGCCTTTTCGTCAAATTTAACAAATGAAGTTGCCATCGACTTTTGCCTCAATTGCATAATATACCATAAGAGACCTAAACTTACATAATTTTAGTTCAAAATTCTTTTACACAATCTTATATTTTACTATAAAATTTATATTAAAGTTGTCGTCAGCTCTAATTATGAAAATTAAATAAACATTTTTTCTGAACTTTTATTCCACTCTTATTTTTATTTTTATCAAGTTCACAAATAAGTATACCTAAACTAAAACAATAATTAGAGTTTAGACGTGATTCTGTCCCTTAGTTCATTGTTTCTTTTCTAACATTATTATTAAGTATTGTTTTAAAGTATATAGGTCTACTTTAAGCACGATTTTTATTTTAGTATACTCGTATATATAACTAGAAACAAAAGAAGAAACCTCCTACATTCCCATCAAGTACTCTGATCTGTTGAAGGTTAAAAAAATATTTCAACGCACGATATTTTTTTATTTAAAAAATAAAAAATAGAAAACGCTTATTTTGCGTTTTCAATTGTTTCAAAATCAAAATGAAAGAAAGAAAAAAAAAAAAATTAGGTGAAAAACTATTAAATTCATGACATGAAAGATTGTTTCAACTGAACACAAAAAAAAAACAAATAATTTCTTCTTCTTCGTCTTCTTCTTCTACTTCTTTACTAAACAAGCATCGAACCCAATTGTCATGCCACAGTGACTGATTTTTATTTTTTTTTTCAAATCCATTTTATTATTCAATCCACGAAAAAAAACAAAAAAGCCAAACGCAATTCCAAAAGAAAAAGAAACATTGAAAGTTTAAATTTTTAAAATAAGCGTTTAAAATTTTTCTTTCAAATCCCAAATCCACAAATCTTGGGTTTTTCATTCACAATCCAAAACAGAGTAAAAAAATGACAATAGTGCGGCGCATATTGAATTGCACGAATTTAGAATTTTTAAATAAGTTTAACTTCATAAATACAACCTCAGCATTGTTAATTCGTTCGACATTTAAACAAACCCAGGATTTACCGTTATAACATTCATCTTGTTTTGTTTTATGAATGATTTGACTCTTTTTCTTATTTCTTATTCACATCAAGTTAAAGATGGAGAAAAGTTTCTTTAAAGTTTTTTTCTTCAGATTTTTAGTAAATTCAAAAATTTAAAATGATAAAATATAAAAAGTAATAATAGCTAATTATTATGTCTTAAAGTTAATGAAACTTATTATAAAGATGTATAATTTGTATTAAAACGCAAAGAATAGAGAATAGAGAAAAAAAAATCATTTTCAAGCGACTGGAAGATCGTGTGCGTTTATAATTTTAAAGATCTGAATAGTACATATTATAAAGATCACATGAATTATAAAAGAAAAGATGTTGTTAATAATGTACATTTAATTAATATAATTAAAATTTTGTTTTTTTTTCAATGTTTAACCTTGTCTCTTGAATTTTTTAATTATTTTGTATACATACTACACTATAAATTTTTGAAGAATTTTATTATTGTATAGTCAAGGTAATTGTAGCAAATTTTTGAAATTTTTAAATAAAAATTATTAGACAGGTATTATCTGGCGCTTGCGCCAATTAAAAATTTTAGTTCTGTTGTTAAAAGATAATTCTAAGTTGACTTGATTAATATAAGTTGAAATTTGACTATATTTTTTACACAGAGGTGGAGTAACCTAAACAATTGCACTATATCCAAAATGTCATGGCCAACCTGGAACAATAGGAAATAGAATGAATAGATATGAAAATGACGTACACAAAACACCAGACTAGTGCCTATCCAAGCCACTATTAGACACTTATTCAGTCAAATTAAGAATCGCTTATAACACCTCCTGCAGGAGCTTTAAAGAAGCAAACAAAACCGAAAACTCTGAGTACTTTCTTTGCAGATATTCAGCACTAGCTAGAGTTCGACTGATCTCTCTCGGACCTGGGTAAATTTTTTTAACACATCCTTGGTAAACGCTCAAATCACAAAATCAAAAAACTGATTTCGAACTTATTGGGTTAGATAATATAGAACTGCGAAATGAAGTCGCCTTTCATGCGGAAGGTCTCATGTTTAAACCCCTTTCAGATCATATCTGATAACAAATATCGTAAAATTGTTTAATTATATCGTAATATAAAATATGATTTAATAAAACTTAATAAATAACTCTTGTGTAAGATAATAGTAATCTTATGCAATAACTACAGCCTACAGCCGACTAATAAACGGCTAAGTGAATATAATTTTGAGAGAAAATCAAGGAACTATAGAAACAACAGATATATTTTTTTGTTAAAATGGCACACACTATACTTACGTGATAGAAAAACACCAATGTGCTAATAAAATCGACATCTTTTAACACATTTATCATTTCGCACCGTATTTGTTAAAATCTAAAATTTAAGACATACAGTTATTTATCTTTCCATTTGATTACTTTCTATCACATTCCCACATCTAAATTAAATTAATTACATTTTTAGTTTCTGGTTCTTATAAACATAATCTTCGGTACTTTCAATTGTTAATATAAAACAAAGGTTATTATAATTTGTATCTTCTAGATTTTTAATGATTTTTCATTTTTCCATTGATACCTACATTAAACATCGACACCAGTTTATCATTTATTCAGATTTAATGAAAAATTACTAAATAATATTAATTTGATTTGAAATTTGATTTATTTAATTATGATTAATTCTGACATGCACATTGTGATAAGAAACACAAACCAAACATGTGTGTAAAATTTACTAGATATTTATACAAAAGTACAAACACATTAATATTATGTGCCTTTTAATTAAATGAAAATCAATTTATTAGAAAATTTTCCAAATGAAAAACTAATTAAATTAAAGACATTGAACGTGTTCAAAATAAAATAACTAATTAAATAAATTTTAATGATTACTTTGGTATACCAAAGATGAACCATGAGATATTTTTATTTCTGGAAGATTCTTCTTCAAAGTTTCCTTCAATTTTTCAATATTTATCAATTCCAAGTTCCAACCCACTTTTGAAAAACTTTTTTTAAGATTTTACAATTTTTTTTTGTTTTTTAATTATAAATTATTTGATTTATTACTAATAATTTTTTTATATTTCTGGTTCACATTAGAAGTGAAATTTTTAGCTGTGCAAAATAATTTCCAACGAAATAACTTCAAATGAAATAGCTGATATATAAAACTATTTTTTAACCCTCTCGGAAATCTTGCTTATGCAATCGCTTCAAAACTTCCATAGATAATATATACATTATGTCATAGTATTTAATCTTTAATTATTCTGGAAGAAAGGGGAATGATTGAGGGGAACACCGCAAATAAAGAAACGGAAATTTAGATATATAGCTCACACAATTCAGAAAGTCTTGAATACTGTTAATAAGACCCTGGACTGGAATTTACCGGGAAAAAGAAGTTTGTGGCTGCCCTCAAATAACATAGAGAAGATCAAAAGCGAAGAAAATTTGGGGTAGCGGTAAAACGTGTGCAGAATTAAGACAAACTTCTAACAACATGGTGCAATATAGTTGCTTTGTGAAAGCCCTCCTCCAGGTGATAAAACGAGATATGCAAAAGAAATCATGTTGAAAATTTTTAGGTAGTTATTTTACTTTTCCAATTTGGAAGTTATTTTATGTGGCGGGGAGAACAGAATTCCAGAGTCGGGAATCAAATCTACCGATCCTGATTCCTACAACGTCTTTTTTTGCACCTCTAGAATCGAGTTCGACCTCCATTCTTCAATATAGCAACTTTTACATGATATTAGCATTATAACGCTGTATACTTACAAGTTAAGCCACACAAAAGTATATATGAAAAAAGTATATATAGATATATATATACATACATATATATTAATATTTCGACAATCCTTAATTTTATTTTCATGAACAGTCGGAGACGGCTTATTTTGTACCTGACTCCGTATCCGACTCCAACCTAACAATAATGAAGATGACGTCGACTCCACAGCCCTAGGGTAGAATTTATTTGATGATTTGTTGAGAGGAGTTAATTCAGTTGATATTTGGACTTTTTATTTAATATTTAGACTCATTGTTAGTTATTTCATTAGGTATTATTTCAAAATTCTTACATAGTAATATAAATTCTTAATTTACCACACCCTTATTATATTTTAAAGAAATTGATTTATTTTTTAATAGTTTTTCTCTCTTGAAATAAATTTGAAAAATTATTAATTGAAAAAAAATATAGAAGTAGGTACTGTAAAATGTTATATTTTAAAAAATTATTTCCGTAGTTTCACTTATAGTAGAGACAAAGCCAACCTTCTAATTGATTATAAAAATAAAAAAGAAATTCTCATAATTTTATTAATTTCACTAATTAGCACCTGATTCATGGCTACTACTAGTTGCTACCGTGATTCGCAATAATGTAGAGCAGAAGTAAACTATAAAATATTTTTTTTATAATTTGCACCTTTCACCATGGTGACGTTAAAAACTTGATATTTGGGTTAATCTGATCTCTGTTTTAATATTTAATTGTTTTTTTTTTTTTTTTTTTTTTTTTTTTTATCTCTTTAGTGTTTCATTTTATATCAAAGTTCGTTAAAATTAGCCGACGTAAAAAAAGGAAAGATGGAGTTGAATTGAAATAGATTTATTTAACTCTGAAGATCTTAAAATTTTGATGACATTCATTTGACATTGAAATTTTTTTTGCATTATAATTTAAAATTTGGTATTCTTTCTATTTCTGAATGGTTTTTTTTTGTTTTGGAAATGCTAATAAAGTTATTAATTCACTCGCTTCTTCTTCCCTCGGTTTCTTTTTTAATGATTTTGATTTTATTGATCATTAAAAAAATTATTTAGTAAATTGAGAATTATTTTATTAATGATGAATAAATATATAACACAATAAAAAAATGTTGACAAATTAGAATGGAAAAGGTTTGGTGGTGTTTAGTAAAGAATTAAAATATAGGCGCCATAGAAATAGTGAGGTTATTTTGAAAAAGTGTTGATTATTCTTATTAAGAATCAGTTTAAAAATCAGGTTGAGAACAGTAATGTGATTATATTGATCGGAGGAATTTACTAGTGCACTTTGATCTGTTAATCTCTTATGAAATATTGTCAGGGTATTATAATGAGCGCAATCTGGCTGATAGTCGTTAGAGTGGCGATTTTTCAATCGAAATGTCTTGGTTTTAAATTCTGGTAACATCTTAGCTGCCTCACGTGTGGAATGGGACTATACATAAATAAGTAAATAAATAAATAATGAACGCAAAATCAACTAATCTCAATCTAAATTTTGAGTTCGTTTAATATTTAGTCCATTCTATTTTCGAATCTCTTAAACCTTTGAGCGCTTTAAATTTACGTCAAAAGATAAGTTAGGTCGAAATTTGATTTTACAAGCGCACTTGATTTTTTCGCAACCCTTATAAACTAGCTCCAGCTTTAATTCCGAAGGTACTATGTAGTCCTTTTGCTGTCAGAACTTTTTTAAACTAGATAGAACTCAATATTGTACTTGTTACAGTTTTAGATTCTTCACTTCAAAAAGACTTTTAAGGTACTCAATTTATTAACTCCAATCTATTACACTTTTATGCAGTGATAATTTCTGGAGCTTATACTTAGATAAATACAACAGGTATCTCATTATATTTATAAATATTTTGTTCAAACACACACAGAGTCAACCTTATTATTAAAAGCAATGAAATAAATAAAGCTTAGATATATAATTTCCTAACTTTAATTTAGGATATTCTGCAAAACAAGTGTTTAGTATCTAAACAAAAACAGAATGTCATCGTTATAATAATTTACTAACATCCGATATATCACTCGTTAAATGAAATGCGTCGCCAGAAGCAAATTTAGGGTCTCTAATCCTAAAGATATTTCAAACCCAATTCTTCTTCACATTAAGCTTGTTAAGGTTACTGTGACACACTGGTTGTGAATAAATCCAGAAAATGCTTCCAAGAAATATGATTTACTCCTTTAATGCTATTTGTCCACCCTAATTTGCTATCTATATCCCTCTACCGTCAATACTCTAGATCTACCCTAATATCCTTTCAACATCACAATGCAAAATCAGTCCATCTCAGTGTTTGGCTAGCGTGTGAGTAAAATTTTTTTAACACTTAGTTCTCACTGTGTGAAAATTTTTAAAATAATTTTTCCCGCCAAATATTTACGATGTTCCCGTGTTAAAATTTTTACAATAAATTCCCAAATTTTACATCTTTATATTTTTATAATCATTTTAATCGTATTCTTTTTTTTAAATTTTGTGATTAATAAAAAAAATTATCAAATTAATATGCCACTTATTATAAAAATTAATAAATTAATAATAAAACTTGTGAACAGCTGGTAAACTTTTAATCCCAAGATGGTGAAACTTTGATTTTTAGAGAAAGAGTTAATCAACATTTTTAAAGTGTTGTTAAGCTGATTGTGATAAAAAAATTTTCTCATTTAAAAAAAAAAAAAAACAATTAATAATAAATACAATTAAAAAATAATAATAGTTACTTTTATAATGATAATAACTGCTATTTATTAAAATAATGATTATGATTATATTAATATTTTATTTTTATTATTTTTATTTTTATGAGAAGAATATGACTTTAATTTAATTGTTATATTAAAGTGTTTAATATTAAAAACAAGTTAAACATTTTTATAACTATAATAAGATTAATTGTGCATTTTTTTTAACAATTGTTATAAATGTAAGTTTTGTATTTTTTGTATTTTTTATATTTTATTATTACATACTTTATTGTAATTTTGATTGAGATCGTTACTCTTATATAATAATAATAATAATAAAAACTTATTATTAATAAGATACTATACAAGTAGTTAAGGTTAGGCCGGACAAATTTTTATTTAACTGTAAAAAAATTAAAAACGGAAATACGAGTATTTAAAAAAAAAAACATTTAATTAAAGAAAGTAAAAAGAAAGAAAAAAAAAAAAAATGAAAGTTTAAAAAAATTATTGTTAAAATTAATAGAATATTAAAAAACATATTTTTATAATTATTTAATTTTTTTTTTTTAATTTATTAATTTAATAAATTTTTTTTTTCGTGAGAGTATAAATGCGTAACTTATAGTAATTTCCTCTCCACTATTGTTTTGCATTATTACAAATTTCAAAAATACGTATAATAGATCTGTGTTGAAAGTTAGAAATGGTTTTTTTTTTGGAACAATGAAAGTGAAATTTGAAAATACTTAAATATTTTTATTAAATGATTTGTGAATGGCTAACTTAGTGAAGCAAGCAAAGCATTTGGTCATGAAGCATGCAGATTTACGGTATTCTTAGGGCATTTTTGATAATTATATTGAGTAGAGTAAGGCGTCAAAAATTCCATGGACAGACCTTAACCCATATTATTTCAAATGTTTCATTTCAATAAATCGGAAGTCCCATGGAATCATGAAGTTCAGAAGTCCCTAAACCTATATAAAGAGGTCAAAGATTCCATGAGACTTTTTGTCATGTTGAAGGAATTTGTAAAATGACGTGTCAGAAGTCCCATGGATAGAAGTCAACAAACTTAATATATTATTTTTGAAAAGTCTCATAAAGTCACAAGACCCATGGGATTAGGGAAGTTTTTGGAGGAACCTTTAGGAACGAGTTCTTCTGTTTCCAGAATATGAATATTACGTATACAATATGTATTATATAAAACAAGTGTTCTGGATAAACAGCAAACGCTGAATTCGTGATCAACACTAAAATTATTTCAACAGTATTGCAAAAAAATTTAATGTATAATTTGGAGAGTCTTTATGATTGGTTACTAAACAAGATTAGCATCATTACGTGGGAATAACGAAAATTTCAATAATTACAATGTTTGGGCCTTTTAGGAATCTCTTAAATATTATACGCTTATGAAATAATAATAACATGTCAACTATTTATGTGATGCTTCAGGTAGTAATTCGTATCAATTATCATATAGTAATATTCAACATAATCATTTATTTCTGTCCCTCAATTTTACCTCAGAACTTTCATGTTGTTTTTCCATATTTTTCAAATATTCCAATCCCCAAACCACGAGTTTTCTTCTCATCCCTATGTTTTGGAAATCACTGTAAAGTTTCATTTGTAAAGAAGCTCTCATCATACTGTTTGGTTTAGCGAAAGGGATGATTTAGGTTTCGTTTGAGTTTAATCTCTACGCAGAATTATTTATTGTGCAGTCCCTCTTGACGAGTTTTTAATATTTTCTATAGATCCACGTAAAGACAAATAATGGTATTTTAAAGAATGTAAATTGTTTCTAACTCAAAACCAGGTTAGATGGTTGAAAAACTTACAATGCCTATATTTTAACATACTCCAGTTGGCCGTCTCTGCATAACGTTACTGATAAAAGTGTTACAGACCACAAATTTAAGTATTACAGATCAAAAGTGTTATCAGATGCTCTTAAGAATTCTTTCCGTGTCCTAAGGAACACAATGCTTAAAATTCGTCCCATCTATTTTTCCTTGGCAAATTTTAAATTCATTTATATATTTGCGTTGCGATTGCATTATTACGACTTGCGTGTAACTCCTCTTAATCCATTACCTCGTCTTTCCATATCTATGGCTAAAGAGGAGATGTGTCTTTTCTTCCACATCCTCGGTACCTATTTAAATTACAAGTTTCGTCCTAAAGTTTCTTAGAAGATCGTTGTTTTTGCGTATTAAAGGATCATGCGCACCAAGTCAGGAACATAACACATTAGCATTGGGTGGCTTTCAAAGTTTTCCACTGCCACTCCATATAGTTCCATTGTACCAGTACCTTACTTAGCATGAATATAAGATTGTATATTATACATTCTTCAAAATACGTGTAAGCAATCAATACATGACATGCATCCATCATTCACTGAAACGATATTCGAAAATTAATTAATTAACTTTACAGTGCACTTTCATATTCAATTCATCAAATTCTAAATTTCTAAAAAACGCATTCATTTTAAATTTCCAAAATCGTTTTGACAGAAAAAACTTCACTAATTTCGAAAAATTTAAAAAACTCAACTTTTACAATTTGCAATTTTTATTTTGCTACTTTTACCAAACCAAACTTTAAAACTCCCAAAAAAAAATTTAATTTCCGATTGTAGATAAAATTATTCACAATTTACACAAAATTTCGAAATTTTCGATATTGCGTTTTTTTTGGAAGAATGAACACACAAAATAATAAAAAAAAAATCAATTTGTCAAAAAGTTATTCTAAATTTAGAATCAATTTATGTATTTTTAAAATACATAATATCTACAAATTTATATACTCTATATACCAAACCAAATATTATGTACAACAGCTAATATTTTTTTCGAAAATGAATTGAAAATTGAAATATTAAAAATAAAATTTTCCATTGCCAAGTTTAATTTGAACTGAAGTTAAAAAAAACGAATTTGAATTCAAAAGAAAGAAAATCAATAAAATATGTATGATTTCTTAATTGATTTTATATAAAAAAATTTTATAGAGATAAAATAATTTTTCCAATCAGAAGTAAAATTGGAAAAAAAAAGAAAATTAATTAAAAAACATCAATTTTCCTTTTTTTTTTTTATTTTAAATTAAGTTTTAATTCTATAGAAAAACTGTTATAATTAATATTTATTTTATAGGCTTCTCTCAATCTTGACCTTAAAGAACTATACAATACATTGATTTATAATGAAATGTCATCTATTGAACAATGTAATCATAATATTATCTCCCAGTTGGGTAAGTACACTTAGACTAGTTCGAATAACCTAATTGTTCTTCAAATTGTCTCTAAGGTAAAAATATAGAAAAAGTCCTTATGATCCTCCCAATATTTCCTGCTTTTTCTCAATTTAAAATTGACTAAATTTTATCTTCAAGAATTGATCTTCGCTAGTTCTGCGGAAGAATCTGTTTTTTAACTTAGAGTAACTCCTTAGCAAAATGACAAAATTTTCCACACAATGTAGCCAGAAATTCGGAATAATGACCAAACTTACTTGCGCAGTATAATGATCGACGAGTAACGCGACGAAACATATATGTCCGTCAAGGGTTAAATGCAAAACCCAGATAATATTAGTTGAATTCTTTCTTATCATTTTTTTTTCGAGGTCATGGAAAGCTTCGAAAGCCATCTTTTAAAGCTGTGCGTAGTTCTTATAGGTAATGTGTGACTTTACTACACAAAAATCATAACCCTTTTTAAACCAAACTTTAGGATAACCATAAGTGATATTTAGTGAAACAAATGTACATCTTGGTTCTGAGGATAACGATGTGAATGAATCTTTCGGAATTGGGTTTAGGAAATATATATAAGACCCAAGTTTATAGGTTTAGCTCTGAATTTTTCTTAAGTATTGGGAAATACATATTGGGGGTAATATGTCCCCAATTTCGAGATGTGACTTATAAACGAGTTTCTATTTTTCAGAGTTCTTGTTCGAAAAAACTCTACAGTACATGAATGAGATTGAGCTGCTAAACGTACATATATTACTGTATGCTTCATATTTTTAATTTTTTCTGAAGAATTACGTAGTAGATATTTTAGATATTTATGGGACACACAAGCAGTTTACATTTAAATCATAATGTTAATTTATTAACAGATTTTTAAAATGCATCTTTTGCACTAGAGAATAATAGAAAAATTTGTTTTCTAGGTAAGGCTTCGAATCTAATAGTTTTGACACTTCCAATGTTCAACGCCCCTATAGTTTTGCTATAATACGATTTTGTTCTGATAACATCATGATAGAAGTTTTCTTCGATGCTCATTCTGTTCTGATAAAAATCTTTAAGCATGCACTTGACATTGAATTGACAATCATCTTTCATTGATTTTTTCCAGTCACCATTTAAAAGTATTAATTATTTTTTTAGCGCCAGTATACCACTAGTAAAGTATATTGATCAATTAAATATTTTTATAAACGTTAATACTACGGTGTAATAATATACCTAGTGTAATTTACATTAGATCCAGGAGTAGCGTAACTTTCATGCTGCAGTTGTGATCCTCATTCGATTCTCATTATTCGTCTTAATTGTACGAACATAACTGAAATCAGGGTTTTTTGTCACGACTATGTGCCTAAACTCTTTAGGATTCTCTTGAACAAAGGAATATTATCACCATCATTGACTTTTGTCACTACTTTCAACACTCTTCAAGAACTGCATACCAATAGTCTTATTTAAATCACTTTCATGTAATTTTCATAAATTTCTTCTTATATTATTAAAGTATCTTGATTCGTTAAATTTATCACTTCCAGTCCGATCACTGACTTTTAAATGCACGTAATAAAAAATAAAACTAAGATCATCATCATCATATGATTTTGCGAGCACTTTAATAAATTAAAATTTTTTTTTTCATTTCACTTTATTTATTTGACATTTTTCACGTGCCATCATACACACATTATCACTGTATTATTTTTTTTTTTATTTTGCGTTTTTTTTTTATTTTCGTGATTATATCACTTTAATGTTTTCCGATTATATAGTTGCGCGGTCAACAACTACAACTTTTATTATAAAACACTATAAGAAATGATTCAGGGATGTGATATGATCATTATCTCAAAAAAAAAAAAAAAAACAAAAACAAATACAAAATAATAAAATTTAATGAACCGGTATCATTTTTTCCTCAGTTTATGCAACTATATTATAAACAACAGTTACAAATTGAATGTAAAAAACAATCATGTCAGTTTTTAGCACATTTTCAAAAAATTTTGTAAAAATGTGCCTATATAGCTTCACTCTGTCCGTCCGTCCGTCCGTCCGTCCGTCCGTCCGTCCGTATGTTTACAAAAACTTTTACACCGTTTGAAATAGAGAAAAGAAATTTTAACCATGGGTAGTTTTTGCAAAAAAAATAATTTCGTAGAAGAATTTTTTTCTGTAGCCCCACCTGTTACGGGGCTACAGCCCCCCAAAGTTGGAAAAAGCCCTATATTTAAATTGTTATAACAAGAGTTCTGTTACATCTATTTTCAATCTGAAAACGGCAAATGATAGCTGGTTTCATAAACTTTATAAATTTTTACAAGGCAAATATTTAGGGATGGCATACGGTACTAAAATTTAACATTACGCAAAACTCAATTTTCGCAAAATTTTTGGCCACACATATCTTCTGAACGGTTCAAGCTAGGGTCTTGAAATTTTGGGAGAAGTTAGATACTCAAAAATTAGTAGGAGTCTGTTAGCAAATTTTTTTTTGTCAAGCCCCCTATTTAGGAGCTATAAGGGCTCGAAAATTGAAATTTTGCTATTTTTAAACACCTGTAACTTTAATACCTGTCCAAATTTTTTTTTAGTGATAGACAAAATTCAAAGCCCTATAATTATATTTCAACATGTGTCAAAGGTTTTTCTTAATTTTGAAGGGTGACGAAGTTACAGCCCCTGCAAATTCCAAAAAAGTCCTATATTTAAATAAACATAACAAGAGTTCTGTTAGGTTTATTTTCAATCGGTATTAGAGAGCTGCTTTTATAGGCTTTACAAAAATATGTCACTTAAATGTATAGGGTTGCCATCCGGTACTAAAATTTACCATTATATAAAACTCAATTTTTGCAAAATTTTTGGCCCCACATATCTTCTAAACGGTTCAAGCTAGGATCTTGAAATTTTGGGAGAAGTTAGATCCTAAAAAAATAGTAGGAGTCAGTTAACAAAATTTTTTTGTCAAGCCCCCTGTTTAGGAGCTATAAGGGCCCGAAAATTGAAATTATGCTATTTTTAAGCACCTGTAACTTGAATACCTGTCCAATTTTTTTTTTATTAATATACAAAATTTAAAGGTCCAACATTATATTTTAACATATGTTAAAGGTTTTCCTTAAATTTAAAAGGGGTTCCTTAAATTGAAGAAAGTGTCTCACAGTTTTACCCATTTTTGCTTAGATAATAATATTCTAAGTAAAATTCCAAATTTTTGTGTAATTCACAATTTAATTCCTAGAACCTAAAAAATTAGAGGATGAGGGGGGGGGGGGGGTTGAAGTTAGATTCTTGAGAAATTTGGCAACCTTCCCCATTGAAGGGCTATAACAACTTTTAAATAAAGAATTTACTGTTAGCAGTAAATTTTATAAGTCAGTAGTAACTATTTCCAAGTAAATATTTCCAAAGTTAAACTCAGTATGTAATACAATATAATTTTGAAAATGTGCTTTTTTAAAAACCCTTGGTTTTTTTTCATCACTTGTTTATTTACTTTTTAGTTTATTAGCAAAAAAAGGCTTTACTAATGAAATTACCATATATATAAAAATATGTTTAGTTGAAACGAGTAGGACTTGATTCGATAGATTAATATTGTACAGAGTAAATATCAGGGTTGAGAGTTGATTTTTGAATAAGACAAACGATTGTCGATTGTTTAAGAAAAAAAAACCGGAAATTAGTTTAACGACTTTTTTCTTCAAGTAGGTTTTATATTTACACAATTATGAAATTCGCATGTCGATTAAGTTGTAATTGTTAATAAAACATGATTGATGCAATGAAAATTTATTAAAACAATTTGTTATTAATTTTGATACTCGTGAAGTCGTGAGTGTTTGTTTTTAAAAAAAACAAATAAATTAAGTGTGAAGTATGTTTATCTTATTGACCGGATATTATTGTCATCCTGTTTTAGGTGTTTTTGTTTTTTTGTGTAGTTAAACAAAAAATAATTGTAAGTGTAAAGAGTGTAAAATTGATTTATCCAAATAATGTTTTTGTGAGTAGCAACTATTTTATATATAAGTAAAATTTTCTTCTGATGTTTGATGTTTTACAGTAAACCTTTACTTTGTGATCTTTCGAAAAGGGGTTTGTTTGACTTGTAAGCATTGTAAAGTCTATTTAATAAAAAGTTACTAAAATTGTAAGGCTGGTAAAGTCTAATGAATACTAAATGTAATAGTAAAGTCATACTCTTACCATTTCTAATTGAGTTGCTATAAGATAACGGCATTTGCTTAAGTAAGTTTAACTATATTAGAAAACTGTCAGGCGCATTTAGTGGTACAGTCTTCTAGCTTAAAATATAATAAAGTTTTATTTAATCAAAAATTTAAGATTATTAATGGAATTAGAGCTTTGGAAGTGCCTTGTTTTTAAATCAAGAATTGAATTGGTCCTTCTTGTTTAAGTTTCTTTTTTGTAGATCAAATTCTGCTTTCTACTAATTGATTTTTGAGATATTTATTTTTTCTACAGTTAGCATTATTCCTGAAAAGCATCGAAAGCAACGCATTTTAACTGAACGCAATTTCTTTGGGTGACTTAACCCCACAAAAATTACACCCTGATAAAAAAAAACTTTACGATGTGGTCTTTGATAAAAACTTACAGTTTTGAGGATAGGAATTGGGAAAGGAACTTTAGGAATTGGGATTAGTGGGATTGGGTATTCGATCTGATGAATTACGAATTTTGGAGAACACAGGGAGTATGGTTCCATAATCTCGATATGCCTGGATTTGTTACGCCATTTTAAAAATTCAGCACAATAGTTATGTTCATTCGTCGCACTTCTGGTTTCACGTTAAAAAGTTATGATTTAAAACATTAATTCCTTTATTTCTTGAGAACAGGTCCTCGTTCCTAACTAGGTATCTCTAAAACAGGGTAAGTCATCAGACTGTACATATTTTCAAAATTATAAATTGTGTTTCGCAATTTTAAAATTTTTCGTTTTTCACAGAATTTGTGCTTAGGTCTAGACTTATTTTATCCAAACCAATATTAGGGTTTTTTTAATTCTAGTTTGAAATTTTCCACTATTTGCAGACATTTAAATCCATATGTTTTATTTTTTCAATAGATTTCATTTAATTTCCGTTTTTCGTGCATTTAATTATTCGATGGCAATGGGTTCGAACTTTTATTTTAAATATGAAATGAAAAACATAATCTAAAAAATAAATTCTATATCTGGAATGTTACTTTTCGAAAAATCTCACCATGCTGATTCTTGACATTACATAGAAAAATTTTTTTAGAAATTTTTGGATCACAAGAGTCCTATGCAAAATTAGGTATATTTACATGATTCGGTGTATGATCAGGCCGAAACAGAATAATAGATTTCCAATCTATTGTTGCAACTATAACTTAAGTGTCATAAAATCAGTGCTAAGCAAAATCGATCTAGTTGATTTTTTTTATAAAAAAATAATTTTATGCAACAATGGGTCAATGGTTGCAATAACTGCTGCAATAAGAGCTCCACTAACTGTAATTGCGCATAACGTGCACAACGATTTGTACGCTAGGAAGGGAATCCTTTATTTTATAATTGATAATGTCAAATTGTATTTCGTAACACTTTCAAATAATTTTTTTAAAAGTTTTGCTTTCTTGATTTGGAACCATTATTGTCCACCATCGTTTGCTTACCACACAGATTTTAAATTTCATTATGTTTTACAAATTATTTAATACCCAGTGTAATATCTAATCAAGTTTAATATTTTTTTGCTTTACTTTATGATTTTTATCAAATATTCTCGTCCTTACTAAAATTGTAGTTATATATATTATAATAAGACCTACTTTCTTAAAATTTAATTTTTCTCTTTTGTAAAATTTAACTTTGTTAACCTGGAATTTTTTTAAAAAATCGTTGATCTTGAAAAATATTTTCTTTTTTTCAATTTTGCTTATTTTTCAGATTTTCCACAATTTAACCTTAAATGATTATCCTTGACGTTTTCTTTTCATTTCCTTTCGAAGATTAGGATTTAGTATATATATACAGTAATACATACAAAAAATCTTATATACATCTCTACATAATATAATATTAATACTTAAATAAAACCTAAATAAAATTTTTTTAGTTTCATTTCATTTTCAAATTTATTTTATACCTTAAATTTCATTTTAAGGGTTGATTTATTTCACAGTGATTGATTTTGACGTCTGTTGTACATAAAACTTACCTAAGTATATATACTTATTTTATTTAATATTCATTATCTATATATATAAAAGGGAATGTTTGTGTGTATGTTTGTTTGTTTGTTTGTTTGTTTGTTTGTTTGTTTGTTTGTATGTAGCGAATAGACTCCTAAACTGCCCAGCCGATTTTCATGAAAATTTGTATATAGGGGTTTTTGGGTACGGAAAGAAATCGTGGCCCAAAAATTTTGCTCTAACGGACCGACAAGTTGGGGCTGTGGTGCAAGTATTTAAACTTCTTTGTTCTAAAATGAAAACGGTTTGACCGATTGACTTCAAATTTTGTATACGTGATGCTCTTTGAGAATTGAGTAGACACTATTAACAGTTTTGGAATTTATTAACCCATGTCGGGCCGACGGGTGGTCAAAAAAAATTTTGGGTCCAAATTTTGTCCGATTTTACGAAATTCTGCTTTAGTTTAAAAGAAAGCCCCAAAAAAATTTTTGTTGAGTTCCATTAACCCATTGCGGCCCAACAGCTTTTTATAGGTTTTTTAAATACTTTACTTTAAATTCGAAACGGTTTGACCGATTGACTTCAAATTTTGTATACGTGATGCTCTTTGAGAATTGAGTAGACACTATTGACAGTTTTGGAATTTGTTAACCCATGTAGAGCCGACGGGTGGTCAAAAAAAATTTTGGGTCCAAATTTTGTCCGATTTTACGAAATTCTGCTTTAGTTTAAAAGAAAGCCCCAAAAAAATTTTGTTGAGTTCCATTAACCCATTGCGGCCAACAGCTTATTATAGGTTTTTTTCAATATTTTACTCAAAATACGAAACGGTTTGACCGATTGACTTCAAATTTTGTATACGTGATTCTCCTTGAGAATTGAGTTGACACTATTAACAGTTTTGGAATTTGTTAACCATGTAGGGCCGACGGGTGGTCAAAAAAAATTTTGGGTCCAAATTTTGTCCGATTTTACGAAATTCTGCTTTAGCTTTAAAAAAATTTTGTTGAGTTCCATTAACCCATTGCGGCCCAAAAGCTTTTTATAGGTTTTTTCAATACTTTACTCTAAATTCGAAACAGTTTGACCAATTGACTTCAAATTTTGTATACGTGATGCTCCTTGAGAATTGAGTTGACACTATTAACAGTTTTGGAATTTATTAACCCATGTTGGGCCGACGGGGTGTCAAAAAAAATTTTGGGTCCGAATTTTGTCCGATTTTATGAAATTCTGCTTTGGCTAAAAAGAAAACCCAGAAAAAAATTTTGTTGACTTGCATTAACCCATTGGGGCCAACAGCTTTTTATAGGTTTTTTCAATACTTAACTCTAAATTAAAAACGGATTGACCGATTTTCTTTAAATTTTATATACGTGCTCCCCTGTAAGAATTGAGTTGACACTATTAACAGATTTGGAATTTGTTAACCCATGTCGGTCAAAATAATTTTGGAAGCTAATATTGTCAAAATTTGCGAAGTACTGCTTTGGCTAAAAAGAAAGCCTGAAAAAAATTTTGTTGAGTGATTTGGAAGCAAATTACGTCTAATTTTGCGCAATACTGCTTTGCCCAAACAGAAAGTGTAGTTCCGTTAACCCAGTGGGGCACAGTGGCTTTTAATAGATTTTTGCGTTACTTAACTCTAAATTAGAAACGATTTGACCGGTTTACTTCAAATTTTACATGTGTGAAGCAACTTGAAAATGGAGTTGAGTCTGTTAACAGTCGGTCCTGCGATTTTTCAAAAAATTTTTTTGGAAGTAAATTACGTCAAAATTTGGAAAGTAGTTCGTACTGCTTTGAATTACAGAAAGTTTCAAAAATTACTAGAATAATCCTAGAAAAATCGTTTTAAAAAGATTGCTTTCACACATTTTAAAATTTACATGTGTAAACCGTGTGTAAGTTTTGTGTTAACTTTTTGCAGTAACATCAAATTCAATTAAACCTCCATTGAGAGGCGCAGCAACGCGCACCGGGTATTAGCTAGTATATTATATTATAAACTTATATAACTAAAATCGCATTTGTAAGTATAGAATAAAATTAAATTGAATATTTGAAAACAAATTTTTGTTTTTGGTTTTACATAATTTGAGGTTGAACTAAAATTTCATTTAAATTCTTAGGAGGGGAAGCTCCTATTAATCCTATTTAATTTTCAAAAAGCGCCCAAGACCAATAATACAAAACTAGAAATGGGATTCTCCTGAAAATTAAATTTATTAAATAAAATATACTTTTAAAGTTTAAAAAATCATAAATTTCAGAAATTAGTGTATCCGATGAATATTGATACCCTATTGAAATTTAGGCCAAACAAACTTCTCTACCTCTGAATTTTAGACTGTTGGAAAACTATTAGTTAAAGAAACTATTGGAATTTATATGGCATCTTATGTCATCTATGTCAAAAGCGAATTAGATCTTCTGTAAATTGATGAATTTGAAATATTTTCAATAGCTTTATTTAGGCACAGATCTTTCCCATCTTGTAATTTTTTAGAAAAAGTTTATGCTCTTTCAACATTTCATAAGAATTTAAAAAAAATGAGTGGCAAGCGTAGCGAAATCTGGTCTATCGTAATACGGTTTTATCAAAATCCGTTTTTCTAAAATCCGTTATTCTTAAATTCAGTTCTTGCTAAATATCCGGTTTTTTCTATTGGTTAATAATTTGGGGGGATTTTGGAATTGGATTCAAAAGATTCAAAATTGAATTAGAAGATTCAGATTATACCCAAATGCCAAACTCTAATGGCTATAAAATCAGGGTTTTAATAATTTGTTTAGCGGGTGTTGAAAGATGGCATCCCTCACTATTTTCAAAGTTTTAAACTGGATTCGTGGTAGACTGAAACTAGAGTTCCCTGCGCTTTTTCCAAAATTGGTTATTTTTAACCTAGCTGAAGCTTTGAACCTTCAGTATCTACATTTTATTATTCACTTGAAGAAAACTTATATTATATACAACAGTTGATGGATCTAGTAACTTATGAAGATTATACCATCAAAAAACATAACAAAGCGCCTTCCTCAAGCTCTGCCTAATAAAATCTTTACAATTCCAGCTATATTACGAAGGAAAATTGTATGTTAATTCATTGTTATGTAATACACTTGCAATGTGCCAAAAATTCTTTTATTTACTCACTATAATATTATGTAATTTAAAATATATAATGTAAAAAATAATATATAGACGTCAGTACACTTCAAAACCCACTCCATGTTATTTTTTGTATATGACAATTTTAAAGCAAAAAAAAACCAAAATAAAATCAACAGACCGTCACTATGTCAATTGATTTTGCAGTATCTAGCAAATCAAATAAAATAATATAAATCTTAATCCAATTCCTACACATGTATGAATATTAAACTTCAATATAGTTTAGGTTTAATTTTTTACCGCAACCATTTTGGCAAATCAATAACAAAAATGTTGCTGAACCAAATGAAATAAATTTTTTTTACAATTTTATTTTGTAGTCAAAATTTGAAATAAAAAAAACAATTTTATTGTCTGTCAGAAAGTTGTACTTAAATTATAATATTACTTAATATATTTTATGAACCTAGACAATTTATAGTCTGCCTTAGATACTGTTCATATTGTTAAACTAATTCATCATATTTTAAAATTAAAAATGTTATTTTTATTAAAAACGAATCTTTGATCACAGCGATGGCAATTAAGTCGATAGCTTAATTTCATTTTATATTAATGTTGAAACTGCGGTTCAATTTGTTTTTAGAATTTAAGCATGCAGAGAACAGCATTCTGAATTTTATACTATAAACCTAAGGAGTAGCAAAATTTGTAGAGTTGAAGGGCACCTGCAATCGCATGAATAAATCTTCGAAGAGAAATCTAGATAAGTTTAAATATTCCTTAAGGAGCTTGATCATAGTGTTCTTCATCGATTTAACAACTAATTTTTGTTAAAACAATATTCTCTGTAGCGAACATTTCTAAAGTAAATTTATTTAGAAATTGAAGCAATATCATTATTCACCATAGCTGCAGCAAATAAAAAGTAAGAGGCATCCTTAGTTATTGTAAAATGCTAAGAAATACATATGAGGAGTCTTGAAATTTAAAGTCCTCCACAAAATACATTCGGTTCTATGAATAATTTCCTTGAATATAGCTCGAAAATAATTTAGATTTATCCTTCATTCCTCTTCTTCTATGTCACTTCTATGGCTCCTGAAACTTGTCTTGTGGCTCCTGAAACTGATCTGCTTAGTTATTTTCTTTCAATTCACTCGTCCTTCTGCAGCAGGCATCAATTTTCCAGTATTTTCGTAGAGCATTAACAAAGTATGTTGCTTGACTGTTTCTATCTATTAATTTCCCACTTCCCTTCTGGGATTTGATTCTGTAATAAATGCTGGAATCTAGTATACATTCTATGTGCCTGGTCCCCATAATCGTCGAAAGCTTTGAATTATATCAAATTATAAATTGACCCATTTCAGTTTTGTTCAGATCGTTTAGATGCTGATATTAAGGATTTGAAGGTGAACTTTTGTTATCAATATAGAGCAGCAAGCAACAGTTTTCCAGTAAAGTTCTAAGAACATAGCATGTGGCTCGGCTCCTTCAACCCATAGATTCTCGGCTTCCATACTAATTTTTCCTTATCTATATAATGTCTTTAAGATGCGAGCTTCTGGCATACGTTTTTGCACTTAAAGCGTTGAAATTCTAAATTGCCTTATTAAATTTTATTCCGGGCAAATTGAAATTTTTTAACAAGGTATTTTTTTTAAAGCTTTTATAGGATTAGGTTCTAATAGTAGATATATTATTGTATGTAAGGCTACAAAATCTGTTCCAATATCTTGGATATTTTTACGTTAAATTATAATCATTGAACTTATTCTAACAATTTTATTCTGCGTATTAGATATTTTCCAGAAATTCGTTACTTATATTTAAGATTCCCCGCACTTTTATTATAAAATTAAATGGAACACATACATAAACAAAAAAATAAAATATGTAATATAATATGGTAATATAAAACGCATAAATCAATTTTGTGACTTCAATTCGTTTCGATCCATTTACTTGATTTGATTTCGGTTTTTTTTTATACTTGTATGTTGGATTTTTATGTGTTTGCTTAATTTATTATTATTGAAAATCAATGGAAAATGCGAAAATCACCTTAACGACATTAAAAAACATAAAACAACAACAAAACAATAACAGAAACCAAAAAATGGACAGGAAGAAATTCAAGAAAACAAAGAAAACGAGTCAAAATTCAACTTTTGCAATAACCATAGATATGGTTTCTTAGGAAAATATATTCATACCTTTTAAAATTTTTATGGAAATTAAATGAAAATATATCTTGGACCTGATATAATTGTTAAAATTGTTGCCATACCAAATACCAAAATTTCCTTTTGTTATAATATGCTTTCGTCGTTATGTTTCTTATTAATTTTACGAGCATAATTGATACGTTATACACGATTATTTCGACATTCTACAATTTTTTTTTTTTATGAATATTGTAGAGTGATTTATTGTAAAGCATGTAACGTTGACTACGATTTAAAAAAAAATTTAAATTGTTTTAAATTAAAATATTTTGAGGAAAATTTTAAATTTTGAATATCAAACGTTCCTAATGGATTGGAATGAATCAAGAACTAAAAAATTAATAAACTTTATAGTATATTAAAAAGAGCATTATTGTAGTGTTTTGGATTAAAAATGTTTGATTCGAATAAATTTGCCTTCAAGATTATTAGAAGAGTGAAACACAGTATTACAAGCACCTCAATTTTTCCTAAGTTACTGTGAATTTTTTATGAATAGAAGATGGGAACCAGAACCATACATACATTTCACACAGCCATCGAAAGTCAAATTTTAGTTATTTTTAAATGATCTGTATTACTTGAATTCTTGCTTCACACATTTCTCGCCAACAGTTTCATAATTTTAAAGATATCTGGAAGAAATAAATATCTCTTCTTAAGAAATAAAATATTTCATGCTCATTCACATTCACGAGGAATCAGTTGGAAAAAACAAAAGTTGATCTTCTTCCCACGGTTGAACTATTCAGATGACAAGACAGTCTATGGAAACTCGTATGTCGTGTTCATATTCTATTAATGGAACCATATTCTATCAAATGTGTTTCCTACACATAATGATATTTTTGTATAAGATTTGGTTAAGAAAAGAGGAACGTTTATAACATCTACAATACCAAAAAGTCTTTATCCTTAAATTCCTTACCTCAGATTGTACGTCTGTAACAAGAGTCGTTTGTTAAAATTTTATTTTGAACGGACGTGGTTTTGTTGTGTTATATTAAAAATCTGTAGAATGCACTGTCCCTCAAAAAAATCCTGCAGATTAGCCTTTTGATTGTCTACATAAATTAAGAAACTAAAAATAAAATTGAATGATAAAGAATTTTTAGAATTAAAAAAAAAAATAATGATAACGGCATTTCCTCAACTATGCTTAGCATAATTTATTTCCATAATTTAAAGGTCTAACCTAGCATATTTGGTGCAGTTTTTAATTGGCTTAATACTCAATCCATTTGCAGTAATTCTATGGAACAATATCCTTAGTATCCAGCATATACATAGTCGTTATAAAGGTATTTTGTTCTTCGGAGGCGTATTAAAAATCAAATAAATTAAATTTTACTTGACATTTTAATGATATATTGTCCAATCAGATTTTCTATCCAAGTTTTACTACTTTCATTGGACAAAATTAACAAAGCAACTAAAGAAAATATTATGCAGCAGCGTTGGAAAATATTTTACGATACCTACTCTTAAACTTATATCTTATGTGTTATATGATCTGGAAAATTTCTATAGGAATATTAAAATGCATATATTAAGTAGACTTAAAACCATAAGAAAACTGTTTTAATATCATTAAAATCAAAATTTTAATGAATTTCGAATCAAATTATCACACACTTATACAAATACCTCCAAGTCCTTTAATACCATATTAACATGCTAGTTTTATAAGAAATAAATGGCTTTCGCAACTTTTATATTAGGATCACAAAAACTCAAAATCATGTTACAAATATAAAATAAAACGAAAAGCAATAAAAAGTTTTATTTTCACTTTTTACTTTTTTGATTTTACGATAAAAGTTTACCTTTTAAAATCGCCTTAAATTATGACTTGACCATTTTTTGACAAATTTCGTGAATGAAAAAACTTTCAGTTCAATGTGACGTGACTAATCTAACTTATGGTAGATAGGTAAGTATATGATATAAACAGCTGTAAAATGCAAAAATGTCTATTCACCACATCGCAACACTCAATTTTAAAATTTTGTTGACATTTTTTCGATTTCATTTCGCTTGATTTGGTATTCGATTCATTTTTGCTGTTTTATGCGCGCAAAATGAAATGAAAAAAAAAAAACAAAAAATTTAGTTTTGGACTAAAGAAATACCATCTACCGGATAGATTATAAATTAATAATAATAAAATTGAAAATTTCACTTTAATAGACCTTGGGATTCATATTAAACATTTGCTTTTTCTTTTAAAATATTTTGCTAGTGCGATTATTGTATTTTCCTCTGTGTTTTGCAATCAAATTAAATTTCAAAAAACGTAATTCATGTGAAAATGTTGTTTTTTTTTTATTAAATGTTGTTAACATATGCGTATTTTATAAATGATGCGGTTCATCGATTGAAATTGATACAAAACCATTAAATTATTTTAATTATAGTAATTAATTTGTTTTTAAAAACCAAATTTTAAATTGTAAGAGAAATTGTTATTTGTATAATTACAAATACAATGTTACAAAAATAGTTTTGTAACTATTAATTAGCTCTTCAATAATTAAGGTATTTAAATCAATTCTATTAATTGGGTTCCCATCCCATCTTTAAAGAAATGTTCGTGAAACTGCTGCTAAATATTTTATTTAAATGTCAAACCATGCAATATGATAAGCTGTTTGTAGAGCAATTTAAGCCTCCTCACAATTAACTGATTTAATTATTAAAATCAAATCTAACGAGTCTAGAGGCTAGAATATGTAACTGTCAGTTATTAATTTCAATGAAATCAACATGAAATAAATTGCGTTGAACATGGTTTGTCTAATTTGAAGTACAAACTTATGAGGACGGACGGACGGCAGCAAACGATTAAAAGGCTTGGAGATATTTTAGTCCCTTGGAAAACTTAATGCTCCTTTTCAGCTGAACAAATAAGAGGATATAAGTAGTAGTCTATTAATATTTATTGATTAGATACTATGGTACATGAATGGACCAAGTAGTTATTGCTACTGCCCTGTTTCCAATTTGAAATATCGGGTGCCATTATCAGACAAATTATTATGTTTTATTAGATATTATCTGACAAATTGATTGAACCCGAGACTGTTCGTTTGGGAGACATACGTTCTAACCACTACGCCATCGACCGAATAGTAATCAAGAACAATAACCTCAGGATATTTTCAGAAGGAATTCCGAGTTGATATATATTTCATCCTTATAATCTAACAAAGTTAATTCAATCAAGTCACTACATTAAGTCTTGCCCTCAAATAATTTTTAAAAAATTGACGATTAACGTTTAGCTAAATGGAAAAGGAGCATTTGTGATAATTGTGGAAAGTAAGATAAGTCTTTAAAAGAACTACAATTTATGTCTCATATAACAAATTATTTGTTAATTCCGAAAAACTTTATATATATTCTTTTCTGGAATCCATTCTGTGCAACAATAGAAATACTTCATTTCCAAAAGTTATTTCTCCAAGACGTCGGATGGCATCAAACAATTTTATTTTAACTTCGAGTTCCTTTTTTTCTAGTAATTCTAATAAATCAAAATATTCAGCTTCTTCACTGTCTAAAACTAAATAGTTATTTTGTCAAAGGATCCGCAAAAACAAATGGTAAATGTCCCAGAGGAAACTCTGGGATTGGCAGAAACTAATGAAAACTCTTCTAAGTTAAGCCTCAAAGCAATTTGTGAACAAGCTTACATTTAAAATTTTACATATTTCTTTAGTTTCTCATTTAATTAATATTTTAAATTCAAACTTTTAAATTTATTACTTTTATGTAATAATATGTGTATAATTTTTATAATATATCAAAATCCATTTATATCATTTCATATCATTTTAGTTTTTCCATCTAAAAACCAATATATAACTGTAAAACCTCATTTTAGAAAATAAATGAATTCACGTACACTAAATAAACTATAAAATATAACATATAATCTAAAACACTCATAAATCAAAAATTTATGTGACGCCATGATTCTTTTATAGTATACATAAAGCATAAATCTAATTCTTTTTTAAAAAAATAATAAAGAATAATATAACAAAAATATGAGAATTTTCTCATCAGATCGTTGTAAATTGTAACAAACAGCCATATCTAAAAACCACTAACCAACAACAAACAAAACAATTTTAGAAAAACATGATGCACTTTTTAAAAAAAACCACATTTCAAATTTTCCTCTCAACATTTTAAAAGCAAACAAAAAAAAATAACGTTAAATTGCTGATATCATGATGTTGTTACATAGTTTTTGGTTGGTTACTGCAATGGCATTTTTATTACGAATTTACTTCTACACTATTCTTTCCTCAGTCTCTTCTAATCTCTCTTCTGTTGCTTCTATTCTCTTTAATACTAAACTTTTGGTATGGGATTAAATACGCAATTTTAATTTGATTTGGGTTTTTGCACAAATTATGCATCGGAATATTGGAATAACAGTATTTTTTAATCTTTACTAGCCAATATAGATTGAAATAATAAAACCAAATACAAAACCCCATTTCATGAGCCAAGTTGGACTGTTTGTTTGTGACTTACCATAAAATATTACTTGTACATAAATCCCATTCCACGGTTCCATAATACATTGTTATCTTATAAACTAGAAAATGTGTAAGAAAAAACCGCGAAAATATATCGCATGAGTATTTGAATTAGTCATTAAAAAAAAATTAAACCGCAAAAATGAGTTTTCTAGAATCTCTGCCTGGAGGAAAATTTAACGAGACGCAACATAAATTAAAAAAAAAAGTATTATGAAATAGAGGTTTAATAAAATTTTTGCATTATTTTAATTATTTTCTATTTTTTTAGTATTTCGCATAATTTTTAATTTTAAAACTCAATTTTTTCAAAAACAAATGAAGAAAACTCTAAGTTTCCCATCAGCACGTCCCATTAAAGAAAAAATAATGCATAAAAATATTAGGTAATATAAAAATGCATTTGAACTATTTCTTATGATTTAGATTTCTGACAAGCGAATAAAAAGATCAGTGAAAAGGTTAAATTAGATTATAAATATCAAATTTTTCCAACATATGCGAACTAACATTTCAATAAAATGCTGCATTTTATGTGTTTTAGAAGTTTTTTGATTCCTCTTTCATTATAATTTTAATTTTGTGAATCTATAAATGCAAAATCTTGATTTAAGCATAAATTAATTTTCCTTCAGAATATATAAATCATTAATTTGAATTTTTAAGCGGAAATTTTGCTTTAGAATTTTTTTAGAATCTAAACCAAATAATAAAAGGATAACGGCATTTCCTCCAAACAGATCTGGTGTATTTTTCCTCCATTATTTAGAGATCTAGATTAACAAAATTTGGTGTAGTTTTCAATTGACTACTTCCTCTATCCATCTGCATCCGAAAAATCATGTATTTTTCCATTTTTATTTGAAAAAGCAATTTACATTTAATTATAATTTTGTAATTAATGCAATCGTCGCCAAAACTGATATAAATATGTTATTAACTATTCTAAAATTTTGATATAAACAATTTTTTGCCTAGTAACGAAATTTAAATTAATAAATTTTCAATTATCTACCTTTAATTAAGAGTAGGTACTGACTTATAAAAGAATCTTCAAAATTTAACAGAATTATAATAAAATAACGGCATTTCCTCAACCCTTTTTGGTATAGTTTAGAATCGTAATTTGAAGATCTAGATTAGCAAATATGGTGTAGTTTTCAATTGACTTAATTCTCAATCCGTTTGTAATTTATATATCGTTTACTCTCCCATTTAAAAAATTTAATTTATAGTACCATCTTAAAATGCTCTACGTTTATTCGTTTTATTGACAATTATTTCATTTTATTTTTTTTAAATTGCAACAAGACCTAAATAAAATTTAAACTATTTTTATGAACAATATTCAAGTTTTACACAAAAAGTTAGTGAAACGCATCATATGCAGAACGTTACATAATTACTTAGTTAATAAAATTGTATAAATTGTATAACTAGACCATTAAATACAATATACGATTAAAAATTTGATATGGACATCCCAGCAAAATAAAAATAAAAAAAAATTTTATAAACAGTAAATGAATCATAATAATAAAAGCATTCACTGAATCAGAAATAACCGTATAAATCATAAATATGTTTAAAGCTATATAAATTCGTATTTTTGTTCTTGCTTTAGCATATTTATCGATTAACATTTTTTTTTAAATTGCTTATTAGTTCCAATTTATCCGTTCGTTTGTTTGTATCTACGAATGTTACAAACCTTCTACGATTCTTGAATGTCATCGGAACTACTCGAAGGAAAAGTTAGTTGCTAAGAAATAAGAATTGAAGAGCAACGTTTGCTTGTATATCTGAAGCTTCCTTATACTTAAGCTTGCATCAACCTTCAGCATACTAAATTTGGTAAAAGTTTCCTATCTAAATATTTTTAAAGAAATTTAGAGTTGAAGAAAGTGTCATTTAACTTTTTAAATATAAGTTTTATTTTCCTCTACAAATATGTGCTTCAAAAAATCATCGGTATTTTTAACCACCCTTTTCTGTTCAATTGTGGTAAATTCAATTTATATCCAAGAAAATTCTTGAAATGCTGTCCAACAAACGATATAATATGTATGATATGAAAATAATCGAGTAACGATACATCAAAGATAATATGGTCAATATTGTTTCGCAATTTGTGTTTTTGGAATTTGGTTTATGATTAAATTTATAAAATTTGTTTTACTATGTTGAATTATATTCAAGTTTTTATGTAAACTTTTTCAATAAGTTGTTGTTTAAATTTATTGCTTTAAAGTTAATAATTGTTTTGTATTTCAAATTTTCCATACTATATATATCATTTTTGATAAATGATTGTAAAGTAGACGTGTCAACTAGACGTAAGACACGATTTTGAAGAGAATCTTGTCAAGAGAACCTAATGAAGTGTGGGGTGCCCTATTCACATTGCAAAGTTATGCTTCATATTAGATCAAATGTAAACTCTATATATTATATTAAATGGAGCTCTTTGAGAAAAATAAGCGTTACAGCGGGAAAGACTTAAATGCTTTTAGAATTCGAGAGCAGCAAACTTAGATTCACCAGTGCAATAAATCCTTGTGTAAAGGTTTTCGCAGAGTTTAGTTCATGTATCTCAAAAGCCTAATTGCTTACCAAGTAATTCTGTTCATACTATTACAAACCCCGGACGTAATTCATAAAATATATCAAGTGACTGTGGATGGACATTCATTCAGTGCTTAATATATATATATATATATGTTATTTTTCTGGCTACTTTAAAAAATCGCCCGCTAAATTAGTCGCCTGTTCTTCTGTTAATGTGTAGATATACTTGTATGGATGGAGATATGCATGTCTTCACAATAATATATTTAGCGTACTTCACAAGTTCATAAAATTGTATAAAGTGGCTGCAGTATAATGAATGCATATTGCAATATATATATAACCTTAAATTTACAGGAGCCCCTGCTTTTGACCTTTTTAAATTTGATGTATTCCTCCTTTAGTCTAAGTTGTTAAGAAAGCCAGGAAATACAGTTATTTTCGTTTCATTAGCTTAAGGTCCATTTGTTTATTTCTGTAACTTATTCGTAGCACAGTGCGATAGAAGTGATCGGCAATAACTTTAAGTAATATTTTACTAATCTTTGCTAAGTGTTCTAGTCTAATTTTTTATATACTTAGTACATATATTATTATATATCTTAAACATTCAATCTCCTTATTTCAAGTAAATTACTCAAATCATTTAAGTGAATAGCGTAAAAATATTTTGAAAGGAATCCATAAAAAATGCATTTATTCTCTTTATTTTTAATAATTTTCTTAAATTTTACAAACTATAATGTTCTTAATGAAGTATAGGTTCAATAACCTTTCAACAAAAGAATATTCATCCATAATTCTACATCTCGACGAAGATTTTAAAATGAAGAATATTAAAATTTTATTTCTTAAGTTCAAAAACGTTAAACTTCCAGATGAAAACTATTAAATTCTCTTTAAAGGCGATCCATTTTTACAATATTGCATTGTACTACACAAAATTCTGAACACATACAATTTCAACACCTGTGTTCCTTTTATTAATGAAGTGTAAAGCATAGTTCACAATGACAAGTAATTATCATAATAATTCCATTTTTTTTTTACTTTTCTTCCTTTCATAACTACAATGACTTCCTATGCAAAAAGTCTAAGGTATAGTGCAAATGAAAATTAAAAAATAAAAAAAAATTTATAAAAACAAAAGAACAATGGAAAGAATTTTTTTACTGCAGTCATTACAATAATGTAGAAATTAATAGTAGAAAATAAAAATTCCTTTGTGCAATTTTCAAATTTAAAACCAAATTACTCGAAAAAAACAGGACTCTTTTGTAAATAACATTGTTTAAAATAGAAATGACATTTTTTTTATGAACTTAATAATAATTTGAATATAAAAGTGTAAGTTTCCATTTAAGAATATTAAAAATTTAAGGTTAGAGTTTAACTGGATTGTAAGAATGAATGAAATTATTGGAACCAAGATGTTTAGTTCACCTGTCAATAACAGTCCAAAAATAGAGTTTTTAGTATCATAAACAAAAAGGGCTCCAACCTCAAAAGCTTTAGAAATCTCAAAGACCTTAGGGACTTAGGGAGAGTTTGAAAATTTGGAAGACTTAAAAGACTTTTAAAGACTTTTTTAGTACTCGAACCAAATCTTGGCTAGCTTCTTTATACCCACATAACTTCCTCGAAATCCGAAAAAAATATTCGAAAATTACTAGAAATCCGAAAAGAATCAAATTTATGTTAAATGTTTTCCTGTGGCTAGTTCTATCCGATCATTAAGTATGTCAAAGACGGCTGCGCCAGTTAATTTATTTCAAATTTTACTTGGTTAGCATCAATCGAAACGAATATCATATAGAAAAACTATAGCTTGCTAATTGACTTGGCTTTGGACTAACTAGGAACTGCGTAATTAAATATCCGTACTGCCGTATATAATTTTGTTCTGTGTCATCTCCTGAGTCGATTTAACCATATTCGTCCGTCTGTCCGTTCATTTGGACGATTACTCAAACAATTTTGATGCTATCTTGATGAAATTTATACTGGAAAGTAACTAATAACGAAAGACGATAACTACAATTGAGCGGGATTGGTCCTTAGGTTCCAATTCTGGAATCTTCCCATCAAACATGGGCCAAACGAGCATATCTCCAAGGCAAATAAAAATAAAGTTTTAAGATTTTTTAGGCGAAGCATATTTAATAATATGTCAGTTGCATCGACTTAACGTTGCTTCATTACTTGTTTTATATTTACGTATGCTATTTCACTTTTGCCCATCCGATAGTATTTGCAATTTTTTCATACTTTAAAGGACTAGTCTGCTACTTTCTTAAAAACTCAACTCAAATATTCTTAAAATTATTTGAAAGTAGTATGAAGTCCATTTACAATAACAAATTTTTAATATATTCTATTAACTTTCAAAATTCTTTATAAATTCCTTTATGGTTCCTTTCACGTCTATTGATTTTTTTTTGTGCTTTTATTTTCCTTGTAAAAAGTTTAACAAGTACTAAGCATTGCAATATTTTTATATTTCCTTTCATACCGCTAGCATGCCAATATCTTTTATTACATTTTTATTTTTTGTGTGTTTGGACAAAAACCCTGCACATTAAAAATTTTTATTTAATATTTTGAACATTTGAACATATTTTAATTTTTTTTCTATTATTTTACAAATTTTTATTTTAAAAAAAAGTTTTTTACATGTGTGTAAGTATGTACAGTGTATTCGTAGCAAAACGTTATAGTTCAGAGAAAACTGGAGGGAAAAGTCAAAAATGACAGAAAAAAATAAATTGAAAATTGAAGTAATAATGAAAAAAATGTTTTTTGTTTTTAGAAAATGAATGAAATAAATATTGGAGACCAGTAATAATGCACCATTCTGTTGCAGAAATAAAGGCCAATCGAACTATAATAATTGGGAATTTTAATGGTCATTGGCTTATGGAATGGATACGCCCCCTCTAGAACAATTTTTTGTTCGTTATGAACTTATTGCCGCTCTTATTGAATTTTAAGTTACGGACCCCTTGTTGTACATTCGAAATTAAAGAAATTAGAATTCCCTTTTTCCAGAACTAATATATAAAAATTCTGAATAAGGGGTCACTCCTGATTTTGTTATCAGATCTAAAATCCCTTCTAATATTTTATTCTAAAATTCCTCATAATATAAACGCAACAAAGCATTTAAACTGCTACCGCCTCAAACCTCCAGGAAACAAATTATTCTAATCTTAACTTTGTATCAAACTCCAAAATCCCCCGTATGGCGAAAAACCTCCAGTAAACTGATTTGTCTTAATTTCCAGGGGAATTAAATCTGGGTACCGAGATATATAAGATAGAAGAAACAACAACAAGAAAAGAAATAGAAAAAAAATATCCTTTATTCACACGTTCATCGAAAAATAAAATGCATTTTTATCATTGTTTGGAATTATGATGCAATTTGCAGTTTCTTATTATCATAATTTTATGATTATTTATTATACGAATTGTACAATAGTTTGTATATACAAAGTCGTATTCTTAGAAATGCCATGACATTGGGGAATAAGTAGAAAGAAAAGTTAGAAAATTTTTAACATTTAAAGGAAATTTAAAAATTTTTCATTTCTCTAAAATATTCTTCTGTTTCTTTATTGAAATTGAATTTCTTGAAAATAAAAAGTTATAACTTGTTACGCAATGTTTACTAGAGAACACAGGGCTCGAGGAATTTTAGTTAGAATGAATAATCGCCAAAAAAAAACGTTGAACCAATGTCTAGCTTTCGGCTGGGAGTTATAATCTTCCAGGCACTTTTGGCTTATTTTTTGAGAATATCCCCGCAAATGTCGGGAAGCGTATCAGGAGTGATATTGTTTCCCACAGAACAGGATAGAACCGTTTTGTACGAAATTCAAATGAACAATCTTACTGGTTGAGGAGGTATGTTCGTTTGCCTTTGGCCCTTTCAAAAGCTTTCAAAATCTGATTCCATGGTCTGCTTTTTAGCCTCTTCTTCAGTTTTTGGTTACCTCCTGTAGAAATTTAATGAGAGATAGCCTTATTATTTTTGTGTTATTGTACCAGCGTAAGATAATGCGATGCGAATTATGAATATATTATATACATTTATATACCAAAGTTAATATACCTCTACCTATACCTGTATTAGTATATAAGGTATACAAATCACCTTTTTTCTTGAGATTGATTCATAAAAATTAAAACAAGAAAAAATTATAATCATCGTATTCAACTTGAGGTACAATATATAATGATTCTATCAAAAGATATCGCTTCCGAGAGGCAATGCTGGTTGATGAATTTTATGAAAATCCTTAAAGAAATCTATCGCCCAACACAATATGAATCTAATGAATTACAAGTACTATTAATGTAAGTTAATTTTACCATAGGGTTTATTTACACTGAACATAGGAAAGCTTCAGAACACTGACAAGGTCATCCTTCCACCACGGTTACATAATTTTTAATTAATTTTTTATAAATACAGTAGTTCTAACTTGAGTGCCTTTCGCTAAACTACTTTTTCCTTTTATTTGCTCAATTTGCTTAAGAAACATCATTAGTTTTTAAAATCTTGTATTTGAACGAAATTTTGTTTAAGTGTCTTTCCCGATAATTGCTCAATTTTTGTTGCTTTTTTTCGGTAAAACAATTATTCGGCAATCACCGTACATTCATACTAGACGCTAATGATCTGGACATTCATATAAAATCAACGTAACAATAAATTTAAAAAAGCTAAAACATCTGATAATATGTTTCTGAGAATAAAATACTTGGTCGTCTCGTCTCAGAATGTCGTTGTCGCCGAGTCGTCTATTGCCGTCTGTTCAATCTTAATGGATAATTTTTTTTCACAATAAAATTTAATTTACATAATTTGCCTCGTGAACCTAACTAGAGTCCTATTTGTGTAAATTTTGAAATTTTCTAAGAAATCCTAATTTAGAATAGTAAACTTGTAAATGTAATTTTGTTAGAAAGGTTAAAAAAAACTTTCAAAATTGGGTTGTATTATAACTATTTTAAAATTTTTTTTTCCTATATCTTATGTAAATTTTAAAATTTATTTTTCTTTTATTTTACTGCAGTAAGCAAATAAAGTTCTAGAAAACAAAGTTATTTTTGTGAAACCCTATATAAGTTTCTTAGAAGGATTTCTTAGTTCTTAGTAGTAAAACTTAAAAAAAATTTAAAACATGTAAAATAAAACTTTTGTGAAGCAAAAAATTTTATTTTAAGACCTTGAAAATTTTCTAGTAAAATTCTTGTGAAAGTTTTATATAAATCTTAAGGAATATATTTTAAAAATTTTTTTTTTATTATTTTATGGGGGTTTATTTTATAGGGCTTATTCGAAACAAGGTTAAATTATAATCGAATTTATTTTAAATATATTAAAACCGTATAAATATATCGAAAAGTTTAAAAAGAAATTCAGAGTTTAAGAAAAAACTTAAGTTACTTTATCTAAATACTTCTTTGAACAACTGGGGTTATATTACAGCACTTGGGCTGGGTTCCTGTGGAATGAAGGTTATATGAACAATATATAATTTAATGGAATTCTAGTACAAATGGTACTGTAGTAATTGAAAATTGTTTATTTAAAATTAAACTGTAATTGTGGTATTCGGGACTCTGAAGACTTTCAACTTGAACAATTTTGAGGAAAATACGGTATTAAAATCTAAATATTACAGATTTGCCGGTACGCGTAATCGCATAATTAACTGTGTGAATATTGTTAAATTTAGATATCGATATATCTCTAAAACTTTTGGCCTTCCAGATACGGTATAATTTTCCTCACCCCGGAGCATTTCAATCTTTGGTAAAAAGTATCATTTATGAAAATGGGACTCATAGTTTTCACGCTATCTCAAAATAAAAATTTGGGCTAACGAATGATATGTATAGACAATTCATTTTTGATTCTTAGGTATCTTATCTAACAAAAACCCGAAAAATTTCAAAGACCATCGAAATAAGCTTCACCGTAAGGTATAACGAGAATTAACAAATTCAAAAATGATAACCTTAAATATACTATTAATTCTTTCGGAGTTGAGGCTCTACAAATCGAAGGGAACTTTCGACGTAGACATTTTTAATGTCCTGAATTTTTTTGAACATAAGGCTTTTATGCGAATGGTTATACCTTTTTAACGAAGAAATTAATCTTTTCTAACTTAAGCATTCTCTAACTTAAAGATAAACTAAGAAAATAATTTAACCTACCTCTAAAGTTGGAACATCTTCCTAGACTAATCTACCTTATCTTGTACAAAGATGTAATACAACTCCATTTATAAAAATATTCTTAAGGAAATTTTGATAACATGAACGTAGTTCAGAAATTTCAAAGATGCAGATTTTCACAAATTTTCAATTCTAAATGTTCCATTAAGTTCATGACGCTGTAATGCATTATTGTATAGATATAGACTTACAATCAAATCAGAATCGAAAAGTTAGTTTATCTAGTTATGTGTGTTCTAGAGTCCACTCGCACGATAAAACAAATTTGCTAAAGAGCTGGAATTCTGAAATTTTTACAAATTCGTTAACTAACTATAGCTAAATTGAGTCGACTTACTCAAAGGTTTCTAATCATGTAGCTGCCATACAATTTCTTCTTTTATATGAGCATAGGTTAATATCTAATGAAGCTTAGTGGCTGATTTTTGCCTAAAGTGTAATGCACAAAATACATTTAATATAGAGCAAAAAGTTCTAATACCTGTCGTACAACTTTTTTTTCATAAAAAAATATGATATGATGTTTATATTCTTTTCATGGGAATATTCTAGAGTTAACACAGACTTCTTTACCTCTCCTCTATTCCTCATTTTGCATTAAATAAACGTATATCTTCATTTAGTATAGAACTTTAAAACCCACGACAAGTTTAAAAAGGTTAACGAACGAATGAGAAGTAGAATTCCTATAAAAAAATTGGTATAAAAAACTTAGATTCTTTGTTCAAGCGTTTTCGGAAGTGATAAACTCTCAACTATTTTATGTCTTATTATAATTTTAAAATAAATTTTCTCAAAAATAAAATATAACAATACTAAAAATATTTTTTAAGGTCTATTTATTTTAATATAATGATAATTTTAAATGAAAAACCGGAAAATTATTGTGAGAAAAATCTTTTTTAATAATTAATACTAAAATATAATTAAAAAAATTGTATTAAATATTTTATTTCCTTAATAAAAAACTAAAAATTTGTATACAATTTGTAATAAAAATATAGTCTCCAATTTTTTTTTACCCGTATGACTATGTAGTCAAAGGGTATAATAAATTTGCCATTACGATTGTGACGCAGAGAAGGAGGGAGGGTAGATACAGACTCAAGTGTATGGATCGGATCAGAATCAAAAAAAAAAATCGATTTAAAAAAATCGCACGATAACTCAAAAACTAAAGGAGCTAGGATCTTGCAATTTTCGTAAATTCGTTTTTATGCAATAGCCGTCATCGCTATTTGAATCCAGCCATTTTGGTTCATGGGTTCGAGTACCTGCCATACAATTCCTTCTTTTATATGAGCATTACACTACAACTTATAAAGCTGGTATGTTTGAAATTTTGCCAAAAGTAATTAATGTTTATAATAATAATGATATAATGTTTATATAACGGTCATACGGGTATCCCAGAGTTGACACAGTCTACTCTATTACACTTTTCCTCGTTTTATAATTAAGTTTAACTAATCATTATCAATTCTACTGTTTCTATCATTTTACTATTTAATTATTTTGTCAAAATTAAATAAGATTTAAATTTTTAAAAAATTATAGTTTATGTCACCTTGATCAATTGTGCATTGTATTGTTATTTTTCTCAAATTCAAACTTTAAAAAAATTTTAAATTTTTTAAATTGAAATACAAAATTATTTAAAAATCATTAATCATTTTTTTTTTTGTTCTCAGATTCTAATTACAAAAATTTAATTAAAATTGGTTTTTCTGGTGCTAGGCTTAATAATTTAACTTGCGATTGGGTAAATGGTAACAATTTCCAAAGTTATTATCTTCCAATGCCTAACTAGATGTACGTGTTCAATGAAAAGTAATCATACTGACTGAGTGTGTAAATAATAATTTGAAAAAAAAAACCCCCAAAAGCTCCAAATCTGTATTTCCGGTTTAACCTTTACAAATTTTAAATTTTTTAATTTTTGGATTGTTAGTGTAATATGCTGCGAATTTAAAAATTTTTTGAAATTTAAAAGTAATGAAAACCGTGTAAATACCACGATTACTTCAATTGAATTATAAAAAAAAAATAAAATACTGTTTTTGTTTTGAGTAAGTACAGGTTCTGCACAATAAACATTAACCAAGTATTCATTCATTTATTGGATTCAATGATTTATTTATTTATCAAATAATTAATTTTTCAAATGGAGTGACCAGATTTAATTTCGAAATATGCATAACAAAGTAATTTTTAAATTAGGTTAGTTGAAATAATGAATTATATTGTAGTTAAATAACTATGTTAAATATAGTACAGTATTAGTGCTATCTGTATTGAATTAAAAGTCCTTTCTATTCACCTATATGTCTATTAAATTCAATTACTACTGAAAATACTGACTCTGGATGATTGTGAATATAATGATTACTTTTTCATTAATACTGAAACATTAACACTTAAATGAGGTAATAAAGTACTGTCGATTGTTAATGATTTTTATACCAAAACTTAAATTTTAGTAAGGTAATACACATCTCAATTTGAATATTTTACATATTAATATAAACGTTAACACCTTGATATAAATAGATTTCATCTTATAATCTATTAGAAACACACATATATAGTTCTTCAAGTACTCCTGATTTCTTGAAGATCTTTACTCAAGTGAAGTAAAATGGTTTCATTTAAAGTAAAATTACTATGAGTACTTTATTGAAACTATTTTGATAAACAACTACAATATATGTGAAACTCAACCCATTTAATATTTAACTCACTAAAGTCATCTTAGATTAAAGAATCAGTTATTAGTTTAAATGACAAGCAATTTTAAATTAAAACTTATTCTTCGGAAAAAAAATGTTTGCAGCTTTTACCTATACAAAAACTGAATTTAAATTGGACTTTGATATGTAGAGTAAGGCAATCCTATACAGTTATAGCATTCCCTAGTCCAATTACTTCGGCGTTCTTCATTTTGATACGAACCTTGAATATTTTCTTAACTATTCTGTTTAATCTTCTAGAATAAAGTAACCAAAAGAACCCAAGTCAACTTCAAATCCAGCTAATGACACTCCGAAGTCCAATTACTCAGGCGTTCTTCATTTTGATAAGAACATATGGTCCGTCTCTTCCGTTGAATAATTAAAACACAAAATGAAGGCAATAATAAAAAAATATTTTAATGAATTTAAAATGCAACCAATGATTTAAAATTTTTTGTTTTGATTATATTATTAACTGACTTAATTTTAATTACTTTTACTTTTTAATTTAATAAAAAAAAAAAATAAAAAAATAAAAATTAAAAACATTTTAAAACGTGTAACACTGATACTACCTACCACAGAGTTAAATAAAAGTTTTTTAAAATAAATAAATTGAATAAAATAAAAATACAAAAAAAATATTAAATATTTATTATTTAATTTTCGTATATTAATCGTGCGGAAATCGGATCAAGGTAATTCTTATTAACGAAATACAGTTATATTGTTTTTCTTTCATACTTAGTTAACTTTTATAAGTCAATAAAGCAATAAAATTGTAACTGATGAATAATTGTTAATCTGAACATTTAATTGTTATACTTGCTGTGAATTATTAGGAAATAAAATTATAAAATTTATTGCCGTTTCCTATTTGATTTTCTATAAGAAAATTTCAATAGTTTCAAATAATTGAGATGATCTAGATTTTGATGGCTTTCCAAGCAGAGTGATAATATTTTAGATAGACTAATAGAGTTGAAGAATAATAACTAAGGAAAGTTATATTATTAGGGTTTTTTTAGTTCAAACAAGCACTGTGCATATTCTGAACGAAGAAAGTATGCCTTGTTGCAAGTTCCTTCCAATGTGAGAAGGAAATCATCGAATAACATCTCAAGTACAGCTTATACATCGAGGTAAACTGTATGAGGGAGTGTCGAGATTTTAATTAGACTAAAATCCATTATTAGATCTGCTATCATTAAAAGTACTCTGTAAGACTGACAATTAATTAAGTTTTGGTTTTGTACTTACTAAGATATCTTTGATCTAGCAAAATCCCGTAAGGAAACTTGTGAGAGAAAAGATTTTTACCTAACTCAGTTCGAAAGATTTCGATCGTTTAAGACGTCTATAAATTTTGATTGTAAACAAAATTTGGTGGCGTGCAACCGCTTTTTTTATTTTATCTGTTATTAATGGGATCATAAGACCTCTATGAATATCACTATTACACATATACCAAGGGGTGTCGACAATATTACACAATAATATATTTTGGACTGACTGGATTACTTGAATATCAAGTTGCTTTGATTACTTTGCTTGATTTATTTGCTTTTCAAAACAAATCAAGCAGAGCGCCAAAGCTTACATAGGGCCTATATACCATTAATTCAGTATTTCACTGAAATTAATGAAGACTTAAAACCGGAATGATCCTGTAAATCATAGTCTCAATTTTTAATACCAAAACAAATAAATACTATTTTACTATTTATTTAATTTGTCCAAACATGTTCTGTGATTCTTAAAACTGAAATGAACTAATTCATAAACTAATAAATAAATTTAAGTTCATAAAAAAATTTTTTTAATTTTTTTTTTGTTTTTTTTATATTAAAAATAAATAAAATATTTTTTGGCCGCCTTATGATAATTTTGGCCATTTTATTTTCTAAAATAAAACACATTCAACAAAACATTAATATTTTATTTTTTTATAATTAAACACATCCAACAAAACACATTTAATTGAATGCGTTTGTTACACCTCATTCTAGACAAATATATTAATAAATAATAATAATAATACCTACTTACGTGTTTGTTGCCATCTTCTTCTAGCTTTTTGTTTTTCTCTTTTTATTAAAAATGTAAGCTCGATAACTTGTAGCTCTTGTTTTTACTTAGTTTATTTTTGAACTTCTCCAAGATGCTTTCTATTTAGCCTTCATAAAGTTTTCAGTGGCAATGTGGGAAAGTAAAAAAAAATCATCAGCATCCTCATCGCAATCCGCAAATTCTCATTTCCCAGTTGGATAGGTTATGTTATCTAGATTCATAATTGACATCCTAATTTATAATAAAACATTAAATAGAATGAATTATTAAAACTTTAAAACCAATTTTTTAATAAAAAAGGAAATTGATTTGTCCTACAATACTTCATCAGTCAAAAAAACCATTTTGAATCACAATCAAATTTGGAACCTTGATTCATTATAGGTATTCTAATAATTTATTAACAACAATACTAAAAAAAAATATTGAACCACTCAAATTATTTTTAGAGTTTTTGATCTACTTTTTAATTATAATGAAAACAAATTTAGAACAACAATTGTGATCACCACAATTAAAAATGTAAAATACACCTTTAGGCATATAAAATCTACTTCAAAAAAAATAGAAAACCTTATCTTGTCAAAAATTAGGTTAATCAAAATTCATTTTCTTTTCAAAGTTACAATAATAAAAGTTGCCCTTCATATGTCAAAAAAAAATAAAATCGTTCAACTCAACTTGACTCAACAATCCAAATGAAAACCGAAATTGAAAATAAAATTTTTATTTTGTTGTTTTTTTAAAAGTCATTCTAAAGTTAAAGTCAAGTTATTTTGAGTGCTACACATATAACTGTGTTCGGTTTATTTAAGCGTTTGAACACTAAAATACTTTCAAAAATTCTTAAAAAATATTTTTTAATACAACATAACCTAGAAAATATTTTTGGTTTTAATCAAACATCCAAAAAGAATAACGTTAGGTAATATTAAAAAAAATAAAAAAACATAAACAATGTTTTAGGTGTCGTAATCATATTTTTCCAAACATAAATTAGTACCACCTTTAAAATATTATGTATAGGTATTTTTATATCACGCACTAGATTAATTCCTATCCTCTAATAAACATAAGATTAAAATCAAATACCTACAATATATTAATAATAATAATAATAAATTTTTGTAAACGATTTCATACTAATCAAAGCGAAACCACCATAATATGCCATACATACTCGTATATCAAAATCAAAACCATATCAAATGAAATTTTCATGTAAGAGAACATAAGGTACATATTGGACATCCATTAATCTGCTGTAACATCTACAACTACTACTGAAATTTTAAAAAACAAAAGCTTGATTTACACTGTACTCCGTACTGTACATTGTCTAATTCTTGAATCAAGTTATTCACTTCAGTTTCTTATCCATTTCTTCAATTTCAGATAATTTTAACCTTTATCTCTCTGTCTATTGGTACTTGTCCCTCAAAATCTCATTCATTAAAAATTTTCAATAGATCATCATTTAATAAAAAGCTATTAAATCGCGCTCTAAACCTAATTGTAAAATGACGTATGATCATGATATTTCACTGCTGGCAGCATTCAATAAAATATAAATAAAATTTAAGTACTAATATACGTATGTATACCTATTGAAATTATGACGTGTTTTAATTTTTATAACAGACATAATATCTATGCATCAAATCCAATCTATGTTCAAAGCGCGAAAATCAAAATCAAAACAAAAACCGTAAACCACAAGCATAACATAAAGTTATTATAAATTGTACTATTATGATTAATATGACCCCGGGCTGCCCACAAAATTTATTTATCTTGCCGCCGCACAAAACACAAAACACGATATCTGTAAAACAACATACATAAGATATACCTACAAACGATTAAAACAAATACTATATTATAATACTTATTCAATTTAATATTTCAATTTTAACTGAAGTAGTTACTTTTTATGATTACTTTCAAGAGGTCAAGTAATCACAAAAAAAAAAGCATCAATAAATCAAATCAAAAAAAAAAAGTTGAATAAAATTACTTAATAAGTTGTCAAACTAAACTGAATTAAGTAATTACTAAAGTGTGAGAAAGAGATAGAAAAAAATGATGAAAAAAACCAAGGGTTCGTAAAAAGCACATTTTCAAAATTATATATGATTTCTTACTGAGTATTTTATCATTTATTTTTATAAAAATATATATAAAAATAAATGATAATACTATAATTTAGTTATTTCACCTATTTATTAATTATGACTAATAGTGAAATTAATACTTAGAATATAATCCCAATGCACTGAAAAAAGAAAAGAAAAACCTGTCAACAAGTGCGAAATATAATATCGGTACTTCAATGTTAATATTTAATTTTGGAAAAACATACACTGGTGAATAAGTTACTGTTTTATAAAAGCATAAAAGTTTTAATTTTTAAGATCTAGTAGCCCTTCAATGGGGAAGGTTCTCAAATTTTTGCTTAGCAAACTTATGATGGATCTACCCATCCCCTTTCTGTTCCCACTTTTCCATTTTTTTAGGTTCTAGGAAATCAATTGTGAACTCCACCAAAATTTGGAATTTTACCCCTAATTTTATTATATAAGAAAAAATTGGGAAAAAAAGAGAAAATTTCTTCAATTTAAATAACCCCTTTCAAATTTCAGAAAAACATTTAACATATTTTAAAGTACAATGCAGCAGCTTTAAATTTTGTATATTTCTAAAAATAAATTTTAACAGGTATTCAAGTAACAGGTATTTAAAAATAGTAAAATTTCAATTTTCGAGCCCTAATAGCTACTTAACAGAGGGCTTGGCAAAAAAATTTTGTTAACCCACTCCTACTAATTTCTGAGGATCTAACTTCTCGCATAGACCCTAGCTGGAACGGTTTAAAACATATGTATGGCCAAAAATTTTGCAAAAATTGAGTTTTGCGTAACGGGAAATTTTAGTACCGTATGCCAATCCTAAACATAATTTATAAAGTTTATAAAACCAGCTATGTTGTGCCGTTTTTAGATTGAATACTCCTAACAGAACTTTTGTTATAACAATTTAAAAATAGGGCTTTTTTCTTTTTTCTTAGAGGGGCTGTAGTAGGTGAGACTACAAAAAAGAGTTCTTCTACGAAATTATTTTTTTTACAATACCTACTTGTAGTTAAAATTTCTTTTCTCTATTTCAAACGATGTAAAAGTTTTTGTAAACATACGGACGGTCAGACAGAGTAAAACTATGTTAGCAGATTTTTACAAAATCTTTGTAAAATGTGCTTAAAACTGATTTTAAATCATCACTAAAGTGTAGAAAAAAATTAATTCTGTTCCCGGTGATCGATGATCGTGATAATGAAAACGTAATGTTATGATGCATTACATATGTATATACATATTACATATATATATAGAAATATAAAAAAAAATTTTATTTGAATTTTGTTTTTATTTTCATTATTCGCTAACAGATGTCAGCGTAATATTAAAAAAATAAAAAAAGTATGAAATATGTGGCATTTTATACGGTATTTCAATATTACAATATTACATATTTTGTTATTTGTTTTTTGTTTTACTATTTAATGCTGTCAAATTAATAAAAAATTAATTACAAGAGGCAAGAAATTAAAATAAAAAAAATACTGTCATTATTAAAACAAATTGAAATGAGTTATGGACATTTTTGATTCACAATATACTCACTATACAGTAAATAACAAAAAAAAAATTAAAGTACACATGAAATTAAAAAAATTATTTATTAGCACTGTCAACGCGTCGGGTGATTTTTAATAATAAATTTTTTTTTATAACTAATCGTTCATGGATCTTTGACTTTGATATCAAAAAAAAAAAAATTTATACAAAATAACAATAGTATTTATTGTAATAAGACCTTGAAAATTTCTTGAACATACTCGTAGCTATATTAAAGTTGTTCAGTGTGTTTACTTTTGATTTTTTCATCATTTGTGTATGGATTTATAAAATGAATGACATAAGCAACTGCATTTTGATAATGTAAGATTTTTTTTTAATATTAAATATGTTGTGTCAAAAAATGCTCCCCATACTTTCTCAGAAAATTTGTTTTATTATAGTTTGAAATTGTATAGAACAGAAAAATAGCAACTCTATTTTTAAACTGCTGAATATTTAAATGGAAACTTCAGGTGTCTAGATTGATTCCTGCAAAAGCACCAGGCAATTCTATAATCACTGGCCTATTTTTGTATAATTTTAAAAACTAAGGTGTTAAGTTCTCGGTTAAAAACTCAAGTCGTCAATTAGAGAATTGTAAAAAGCTCAAATTTTGGCTCAACTTATCGCTTAACTTAAATTTTGAATCTGCTTTCACTAAGAGCGATTCAATGCTCTCGCATGTTGAGCGGACTCAAACTTGAACACATTCAATTTTAGAGGGAAATTCATGGGCTCAATGGTTGAATGTATTCAAATGTTGAAGGGACTCAAATTTGAGTTGCGAATTTTAATTGAGTGCAACTCAAATTTAAGAATATCTAAAATAAAATTATCCAATATTAAAATAATTTTATTTTTAGTCGTTTTTAGTAGTGCTCAATTCACGCTCATTTTAAAAATTGAGTCCGTTCAACCTGTGAGCACATTTGTCTCTGCCAACGATTGAGTCCGCTCAATATTTGAATCCGTTCAAGTTTGTGTTTGTTCAACCCGTGTGCGATCCATAGCTTGACCTGACTTAAAATTTGAGTTGAGTGTGATTAGTATTTAAGTTCGCTCATTTACAACTCTGGTTAATTATCTTATGTATTAAAATAAATAAAGTTAAAGTTACCAAAAGGAACTTTAATATTTCATTAAATCAATAGATTTTTTTCCTCTATCTAGTTCGTTCCATAGATTTTTTTCAAAATTCATCAATTTTAAAACTTATAAAGAATTTTTAACTTTTGATTTCTAAAAGATTAAAATTTCCTCGAGTTTTTTTTAAAAAGAATGAAGTTACCTCAGGTTTAATTTTAGAATACAATGACTTTACAAATTTTTAAAGAAAATATGACCTTTATAACAATCCATTTTGAAATTTTTTTCATTTCCTTATTTTGTCACCTCCATCCCTGTATCTTCTTTTTTCCTTTAATTTCTTATCTTTTCCTTGTATTTTTAACTTTTTCCATCAAGTTTTTTCTATCAAAAACTTTTCAAGAACTTTTTTTTCCCAAATTTTTTATATAATTTTTCTTTTTATAGTTGTTTTTCTTTCCCTTAAAGCCATATTTTCACCTGAACATAACATTATATATATAAAATTTACTATATTTTACCACACAATTTTTCACTTGATAGGTTCTCTTGGAAAAAAATTGTTGCGGAGAAAAAAGCAATTAAAAGGAAAAACTATTTCCAATTTTGTTGTTGTTATGTGGTTTAAAAGAAAAATATTAATTATTAATAAAAAAAAAAAAAATTATTTATATTAAATTTCAAGAACTAATATTTATATAATAAAATATAAAAAATTGAGTTCTTTTCAAAAGTTTTTAACTTGTATTCGAGCATAGTCTAAAGGGTGTATCAAATTTTCCAATAGGTTTGTGACGCTGTAAAGACGACAGAATACATACAGAAAGTTCGAGTTCGGAACCTAATAAAAGTGAAGACAAATTTTACATGTTATAACTATACCTCATGTTTCAATAGTATGTGGAGTTCATTAAGATCAATACTAAGAGTATTAATAAAAATATATGTTCCCCTGTCCCAATATATACCTTTGGTAAAAGGCAAAAAAGAATCAAGTTTCTATAGGAAAAACGAATGGTTATCATTGGTGTATCTATTCATCTCTCCACTCGATAACCTAAAAACTCAATAGCTCAGATTCTGCAACAACAAACTGAGCAACTGAACAAAACTTTTTGACAACTTTTTTCAGTTTATCAACTGTCTTGACCTACTTGTAGCTGCAACAAAACTATGAAATTTATGCTCATCAACCTTCTTATTATATTTAATCTAAACCTTTGAAATTTTGTAAAAGATGACAAGCATTGGCAAAAATTGTTGCTTAATTCCCCAGAATCTAAAATGTTATCCTAGAGTTGACAGACCCAAAAATCTCCTTTCTTTCTCATGTTATATATTTTCCAGGAAAAAGCTACTCAGGATCAGATAAGTTAAAAGAAAGTTTATTATTTATTTAAGAATATAAAAATTTTCAGATCCACACAAACGAAGTCATAAAAGTTGATCTTATTGATATATATTTATGAATTATAATAACTACAAGGTGGCAAAAAAATGGTATAACGTAGAAGCGTAATTATATTAATTAAGTTTTGATGACTTTTATATTTTAACCTTATAAGCAATTCGTCTTAATACAATGATACGGATCGCTTTTTGGAAATTAAAGAGTAATCTCAGGCTAGATAATTCTATGAGTAAATTCAAGAATTTCTTAAAATCAAAAACTTCTGAAAGGAAAGTGTTAATTAATAATTTATAATAGAACAGTGAAAGGTTTGCTGTCTCCTGCAATTACATTCGATTCCAACAGTAGATTCTAAAGTATTTTCTGAAGATTTGCTAAGTAACTTGGTTGATGATCTAAGAGGAGCTTTTGTACCTTTGACGATGGACTTTAAAAATGATCGGCAGCCACTCTTTGAAGCTGTTCAGCGGGGGACTTATCTTTAAAATCATGTCCTTTTGAAACCACACTTAAAAAGGACCTTTGATACTAATGATACGAATGAATACTAAAACAGTTTGATCTTGAGGAAAAGGAAATGAAAAGTATTATAGGAACACATGGTTAGCCAATTTAGGGTTTGGTGGATTGTGAAAGGTAAATGGAAAGTGAATATTAGTTAGATTTAAAGATTTTTAACATCAGCTAGTTCAAATAGAAATTATCGTAATAGCTAAAGGAAATCAAATTAAGCAACAACTGCAATACAAAATATTATTCTTATAGAACACTGGCTACCCCTCCTATTCATCTATTAGAATTTATTTTTAAAACTATAATTTTTAATATAAAAAATAATTTTCTTTTATTGATTTTAAAACCAAAAATAATTTTGTCCAACTACAATTTGTTTAACAAAATTTTGCAAAATTTGTTATATTTTTTTTTTTCAATTACTTTCAAATTGGTTTTTAATATTTGATTGGCTTAAATGAAAGTATACAACAACATATTTTTAAAATAATTTTATTTAATTTAAAAAAATATTTTGTTTAATTTTAAAATATTATTAATTCAATTTTATTTTAAATTATCAAAATCAAATATTTATAAAAAAGAAAATTAAAATTCAAATGAAATCAACCATTCACTTATTTTTATACAAAAAGTTTTTGAACAATAAAATGGATGCTTCAATACATAAAATATTATATGGAAGTGAAAATGTAATCGAATATTACCATAGATTTATAATCGAATTTAAATTTGATTGTAAAAACTATAAAGTTGTAAAAGCCAATAAGTAAATTGAAGTTTGTTTTTATAACTATTAACCTGGAATAAAAATGTATTACAAACCTATTACCCTATATGCTAATAAAAAAGTACTGTTAGAGATAACTGTTTTTTAAATTTCATGTCACACCTTTGTGGGAGTATAGGACATATTTATTAGGCGTTTTTATCAAAATGCTAGTCACCTTTTCTGATATTATTTGCAAATCCCTTGTTTATTTTATTCTAGCTGTTCTCGTAGTATGCACTCTCGCCTCTTTTAATCAGTGCACTCTATCCACCCTTCCTTTTTCTTTTGATCTCAATTTTGCAAGAGATCATTGTTGCTTATTGTGTTTTGATGAAAACTTGAAGTTTCCGTGTGAAGTTCTTCCCAACCAACTAGGTTTCACTTCCCTGTGTTAAATTTGTTTTTTTATTGGCCACTTCTCTTTGTTAAGCTGTGTTTTTACCGGCGTTGTCCCTCAATTAGGTATCTCTGGACATATGTGCATTTCTACATATTAGCCACAAATAACCTAGCTCTGCCAACGGAATCATTAAGATTCTATTGTCAATGACGGTGCTCATGTTACCACTATTTATAGTGCAGAAACCACTATTCTACAAACTCCTGTGACGTGGACTGTTGATATTAATAGTCATTGATTTCGTAAGCCTCGAACTTTGTTGTAATATAACTAACTAGTTAATATATTTTATAATGAATCATTTTGAGATTAAACATAAGTATGGACTATTATTTTATTTCCAATTTCAAATTTCTTAATAAATAACTCCTGATATTCTGTAAATCAAAGTTTGGAACTTTATAATACCAGAAACAAACGATTACTTCAAACTTGTGGTCAACAATTTTTCAACTATCTTAACATTCTTTAAGAATGTTAAACTTATTATAATCTCTAATTATTGCTGAATAAACTTTACGCCTAATTATATGCAATTGCTAATTTATATTTTTTCTTTTTTTTCAGGTAAGCTTTCAAGTTGTTCTTCAATGCACAAAACTGACCTTCCTTTAAATGAAAATGAGTTGAATAAACTTTTCTTTATAATTGTTTAATATAATTTAAAAGTTAAAACAATAAATTTTATTACATTTAATTACTTCAGGTATGTTAATTTTATAATATTTAATTGTACATATATACTCATTTTTATAATTAACATATGTGTATTCATTTAAATTAAATGAACTAACAATTTAAAAGCCATAAAGTTATTCTACCGAAATCGATTTAAAAAATAAACTTTAAAACAATATAGAAAGGTCTTGAAACATTGTCCTGATATAAAGTCCTGGTAAAAGTCGAAAAATTTAATATTACTCCCCTATATATATTATATAAACATATAACACATATAATAATATGTACATAACAAATTAATAAAAGAAAAACAAAAACAGAAGTCTAATAAACAAATAACTCTTTTTCTAATGAACTAACGAACTTCCTCCCTCCCTTTGAACTCTCTTCTAACAGCCAGAGAACAGTTGAACTAAAATTATTTTTTTTTTTAAATAATTTCCTTTACAAACAAATCTATTTACATTCATCAGTATAATTGAATTTCCATTTCAAACTGCAAAATTATTATTAAATTCTACCTCTTTATTACCAACAATATTGTGTTGTTAAATGTTTCCTATACCCATTTTCAATCATCCTTGATCCGCCTACAACAAAATTTGTCTGGAGTGAATTTTTAAATGCCTACAATTGACAAAATAGAAAATGAAACAAAATACAGGAAGAAAATCATTGTGACATTGTATAATATATTCATTCATTTTTATAATTTTGTCTATGTATGGAAAATATAAGTGTTGCCAAACCACAAGGAATCTATAGAAAATTTTGTATAAAAACAAGTAATGAAACAACAGCAAGTCGACGCAACTGACTACATCTTGACAAATTCAAACACGAACCCTCACTTCTACTCTAGATTTCAGGAAATTTAAGCAAACGGGACAGAACCACCTTGTACCGAATTTCAATTTTCTAACTTCATTAATTTCGAAGACATGCTGGCTAAGTCTAAGGAGGCGTTTGCCAGACTGCCAGCTATCCGAAACGTTAAAAAAAATTGGACAGAACACTCTTGTAACAAATTTAAAATTTTTATAAATTTTTAATATATGCTTATTAGGTTTTGGGTGTGGGGGTACCCAAACCATCATTCTTATTAATCTCAAATATCAGGAAAACAAAGAATATAAGAAATAACACCCTTGTGCCAAATTTGAAGCTTGCATATTTATTTTAAGTTCCTTTCTTTATTAATTTCGAAGATATGTATGAGGTTTTGAAGACAAGTAAGACAGGTGTATAAAAGGTACCCGAACTACCACTTCGATTGATCCTCAATTTCAAATATCCTAAGGAAATAGGAAGAGGAAATACTCTTATACCAAATTTGAAAGTTCTTTCTCCATTGGTTTCTGAATTTCGTTCGTTTTACCTTAGTTCGATCAAAGTCTCCAAACCCATGATACGATTGAACGAAATGTTGAAATTTGAATGTTTGATAATTGATGATTTGAATGTTGAAGTAATTGCTGGGCAATTACCGTATTTTAAGAGTTTACTTTACTGTAGCATCAAAGTCAAACTACCTCCTAATAGTTATTTAATTCGAGGCACCAAATTTAGAATCCTTATGATTTTAGAACGAAAGCCAGTTTCGTAAATTTCCTTTTTTGATTTTAACGTTTATTTAAATCAGACTTTTCGCTCGAACTCTGTCATAGCTGATTATTCTGGTTTTTAAAATTTGTCTTTTATTTGCAGAAGTTAAAAACCAAATAGTCTTTCATTGTAGAATTTTAAAAGTTCATAAGTTATTCTGTTCTTCCCAAAAGCTCAGTTTTTTTCCTACTTGAAAATTTTATCAAAATTGGTAACTCTCAATAAGGCATACTAGTATATCTACTACAATTTCCTATGTTGTAATAATACAATAAATTTATATACTTTCTCTATACAATCATGTACATTTTATTATAAAAATTTATTATATAACGATTAAAAATATATTTAGTCTTTAACTTTCTTTTTTTATTTTAAATAAAATACAACATTTTATAAAAAAAAAAATTACAATAAAATATAACAAAACACAACACTCACAATACTGCAGACATTTATTCCCTTAAGGTTATTTACCTTGACAAAAAAATACAAATCCTATATCCAATCCATCTAACACCGCACACCCACCCGAACAATTCTGAATAACATAAACATGGAAACCGAAAATTCAAATTTTCTGTTTTATTATATATTTTATAAAACGCCTATGCCTGTTTTATATGCGCCTTTTACAATATATATTGTATATAGTAACAGAGAGTGAATTATATTTTATCACCAGACAAGGTAAATAACCTTTAAAACATAACAACAGCAAAAAATACATTGGGAAAATTCACAAAGAACGATAGTACAATACTGTTGACGATTGGGAAAAAAAAGTACCTACTTTTTGTTTCTACATGCACCTGTTCCAAAACCTAAATCCTGGTCTCTGATGATCCTTGAATCTAGGAGCAAAATAAAAAAAAAATATACAGCAATAATAAACAACAAGGATAAACCGTTATTTTTTTTCTTTTTTGATATGACAACATCGTTTTGTTACCGTCATTATTATACACTGGAAACTTTGAACGGAATTGCGGCTTTATATATGTATTTTTTGCAGTGCCTCGTAATTAAAAGTTAAGCATTGGAGAATAGAGGGAACAAAAATACTAAAAGAATTTTAAAGTTGTACTGGTACATAACCTAGGTAAACCTAAGTTTAAGGTTTCTATGTTTTTTCTTGTTATGTTTTGGTTTTGTGTGAAATTAAGAAGGAAGTTAAAAAAAAAGCCTAGAGATTATAAAGTGTTTATCCTTCCATGTTGTTTTTTTTTTTAATATAAACCTATAGCATCCTACAACAATAGGATCAAAATAAATATTTTTCTTTTTTTTTATATTTATAAAATATGAGTGAAGAAGTGCGTTAATCTCACATGGATAATCATATAAGATGGTTAAGAATAGAATTTCATATAAAAGAGTAAATAAGAATAGTGAAAAAGATGAAAGAAAGAGAAAGAAGAAAAAAATATAATGAAGAAATAAGTAGGAATGGAATATTTATGAGAACGAAGAATAAATTAATAGGAAAATTTTTGTAAAAGAATTATATGAAATGCTGGAAAAAGAAGTTAACATTGAAATTCTAATATTAAAACTGGCTCCCGGTAATAGTTCCGTAAAAGATAATTTCCCAAATATTGGGGATTATTTCAATTTACGCTCCAAATTTAAAATAATATTTTCGAAATAAAGTGAAATAATCCCCTGAATTAAAGTGAAATAGTCTCTACTAAGGAAATGTACATAACAATTATCAATTCATATATCCTAAAGTTATATACAAATTTAGAGTTATTATTGGGAGGACCATTACACCCAAACCACCACTTCAATGCATACCAAATTTAAGGAACGTTGAGAAAACTAACAAAACTACCTTGTACTAAATTTTAAGTCTTGGAAGTTGTGTGGGAGATACAGAAACCACTACTTTAATTGATCCAATACTTATGGAACACAAGTTAAAAAGACAAAAACAACCTTCTACTACATTTGAAACTTTTATCTTTATTTGAAATAACTGTCTTTATTATTTTCGAAGATAGTCTTTTAAGTCTGGGCAGGTGTGAGGAAAGTATTTGGACCAACACTTCAATTGATCTCAAATTTTAGGGACAAAAAGGAATGGAAAGAAACGCTCTTGCATTAAATGTGATGGTTCTTTATTGGTTTCGGAGATCCGCTCATTTTATCTTGGTTCAATCAAAAGCTTTGAGGACTCGAACTTATTATCCGATTTCTTCCATTTTTCATTATTATTAATTTCTGCCTTTCTTTCATTATTACTAACAATAAATTTCATTAAGATCAGACGGATAGGTGGACATCGCTAAATCGAATTAGGAGGTGATGCTTATCAAACATATCCATACTTTTCTAGTTGGCCTCAGAAAAACTTAAATGTCGCTCCAATTGTTGTGGTGGTGTTTTTAAATTTTGTTTTCGGCGATTTTTTTTTTTTTGCGAGTTTATTCCTTGGACCTTTTAATGGACCGATATGACTAAGTGAAAAAATTTTTGAAGTATTATATAAGTTGAGATGTACAGTAGCTAAAAAAAATTTTAACACAGCCAACCGACTCAATAGGTTCCTGGTTCATTACCTAGGAATCATATTTCCTCAATCAGCTGCACCTCACTTTTGTTGGCAACTGTTTGTAGAACACTTGAACTTAACTTTTTCTTTATAACATATAGAACCTACTACATATGCAACTTCATATATACAGTACAATAATGTAGGTATAGTATTTTAATTCTTTTATAATATTATACTTGTATATAACATCTCACTCTCACTGATAATTACTCCAAGAAGATTGTTAAAAAAAAAATCCTTATAAATCCTGAAAAGGATATCATAAAATATATATTATTTTGTTATCCTTTTTGTTATTTTGCTTCCTTTTTTTTTCAATTATACTCATAAATAAATGACAAGAAGGAAGCATAAGGAAAATGTAAGGATATTGTGAAAATTAAAACAATTTGTATTTTTTTTTTTTTTTTTTTTATATTTCTTTCTTTTCAATGTCGATGCTTAGACTAATTAAAGCTGTTCAAAGTAAAAAAGTTTTTTTATTTATTATTATGTGTAAAATAAAAAAATGTTCTGCAGTAGAGTTCCAAGAATACAGAGTTGAAAAGAGTTAAGGTGCAAAAGGAAGAGTTAATAATTTTATGAAAGAATAAACTTCGGTATTATATTAAATGTATTAATGGATGGATGAGTAGTAAATAAAGCTTTCAACGAAATAAAAAAAAAAAAACCGAACTAAGTGAATTGAAAAAATTTATTAAAAAAATAAAGTAAAACAAAATATAAGAGTTATAAGAGTGAGAATACTTACTTTAATAAATTAAAGTTAAATTAAATTTTTAATAAAAAAAAAACTTTTTATTAAATAGGGATTCAAAATTTTTGATAAGCAATTACTTAGAATTTATAATTTTTAAATTAAACTTGATGTATTGTTTGGAAATGAGAAATAATTAAGGATTTTGAATAAAACTACGTCATTGGTTGAGGGGTACAGTGGGTAGAGTATTGATCTTTCGTTCGAAGTGGTTTGTTTTTTGGGGTGAAATGCAAAAACCGTAACTAATAATTAACAATTCTATATCAATAAAAAAATTAATTAATAATAATTACATAAAAAATATAAGCAAATATATTAAATTGAATAATATAACTCACAGACATAGAAATAACTTGTTATTCAAATTCAAAAACGTAGAATTAGATTAAACATGGATTGTACCAGCATTTCTTCTTGCATAGTGTAGTTATTATTTTAAAGTCTATAAGGTTTGTTAATACTTCTTATAAAGTCTGGTTATATTATATGGGAGCTCCCCTCAATCCTGTGGTCCAGTTTGGCCCATCTACGAAATCGTTTTTTTTTGGCAAAATAAGTATTCATACCATATTTCATTAAAATCGGTTGAGATTACATTAGGAACAATTTATGAAAACAATTCTTCGCTCATGAAATACTTGACATAAAATACATAAAAATATTCTATGTAAATTTTCGGAAAGATTTTTAAGAGTAATCCTGTGGTTTTCAAAAATACGTAAAACTATTTCGTATGCTAGATACCAGTTAAACGACTTGACCTAAAAAAGCAAGAGCATTAATGTCTCCTAGCTGGCTCAGTTTAAGAAATCAGGTACCTCCCAAATGTATTCTGTAAAGTAACTCTTTTGCTGAGGGAATTTTTAGGCCGATTTACATGGTTCTTGAGACACAAGAAAAATAAGGCTGTGGTCTATGGAGCATCGATCAAATATCTAATCTTGACATTTTTCTGATCTCAGAAAACTCTTTTATTCAATTATATGATGTCGGATAGTATTGGCAACGTCTTAATTGAGGCATACAGCTTAAAAATAATATAATCCCTTTCAACTTTTCCTAAAATCAATTACTCCTAAATATCCCTAATCCTAATACCCAAATTCTTCCATATCCTAATTCTCGAAACCAAACCAAACATTCGTATTCAGGTCCTACCCTAACGTTGGGCTCAGGAAGGATGATAGTTTAAGTGCCAAAGCCATACATTACCAAAAGAACCGCAGCTCGGTGGTTGCAATGAATGGCTTTGGAAGCTTTCGGAATAAAAAAGAATTTTCTTACACTTTTGGTTTAAATCTTTCATTTCCAGCACATTTTAATTTGTCTTAAAATCCCAGATCACACCCTGATATTATAACTTTTTCTGAGATATTATTTACAAAAACATAAGTATTTAACGAATCATTTTAAATTCCAATTTAATAAAAGAAGCAGAAAAAAGATGCAAAAACTTAAATAAAAAATTGATTAAATTTTTCTCGAAAATTACACATACATTGAAAACAATATATTTAAAAAGTTATAGTATTTATTAAAAAAGTCCTTTGGCCTTTTTTGTTTTTAAAAAAGTTAATACCAATTTTAAAAACAGGATGAAAATAAGTATAACTGTAATTAATTTAAGTATTACATATAAAATTTAAAAAAAATATTAACAATTTATTGTAAAAAAACATTTTTTTTAAAACATGCGCAGGATATCCTTCGAAAAACAATAATGTGTAATAAATTTAAAACTTACATATACAATAAAATTGAAGTGACCACTAGTTTGGTTTAAATTTAACAACAAACAACAATCCTTTATTGGTTTAAAATAGGAAATAATTTTAAATTTTTATGGTTTAAAATTTTAAATACAAAAAAAAAGGACATTAAAGAAGCTTAACAAAAGGATAAGATATATGTATATTATATAACTTTTTAAAATTAAAATAAATATACACGTCCTTTTTATTAAAAAAATTTATAAATTTTAAACTGATAGATATAGAGAATTTTTTTTACAAAAATTTACAATAAATAATTACATATTAATTTAATTCGAATTTCTATGAAAATATTCCTTTTATAAATCATGATAATAAACAAAAATTATGATATTTACTCATAAATATTAATTTTCTACTAAATATTCATTCAATTACAATAAATAAAAGATAAAATCTGACAAGACCTATTGTATTTATGTGAAATATTGTATTTATAACACACAATTTAAAATTTTATTGAAATAATATTGAAACAGACAATATTGAAATAATAATTAATAAAATTCAGTAAGGGGTATAATTACTATAATTTGATCATCATTTATATGACTAAATAAATTTTTTTAAAATATTATATCAGAATAATTAATATAAGCAAGGATTCATTTCTATTCCAGAACTGCATCACTGCATATCTTACACTATTCCGCTGACGTTGTTTACGATCATGTATTGCTCTTTCTTTAACTTTAACAATATTAATCCAAAAAATTGTCTTCAAGATCTTTGCTTTCTTCCTGAAGCGCCACAATCCTAGATCTTGGACCGAATAGTTAGTTGTCACATTTTATATCGTAGGGTTCTTATAATATTATCTAAATTTGAGATTTTTCTTAAATTTTTAAAATCCTCACATAAAGGATCCTTTATCTAGGATAGTTACTCTAGGATATTTTTACAATTGTTCGTATTTAAAAAGCCTTTATCTTATTTGTTCATATATAAGACTAAAAAATAAAGAAATAAATTAGAATCCTTTTATTTGATATACAAATTACAAAATTAGTTAAAAACTATTTGGCATTGGTTTCGTAGAAGGAATCCTTATAAAAACTAATTAATTTATAAATTATATTAATTAGTTTTTTCTTAACAGACAAAATGGCTACTACTGGAACCCTTTTATAAAATTTAATATAATATAATACTATTATTTAACTAAGTTTATTTTTTAATTTCTTTCTCTGTGACAAAACTATTCAACTGTCTGGAGCTAAGGAGCCTATTTATACCATTTAAGTATATGCTGGAATATAGCTCTATAAGTACATGTATCAAGAAATATATAGGGAAAGTTTTATTTGTTGGTTGTAAGAGTGGCGACCTTTCATGCAAAAGGCCCGGATTCAACTGAAAAAATATTTCTGGTATTGGACTCAACTCAGCTACCGTTTTCCATTGGGTTCAAATTAATGACTTTATCAATAATTATATATCTTTAAAAAAAATACATTAGGTAATATAACAATATTAAGAAATGCAAAATATAAACAAATAATTTAATTAAATAATATAATTCACAGATGTAGAATACCATAAGATTCAAATGCAAATTTATTACAATATAAACACATTGGAATTGTATCTATTGAAAATCTAAGATGTTTCTACAAGTTATAAGGACTAGTACCATCTCATGTTAAAATTGTATGTGGAATTAATTAAGATTTATTATAATAACACACGAATATAATATGACATCTATGGGTTCCAACATGTCCCTATGGAATAGACAGGCTTATTAGCCTAACAGTTGTTCATAAAGCTACTGGATTAATTTTTACAAATTCTTCAGAGGCCTCATAACTTAAAGAAACGTCTTTGACTTCAATAGATGCAAGTTGTAATGTATTGCAAAAATTTTGTATTTGAGCTATAAGGTAGTTCTGTATCTGTGAATTATATTATTTAGTTAAATTAAATTTTTACATTTTGTATTTATTTTGTATTATATGTGTATTAAGTTTTTATTATACATATAGAATTATTGATTTTAAATAATGTGCCATTTCATTTGAACCTAACGGTTAATGGAACTGAATTTTATCAATTGTTTTCGAAATGTCATTGATTTTGGTTGATTTAGGTCCGTATAATTAATAGCAAAAATTATAATGTAAAACAAATTATGTAATAATTTAAAAAAGGACGAAAATGTTCAATAAATATTGTGATCTTAAGTTTTTTCATTAATTGTTACATTTTGTTTTATTTCTAAGATTCCAAATTTATACAATTGGTCTTTTAATAAAATATGAATTGAATAAACTTCAAAAGTTTTTCAGGGATCCAGAACAAAACGGTATAGGAGCAAAATTTTTTATATTTTATAGGAGCAAAATTCAATTTTTTTTTTCTCTCCGAAGACTAGTTCGAAATTTTTGACAGACATTAAAAAGGGGAAAAAAATAAGAAAAACCCCAAAACGTGGCACCATAATTGTTGAGGACTATTTGTTAGAGTAGCCTTAAAATTCGAAATTTTTAATTTTTGTTACTTTATTAAAAGTTCACTAAAAAAATCGTTTATTAACTTTTTGTAATTATGTTGGTTTGACTTCTCAGTCCCAAGTAACGGGAATTTTTAATTTTCAAGGAACATAATTTCAGGATTTTCTGATTTAAGTTCCAGAAAAAACTTTATAAACATTATTTTTCACACATTATCGGATTAAGTTCCGGAACAATAGTTTAAATTGGATGAATATTTTTTTGTTCCGGAAGAAAAAGCGTTCAGGAACTCTTCATTTCGTTGCTCGCCTCTGGTTTTTATTTATAAAATACTTATCTTAAGATAAAAAATTACATCAAAGTCTTCAGACATGAAGATTTTTTTTAAAGACAAACTCTGTTAACACAAAAGTTGTAGCTTTTTGGGTTTTTAAAAATTATATTTTGGCTTTAAGAAATTATTTGAAAAAATCAAATCAGTGGCGGAGTACAAAAATTAATTGTAAGGAATCTTACTATGTGTGACAATTAGTAAAATCAGTACTTATTGGTTACAGTTATCTACACTCAGGAACTGAGTTCATATAAAACCATAGCAATGAAATATTGATAATTAAAAAAAAATAAACCACAGAGGTTTGTAGGAAGCCGGTCAAGTAATCACTGGGTGTATTCAGAAACTTTTTTTTCGCAAAATAAATACATATTGATGTTTCGAATCTTTTTCATTTCCACTCTCTTTTAAATAAAGTTAACTTAACATACAAGTTATATAATATAGTTGTGGTATAATACAAAGTGTAATATGGTATCATGTTATAATAATAAAATTGAAAATTTAAATATTTAAATTATGGGAACATGTTGTAAAAAAAACTCCCTCGGATCCTTGCACTTACATTTTACAATCCAGTAGAAAAAAAACTTTCAATATTCTTTTTCTTAAATTTTATTTCAAAATTTTTTGTCCCAGTTTTAAATAAAATTTTATTACAAAAGAAATCAAAAAAAATATAGGTACAAATTCCCTCATCTTATTATTAAAGTTTCTCTTGCTATTCCTTAAAAAATAACACAAAAAAAAAATGTTCGTTCCAGTTTTAAATTTTTTATGCATCGAAAAATTTTCTGTCTTCCTTCTGAAGAAACTTTTTTTTTTACACTCGAATTTGTTTTCATTCTTGTATTTTTTATTTTAAGTACAAGACCTTAAGTGTCATTCGAATACAAAGTATATGTACAGATATTGTTGCATCCATGTGTCACAAATTCGATATTTTTTTCCGATACTTTTTTTTTTCTTTTTATTCTCAAAAGAAAGAAGAGGAAGAAAAAGAAACTGATAACTGTAAACTTATCCTCAAGCATATAACAATTTAAAACAAGAAGTTACCCGAACAATTTACTGATTCGTTCTTTTGTTTTTTTTTTTTTTTTGAACAAGAAATTGTACTTAAGTTCATATTATACCAATATGTGATACTGATTTGTAAATAGAACTTGTTGAAATACATAGTTTACAGGGATGAATCTAAGCAAAAAAAAAGGTGTACTTGAGTACACTTTAACCTTTTCAAAGTAACCATATCTATTAGGCAAGAGTACGGAACGAAACGAAATGAAAATGAAAGTTCTGGAACAATGTTACTCCGATTTAAAATATCGTTCCGCAACTTTATCTGAATTAAAAGTTTTACGTTCTTTCCGGAAATTTAGTCACAAAATTCAACAAATTAAGTTCCGTGTCCCTTTTTAAGATTTTTTTTCCGGTTTTAGTGTCTGCCACAGAATAGGAGATTAAATTTTTCTTAATCACATCGGAAACTTCTATTTCCGAAGATACGAGGGCTGGAACTTTATTTTAATTTTAAATCGGAATATAGTTCCGAAAAGCATTCTTCGGAGCAAAAGTGTTTTCGTTCTCTTTATGGAACACAATTAAGAATAAATTTTTGAAAACAAAATGTGTAATACCCTGAGGTAGCGTCTTGAATCCAATTTCCGGACTTCGTAAAATTAAATTAGAATACTAAATATTATGATTAAATTTTGCTCCAATATCGTTTAGCTTCAGAACCCTGTTAGTAGGAGTAACATTTAATATACGTAATATTCTTGTAATTCTATTATACTGGGAACTCTTTTTCTATTTTAATTCGGACATTAGTTTTTGACAAACCTACATGTTTATTAGTTTTTGAAAAACCTACCTAGAGGTTTTTTTCATGTAGAGACTTAAGCTACCAAGATTTCAGACTTCTTCTTAAATTAAAGTAAATTGTAAAAGTCTGCATTTTAATTGTCTAGAAATTAATCTATTGTTTAAAATTAGTTTTCCAGTAAACCTCTAATCGTTTCATTTCTTTTAATCTTTTGTAAGCAAAGAACCCATGTTTAGTTGTTGTATTCTACAAAAGACGCATCTTCAAATTAAATACAAAGCTTTTGCAAATGGAGCAGATATTAAAAACTAATCTTGAATCCAATTTCCGGACTTCCTTAAATTTAATTAGAATCCTTATAGACATTACATTATATGTTCCAAGGCTTCACTAGAATTAAATGAATTATTATAATAATATTAAAAAGAACTTTACACTGTATTCCGATGCAGTAGAACCTGGTCACCTCAAAAACATTCTCAATAATTTCTAACTTTTATTGAAGATGCAAAAAAAATTTTAAAATTATGTCCGAACTAAGAATGAACTTCCTTCTTGTACAAATTTTTACTTTTTCAATTTCTTCCCTCCCTATCCAGAATATCTTCCAGATTATTCGAATGAAAATTTAATGGGTATCTCGAATATTGTAATAAAATATTTCAAACCCAGTTGTTTTGTTTTTTTTTAAGTAAAAAAAGACAATAAAAGGACAATAAATCAGTTACAATTTAAAAAAATTATTATTACTATATTTTTTAGTACTTATACGAGTACTCCTTATTTTTATTGTCCTTGAAAAAAAACAAAAAAAAAGGAACTAAAATAATATAATCACACTACTAAATCATCCATTTATGAGTATTCTGACTTCTCTACTTTCTTAATAAAAAATGAACCAAATTTATTACACTCATAATGTTCGTAATAAAATATTCCTACTACAATTTTTATGATGTATAGTTGTTATTTTTTGTTTTTTTATTCGAAAACATAAAACGTTGCGTAAGTTCCGTCGTAAAAAATATTTTTTTTTTAAGTATTTGTTTTTTTATTAAAGTGAACGAACTTTTAAAAAAAAAATTGTGTAAAAATTGTAATAAAAAAAATTTTATTTTACTAAAAAGTAATTATTTTGTTTTTTTTTTTTTTTATTAAACATGAAATTCAAGACAAAATTGTCAGCTCAGCGTTGAAATAGATTTAAAGTTTTAATTACGGAAAGTTTAATTGGATAATTTAATTAATTTATTAACTGTTTTGTTAGTATATATAATAATTTTGATTTAGTTTGAATAGAATTTAAAACTATTTATAACTGGATAAATTGGAATCTGAAGTTGTAATCTAAGTATGAGTCTACACTAAATGTCGTGAAGATATAATTCTTCTAACGTTATCAAAATTGCCTATTATAGGTATATTAATATTAATAAAACTATTTTTTTATCGTGCAATTGAAAGTTTCAGCACTTACTTTTTTTAATCTGTGCTCTATTTCTTCTTGAAATTGCGTCCCTCAATTGCAGCTCTGTCCTTTCCACAATTTTATTTCTAATATTTATCAATGTGCTTCTATCCATGTCGAACAAAATCCATAGCGTTGCTGATGTCAAAACTCTTGATTGGTTTTACGTGTTTGAGAGAATAGCTGATGTTTCCACAACATTGGTCAGTAATAAAGAAACCGAAATTTCAAGTTCTTTAAATAATAATCACGTTTCAACAATTTAGGAGTGGAAGTGTTAACAGAGAAAGTTAGAACGCTTCAAAAACCAAAAGTTAGCAAATAAGCGAAGCGATTCTGCATCTTGTATTTCTTTTGGGAATGTAAACGTTTAAAACTCGCAATCCTAAAAAATACTAGACTTTAAAATCAGTAGAAAACTCTCGTGCAACAAACATATAGTTTCGGTTGAAAGAGATGCCGTGGAAAGTCTGGAATTCTTAAAGTCTTTAAACCACTACAGAAATTTAAAATCTGCTTGTCTGGTCGGTAAATATCTGCTAGGTATTACTTCTGAAGATATTAAAAATATTATGTCAAAAATCCAACCCTTCCAATGTAATACAATCTTAGCCACTCAATTCATTTATATATAGAAGATCTTCTTCGAGCTAGAGCTCTGAATTATAGAAACTCTTTTATAAATCTTTTCTCTAAATTGTAGAACGCATTAATTACCACGTCACGTGTTTCTCAATGCTCATGATTTAAATAAATTCAAAAGAGATGTTAGCCTTTTCTTTTCGGGTTTTCCATTCAAACACTGATGCCATTATACTGCGGAAGCAGGTTTGTGGCTAATCCCATTATTCTGGCTAAGGGCTTTTTATGTGAGCAAGAATCCTACACTACCACAGGATTTAGTTTTCCAGTTGCCTTTTAAAGGTTCTTTCCTCCCATGGGAAATAAAAAAAAAATATATCATCTCAAAAAATTGAAAACTGTAAACAGAACTGATTCCCTTAAGACGTTCTGTTTTTAAAAATCTGAGTGGTAGAGCGTAAACGTGAATCTATCATTTAACTATAAATTATTTCAGTATTTTGGATTTCTATGTTCTTCTGCCATCATTTTTCTTAATAAAAACTTTATTTGATTCCAATACACTATAACTACTTAATTATAACTAAGTATACATTTATACATAAATTCTCAACCAATTATTATTATTCCCCCTGATGATTTTCTAATCATCATTAAATCACAAATTCATTCTCGGATAATAAAAAACCAATTTTTGTGATATAAATCGATTACTTTGCAAAAATATTATAGTAAAAACTAAAACCAGATAAGTAATTTTAGACCTCAAAATAAAACCAAACCTTTAGACATTTAACCTTAAGACATTTTAACCTTTAATTAATATTCAATTAAACCTTAACTCAACTTTCTTTTTTTCCTTTTCTCTACCATACTTTTGATATTTTATTTATTTATTAATCATTAATTTCTCTTTAATATCCATTTATAATTTCTATTATTTTCTTATTTTTGTTTATTTTGTTTTTTTCTATTTTTCAGAAAAAAATCCTGTGGTTTATTCCTTATCTTCGATCCTTATACAGAATTCTATTTGAACATTCCCTTAACTTTTTGAATCATTGTTGAGTAAACAATTCTTTATAATAAAACAAAAAACTAAAAAAAAACCCAAAACAATGACAAGAATATTTTTAAATGAAAATCCAAATGAAAAAGATACATAACAAGGGAAAAGAAATTAATAAATAGTTTTTCTTTCTCAAAAAAAAGAATGAAAAAATGAAAAGATGTTGAAAGAAAGAGTTAAAAAACTATTTTTATAAGAAATTGAATAGAATAAAAAAACAATATTTGCTATTTTAATTTATAAATATCAGTTGAAGATCTAAAAAATAATAGTTTAATATAAAACTTAAAGAGGCAAGGGTTTGTAGTCAAAATATCGAAAGATAAAATTGCGAAAGAGGAAATAGATAAAAAAATAGAATAAATATCTACGTACATGTACTATTACAGGAAAGCGATGTCCCAGTAAAAGAATTCAACGACATTGTTCAATTATTCTAACAATTCGATTAACATCACATGTTGAATTATATTACTCTACGGATCATTGATCAGAATCCTTGGATTTTTTCCAGAAAATTGTTGGTAATCTTTGATAACTGTCATTTTAAAAGTGTTCTTCAGTTTTGATACGTCACGGATGACTTTTCTTCTTATTAAGTTTCGAAGTCTCCAAATGAAAATCTCTTTGTTTTTTAAAAAAAGTTCAGAGACATCTTTTAATTTTCTTACGGTTCTACAAATAAAGTTTGCGCTGATCTTGATTTCAATGTGGTTCACATTTTTTTCTCATCCCAGATAATTCCTCTACAGTTGAATCTTCGAAGTCCACAAATGAATTCTTCGTCGCCGTCTTGTCAGAGAATGTTTAGTTAATATCAAATCGTGTTTCATACAAGGTTTTGGTTGAGAGGAAATTGGTGATCTAAGGTACTTTCATTTTCTCCATCTCGCCTTCTTTAGGTATTTAAGGTTGTATTTTCGGAAGCAGCTTTTCTTTATTTCTTTAGAATGGACTTAAGTTGGTGCTCCAGTCCTATCGAATAATAATCTTGAAAAGGAATCTCTTCTCTATTAATTTACTTGAGTTTATCATTTCGCAATACCTAAGTAGGTTTGGTCTGGAAGTTTAAAATATGACTACAATTTTTTTTAAATTAAGTTCTAATCATGCAGTCATATGACTTGTGCCTTTTTTCGAAGAAAATCCTAAAACACTTCACAGCTATGAACACTATTTCAAAAATACCAAAATACATAGAATCATAAAAAAAAATTTTTTAATCCTTTATTTTCTATTGTCCTTGCACTAAACACACAAGAAAATAAAAAAAAAATCACAATCCAATTTTTTTCTTATAATGTATTCTTGAGTGCAATTCTTTTCTTTAATTTTGTATCCTAGAATCAAAATACATGTCCTTTGAAAAAAAATAAAACAAAAAAAACAATACCAAACAATACAAATATACAAATAATTTGTAATATTTATTCCGTTTGTTTTTTTTTTATCCTTTTGCTTTATTTACTATTATATATCCTTATTTTTTGTTTTCCTTTATACACTATTATCCTTTTTTTTATTTTTTTTTTTGTTTTGTTTTTTTTTCTTGTATTTATATCCTAGTGTGATTTTTAGCTACTTTCTATTGTTGTAATTGTAAGTTTTCCTTTCATCTTGACGAATTTATGGGAAAATTCTTGACTTCTATAAAGGATTCTAAAGGATATTTTTTTCTTTTTGGTTTTTTATGAGTTTTAAGTACAATAATAAAATTTTTTTATATATTTAAAAGAGTTCTTAAAATCATCATTGGTTTCTTATAAAAAAAAGCAGGACAATAGGAAAGTTATGTGACACCGATAGTTATTAAAAAAGTAACGCTTTTAATGGGGAAATTTCTTTTCTTCAGTAAAATAAAGTAATAAAAAACTATTAAAAGTAAATTATTAGTCAAAAAAGTTAATGTGAAAAAAAAAAGTACTTAAAATTATATAAAAATTTTTTTTTAAATAAAAAATTCCTTCGTTTTACCTAATTTATGGTAATCTGGATGTATAGCGGAAAAAAACCTGAACGGATATTCAAAAAGAACTTATATTTTGAAAGGGGTTTTTAAAGGGGTTCTTATATCTTAAAGGGGCACTTAAAGTATACATAAAAACTTTTAAAATATCGAAAATTAATATATTTCAATTGCTTTTGAATATATTGTGAGTGGATATATTGAGTAGGTATTGATTAATATTTATTGAGATCCGATTTACTAATATTGAAGGTTTGGTATTGTTGCGTTCTACATTATATAAGGTGTAAGATTTTACATTGTATAGATCGTTTTGCTCTAAACTATATATATATTAAGTTCAAAATAAAGATTCAACAATGGCACAATGTAACAACAATTACGTAATGTAACTTTGTGTGCTTTAGGAATCGCTAGTTGAGGAAATACTCTATTGATGTTTCCAATTAATCAACCTATAAATACTGCCTAATGCATACATTGATAATGGTGAGGAGCATTAAGTGGATTGAAAACTCTGGTTAAGAGGGAATATTCAGTGATTGTACTATTTGAGGGTTCTAGCTGTAAACATTTGAACAGCTGCTGTCTTTCCACATGGATTATGAAAATATTTTCCATTGTTTACAAAATGGCACCAATTATTGTTATTAAAAGTAGAAATCAAATTGCCTTAGGTAAGGAAAGATTAAGGGTCATAAAGTCTATGACTAATTGCCTTAGCCAAATTTACATCTTCTACATCTCTTAAAGCACTAGTGAAGACAAAATTTTCAGCGGCGACTCTTTGATTGCTTTTTAGGTGATGTATAAATGGTTATACATTTTTTAACATAAACTTTTTCTACGCAATCATTTGTTCTCTGGAATATTACTTCCTAAAATACAGCCCATTGATGTAATTGGATCTATAAAAGTTAAAAAAAAATGGTAATTGTGTAAACCTAAACTAAGTTCTTTTAAACCTTTTGTGATATGTCCAAGGGTTAACACTCTTTTAACTACTTAAAATAATTAACACTGAAAACAATTTACAATTTTTTCTTTTAAATTTAAAATATTTCCTTAGGACATAAAAATTTCAAAATTCAAAATTAAATAATCCTTTTTAGGTCAACTACATTATCAAAATTTAGCCTCTGGGTGCCATTATTGGTACAAATACTTTTTTAATTGTTTTTAATAGAAAAGAATCCATTAACACTATTATCAGAAATTACCCAAGGATAATTCCCAACAAATCCTCTTGAAAATTCTCACCGAAGCCCAAAAACAAAAACTGTATCCTTTCTAAAAGACCGTTTAAATTTTATTGCAATAGTTTTACATCCCAAGACCCATATAATATTAATTTTTTGAAGAGTTCACTAAACTGTTAATTTGCAAACTTTTTGCATTCTGACAGAAGTAAAATAGAGCCGGAATTTTAACTGGCGCTTAAAACTTTTATAAAAACCAAAATGAAAAAACTTCTTTGTTAAATTTGAAGTCAAAGTTCCCTTTAATGTCATCGGGTTTGCAAAAAATATAAAGAAAAAAAAATCAAAGAAATAACAAAATTGCCTAAGGACAAATTTTACTTGAAACCACAATTTAATTTTAAAGATGAAAAGAAATATGAAAACAAAGGATGTGGTTACTATTCTAGTTCAGTGACAAAAAAAAAAGGATAACAGAAAGGATTTCTAAAAACTGTTTGTATACATTGTATTAAAATGTAACTTAAAACAGTAACAAAGTCATTGTAAAATAAATACATTTGCCAGCCTATTTTAATTTCAATACAAAAACAAGTTGTATTCTGATTATTTTAAATTAAGTGAAAATGATTTCAAATTTCCGAAAGGATAATTAGGATAATAGGTCATAAGATTGGTTGAGTTTTAAATGAAATGGATATGTTTCTTTTTTTTTAAATAGGTTTTAGGTTTGTTTATAAAGCAATTTTCTCAAAAACGAAGAAGAACCCTTCCCTTATAATACCCGAATTGTGTTTGAAGATTTTATATTGAAAATATTTGAAACAGTAGCAGATTTATAATTTTGAGGAGACTGATAGAATACATAATAATATAATACTGTGTATTTACAGCTTCTTCTTCATCAGATCTAAAATTTGACAATCATATCATCATATTTTAAACTAAGCATAGGAAGCGTCTAGTGACTGTAAAAAATCACTGGTACTTCTATAAGCGAATCTTCCGTGCAATTTCTTACAATGTGCTTTAATAAGAATTATTTTCTTATGAAATTGTAATTGTGCAAGACATATTTGACTCTCATAAGTAGTCGAAATAGGAAGTTCAATAACTTTAAGCAGTGCGGCATATCCGCATAGTCACATTAGGCACAGGTTCAGTTTCTTGAATCATTATTTTTTTCACTCTTTCGTTAATTCCTCTACTGTGTACCATCTTTCATTATTTAGTTAATTCTAATACGGTATAATGTATAGGAGCCGTCGGAAATAAGAGAAATACCGCCGTCGGAGTATTGTTTTTCAAGAATTAAAAGATCGAACTGAAGGAGAAACAACACCCTGGAGTTTAATTTCTTATACCTATGTATATGAAAGGTTTTAAATTAGGAGGAATTTTATAATTGTATTCGAAATCAGAGTTTTGCTTTTTTTAGATTTTTTGAATATGTCTATGTGGGATTCTAAATTAGATGAGATCTACAAATTGCTTTCAAAATTCTGGTAATATCAATCCTGCTTTTGAATTTAGCTCTACGATCTCTTCAGAAAAGCAAAACTTATTCAGTGAGAAAAACATCCTGGGGACTTTATTTTTCAAATGAGAAATAAATTCTCGGGCTCTTCTTTCGCAGGGCCTTATTTTGTGGCTTCTTTCGGGCTTTATCTGGACGTTTCTAAAAAATTTCCAATTAAAAGAATGGATGAGTTAATTCTTCGAAAAGTTCTTCATTAGATCTGAAATTTATCTATGAACTTTTGAAATTTCGCTTAGATAAATCCGTAAGTCCTGGATTTTAAAGGAAAAAGCTTAACTTCATGGCAGGTTTATCTTCCAGTAAGACTAGGCTTCTCATTCATACAAGAAAGTAGATAAAATAGATTGACCAACATAACATTTTAACAACCATCCATGTCATAATTCAATTTTACCTTAACCTAGTTAAAATCTGGCCTCAAAAAGTCCTTGCTCTAACATATCTAGTCTTCTGCATTCTTTTTCTAGGTTGTTCAAAAAATTTCATTTAAATTCTTAATTTTGATTAGAATAACAAAAATATAATTTAAAAATTTAATATTTGGCAATAAATATAAAATCAAATCCAAAAAAAAGGATATCAATGAAATTAAAAATTTCGTAATTTTTATTTTTAAAATCCTTTTTTTTTTTGTATTTGTATTTTGTATTCATTCCAACTAAAATTGGAAACTATGATACATAAATCCCAAATGATTTTTTTTTCAATGTCCTGTTGTCAACGTCCTGTTTTTCTCAGGATTGAAGACCAACAAAACGGTTACCTTCAAGGATATAATAATCTCAAAAAAAAAAAGACATTTAGATTTGCTCGTTATCCTTTTTATTAATTTCCATCCCTCAAATTCATTGATTTTTAAGTAAATCGTATCAATTTATAAATTTAATAATAATAAGTATGGGCCAATTTTTTTATTGGTCTGTCCCAAAAAAAAATACACAACCCTAAAAACAAAAAATTTTATTAAGTAAAGGATACTCAAAAGGATAATATGTAACTACCGATTTAGAAAAAAGAGATATGATATGTATTATACTTATTGATGACCTACCTATCCAATTTCTGAAATATTTGTTTGGTTGTGTTACAAATTCTTAACCAAGGTCAAGTAATTTTTTACTTTTATTAGGTTCATCAGTTTTTGATTAAACCTGGGTTTTTAAATAAACATTAGATTGACTGTAAATTAAAATACAAATCTTTTCTACTTAAATAAAATTAATTTTAAGTTTTAGATAATCAATAAATTACTTAAAATAGTTTTAATAATACTATCTGACTACTAACATCTAGAGTATCTTTTCAAAAAATCTAAAACAGATCTGACTTAGAAACATAATATACTTAATAGACTTCCGTTTTCAGCAATCTCAGGGGTTTCAGTAATCTCATAAGTTTTTGCAATATAAATTAATTTTGAAGGACCGTCATTTTTTTAAAGACCGCAGTTTAAGCCAACCAACCAAAACCTAAAAGACACGACAATCTCAGACGGAAGGTGAAAGTTAAAGATATGATTCCGAATAATCTTTTCAGAACTAATTATCAGTTTCCAAAATATCTGCCGCTTCTGTAGCCTTTTTCTGTTAGATGCTGTGAAAAAGAGCATTCGTCGTCGTACCTTTTTTTACCAACAGTCGTTTATTTTAAATTTTAAAATCTCAGAATTTCATATAACAGTACATAACAATTACCATTAGTAACTAATTCTTTACTTTATACAAGTATTTAAAATAGATTTGTTAAAGCTAAAGCACAACATTCACTCTAACCAAATAGTAAGATGTTTTGGAGAAAAATTCCATATTTCCCAGCTGTTGAGTTGCTTTCAATATTTTGATCTACATTTTCTTTCAATGATACTTTATAATATTCCCTATCAATAATTCCTTTCATATTACATATTTTGTTGTCTAATAATCAATTTTATTTGTTTTTTTATAAAATTTATTCAAAAGTTCTGATCCAATTTTTCCAAAGAAATTATAGGACTACTGGAGAATTTCCAAAAAAAATCATAAAACATATTAGACGCGAAGTTTCGAAGAAATGTTCTCAGTTTCAGTTGAGAACTTCCGAGAATTGTTCTAAGATTTATATGAAAAATTCCAAAGCATTCTTCAAAGATTTTTTCGGAGGTTTTCATGTAACTTGTCCTACTATATCTTAATAAGCTCTCATCTTATTTGTTCTAACATTTTTTCCGAATCTCTCATATTTTACTTTTCCAATAATTTCTATGGATGTTCTCAAGAACATCCTACGACTTCTAAATAAAATTAGTTTCAAACTTTCTTCTCCTAATCAATTAGACTTAAATTTACGACTGCAACCTTTTTCAATTTATTTAAAGTCTTACTCCATCCCCAATATACAACTTTGTTTTCCAAGGCAAAAATATCCAAAGAAACATTTTTTTCTAAAAACCGTTAAAAATTTACAACGATTTTCTATGTTATTTGTTATCCGATAAAATTTAAAATTTTATTCAGCTAGCAACATTGTTCCTAAACATTTTTTTTTTAATAATGAAATAATATGCTATTTGAAAGCTAAAACAATGTAGACAAACATTTTAACATATTAATTTTTAATAATTTGAAATAACATCCAATAGATACATAAAATATAAGTTCAAACTATTTTATTAAGTAGGTACCCTGTTATGTTAAATATATTGTATTTGCTGTATTGCATGTTATATCTTGTGTTGTATTCAAACAAATCTATATTTATAAACAACGTTCGAATAAAGTTTGTTTGATTCATTTGTTTTATAGAATATGTTGTATTAGTATCATATTATCTCAGTTAAATAATAAACATTTGATCACTTAATACACAGATCATTTTAACATTTTCTATTTTCTTACCTACATAATTTAATACAAAATTCTTTCTGTAATGTTCAATATCAAACATGTTATTCAATCTTGAATAAATACATAAAACTGTTAACTGATCATACCAGTTAATACATAATCAAGTTTTTTTACATTTATAATTTTCTTTTATAATTCGCTTCTAAAACTGATAATACTCCGAAACTAATGCAAAAGAAAGAGATAGAAACATAAAGTAATGTAAAGAAAAACAAAAATACACGAGGGTTAGCATTTTTATTTTTTGTTTTTTTTTTATTTTTATTTTTATTGTTATTATTATTATTATTATTTTTACAAGTACAGTAAATTATATAAAAATAATAATTAGGGTGTTTAACAGATCATACAAACTTTTAATTAAATGTTTGTTACAAACTTATTCTGAAAAGGTATGATTTGAACTTATTTGATTTCAAACTTATATGTTAAAATTTGTTGCAAGTCAGAAAATGGTTAGAAAAAAAAAAATAACAAAAAATAAAAAATCTAGTTACGCGTGTGCATATGATATGACTTTGTAATTTATTATTCATGATTCAAACCTGGTTCAAACTTAGTTCGAACTTAATTCAAACTTAATATTTTTAACATTTATTTGAGATCATTCTTGTTTTTATATGCCTGTGATGTAATCCAACTCCGAGTGTCTTGTTTTTTTTTTTAATTCAGTTGATTCTTTTTTCTCAATCAAGAGAGTTGTACTTTTATGAGCGGAAGGATATCAGTTTTTTGGAAAAAAATTTTTTGTTGTTTTTTGCTCTCATTTTAAAGGATAAAATACGAAAATATTGTTTTTGTTTTTTTTTTTATTTATTTTTTTTATATTTGTATTTCGTATTTAATCGGATTTTATTTACAAGGATTCCTATCCTGTTGAATTCTAAGTTGGAAAAGATTAATACAAAAAAAGATTAGTAAAATTTTTACAATTGCAAAATTTAAAAAAAAAAAATTAAAAAATAAATTTTGGAATAAAATTTAAAAAAAAAGGATTTAACAAGGAAAAAAAAAACAGGATATTAATAACAAACAGAATATAATTCAGATCAGTTGATAACAGCTATAAAAGTTTTAATTATTTTCTTAAATTTTTTTGGTGGTTTGGCAATCCTCATATGGTTAAAAATTTTTTAATTGATTTTTTTAACATGTGTAACTAAAAAAAATTTTTTTAAATTAAATTTTAAATAAAAAGTGGATTTAATAAATACTAAATATATATAAATAAAATTGGTATATTTTGGATATTAAAAAAATGTATTGTATTTAATAAATATTCAATAAAATTTAATTTAAAAAAAAACAAGGCAACTAATAATTTGCACGTGTACACAACAGAGAACCAGAGAACCGTAATTATACAAGTACATACATAATATCCTGCAAATTTTAAATAACTGAATATTTTAAAAAATAAGAATTGTTATTTAATTCCACAATATTGAAAAATTTTAATTAAAATAATAAATCATTAGTTAGTTATATTTATTATTTTAATTTGTTTGTTTATTTATTTTGAATATTAATTATTATTAAATTTATTTCAAAAAACTAAAAAAAAATATTTAAAATTTAAAAATAATTAAATAAATACAGTAAAAGTTGTTCCAAAATATAAAATTCAAGTAATTAAAGATTTATTTAAAAAAATAATACATTATTAAAAGTAAAGTGAACCAGTAATCGCTACTGGACTTGAATATTTTAAAAATTATATTAATGTGTAAATTTAAATACAATTAATTAATTAAATTGTACTCACTTACATAAGTATTTACAAAAACACAGAATCCTTCATAAATAAAACTAATTAAATAAATTTTAAATTCTAAAAGAATAATTCAAAAAATTAAATATAAAGAGTGGATCAAAGAAGTGATTCAGAAAAGTGATTCATATTAAAAAAAAAATTATAATCAGTGAATCAGAAAGGTTTTTTTTTTTAAATTAAAAACAAATTAAAATTTAAAAAAAAAACGGTAAAATTTAAAAACAAATCTCAGCACCTATATAAAATATATATATATAAACACAATATATATGTATAAAAATCTATATATATATATATATATAACAGGTTTAAAAATTTTTTTTAATAAAATTTAATAAACCAATTATAAGTTTTAAATTTTTTAATACCTGCACACACTCCTACAAAAATTAACAAAGGAATCTTTAAAAAACTGTAGATATACAAGTACCTGTTGTTTAGTTACATTGTATTTTACTTAAAAGATTTATACTAGTATGAGTTAACAAAGGACTACAAAAAAATATTTTTCTTATGTGAAAATTTAAAAAAAAATCAAATATACAATCATATGAATTCCTTATAACCAATACATGTGAAACCACAAAAAAAGGACCAAAAACAAAAAAAAAATGGGTATTGAAACAACAAAACGTAATAAACCTATCGTTATTATTGGTAGGACAACATTAAATCGTATGAAAAATATAAGTACATTGCAAGGACCAAAGGAATCATATACATTAGTTGCACGTAAACGTTATATGAAAAAATTATTGTATGTATTTTTTTTTTTTTTTGTAATTTTTATTAAATTTTTTTAATATTAAAATTTTTTTTTATATTAAATTTTTTATATTTTAGTCCTTTAAGGATTTTAAATCAATAAATTCAGTCTTAGTCTTACTTCTTTGTTACTTTCATTTATTTATTGAATCAAAATTGGTTTCAACCGAGTCTAGTGTTTGATTTCAACAACCTGATGATTTAAAACTTGAAATTTATTTGTTTCTGGTTTAATGATCAGAAGAAATGTTTTTTTTTTTTAAACCAATGAATTTTGGTAAAAGATCTGAGAATCTTAAAAGATATTTGAAATCATTCAATTTAAAATGAAAATAAGGATACATATATATATATATATATAAAGTCTTTTGATCCTTTTTTTTTTGATACTATTATTTTTAATACCTAGGTACCTTAATCTTATTTGATTATTGTTTATGTGTTAAAAGAATCTGAAATCTTATACTCTTGTATACCTACCTGTGTTTCTACAATACAATTGAATGAAATATTAATGTAGGTTTTAAGGCTAACACTTTGTTGTCAATCAGGTGCCATAAAAAAGGATTTTAAGTACTTTGTACCTATAAATGAATTTTATTTGTGGAAAAAAGGTACAATTCTTGTATGAATCAAGAGGCTGAATATGGGTTCACTTTTGTAACCATTGAATCCTTTTCAAAATATCTGTAATTTATTGGTTTAAATGTGTGTATTTAAAGGTTTATTTGAGATTATAGGCGCATATAGATGCGCTTTTAAATCTTTGAAGACATTTGAAGACTTGGATATAACGTTGTGTGCTTAGAGTCACAAGAATTTTAATAGATTTAAAATTTAAATTTAAAATATAATAGTATAAGTTTTTTTGTTAGAGACTTTAATTTTAATTAAAATCTGGAATCTATTCGGATTTTGTTTTGATCTTGTGGAATTGATTAAAAATTAATGTATAAAAGGTAGATGATTAATTAATAGTAATTAAAAGACGAGGAAGATTATAGTTGCCCTTGTCAACTTTTAGATATCCGTTCGTGTATTAAATAAATAAGAAATTCTTATATAGCAATTGAACTGTTTGACAGAAAATTCAAAATATTTGTTTTTTTATATTTAATTACAAAAAAAATTAATAAAAAAAAAATGAATTAAAAAAAAAGATGAATTTAAAAAAAAAATATGCGAGATCAATATATATCTCAACGAGATTCGAACCCACACTTTTCAATTAAAATGTCGACGTCTTAACCACTAAGCCATTGACTTTATATTCATCTCAATTTTTTTTTAAATTATTATAGTTGCGATGGTATCAATTGTTTGTTTTAAATAACAGTTTTGAATTTTTTTATAGAAATATTAAAAAAAATTAATAATTTTTAATATAAATGAGAGTCTTCTGTCAAATTTCCTATAAAATAAAATATTTTCAAACATAAAATAAATACATATATTTTATTCAAAAAAAAATAGATAAAAAAAAATGAATTTAAAAAAAAAAAAAAATTTTCCTTAGCCTGAATTCGAACCGAGACATTTTTGGTACAAGTAACATGTCCTAACCACTACACCATGAATCGATTAATAATTAAACAACAATTTGTTTGTTTTTATATTTGGTTTCTATTTCGTTATTAATTTAGAAAATACTCATAAAATATCGAAAAATTTGTATGGCAGCTACCCGAAGCCTTTCTCCGATTTTAACCACAAACAATAGGGAACCTACAAATTGTCTAACAATTACTTTGTGAAAGTTTCAGAACTCTAGCTCTTCTAGTTTTTGAGTTATCGTGCTGACGGACGGACGGACACACATAGTTAGATCGATTCACTTTTCGATGCTGTTTCGATACGTACCCTTGACACTATATCTAGCTCTTATATTTCGATGCGTTACAAACGGAGGAGTAATTTTAATATACCCGATGTTCATATATGTATGCACGGGTATAAATATTAACTATTACATTAATTTATACTTTAAGTATTACTTGAGTTTATTAACAATTATAAATTTTAAAATAGTTCTATTTAGTTGTTGGAATCAATTCGGATCTTATTTTTTTGCTTTCGAAAGCTAACTTTTTGATTCATAATGATTGCATAAGAATTTAATACTAAAATTAATACTTTACATATTAGGTACTTGACGTAATTTATAATTTTTAAATCTTGCAACGTTTTACGTCTCTCTGGAATCAATTCGGATTTTCATTATGTTTGTGATACTAAATTAAAAATTAATAAATGCAAATAAAAAGTTAATGAATTAATTAATAATAATGAAAAGAATTAAATTAGAGTTTTAAATCATTATTTTACTAGTCATAAATCATTATTTGGGTAGTGATATTCAACATGGATTTAACCAGGAAAATCGCCAATTTTACATTTTGAACTTATAGAACATCAAAACTATAATTAGCACTCAATAATAATTCAAAAATTTTTCTATAATTATTTTATATATTATTATAAATTTTAAAGTAATCAAAAAAAAGTAATCAAATCAAAAACACCATTTGAGTGTTAAATTTCATACAAATAGAACCGCAACTTTTTGAATTCCAGAAATAGTACTGCATAGTTTTTTTCATAATTTTTTTTTTTTTTTATTAAAAGTAAATCGATCAATTCATTGATTAAAATGCTTCCTATAATACAATATATCATTACTTATACCATGTTTAATACGCTTCTGATTTTACCCCTTCGCGTTTTATATTTCAAAATAAAAAAGAAACTCCCGCCTTAGGCTGCTGCGCGTTCACAAAAAAGAAAAAAAAATGAAATCTATGATTAAAAAAAATTTAAACAATCAATTTGATGGATGAGATGAACACTGTATACGAATTAAAACAATTCAATATATTATAGGAAAATAAAATTTGAAAGAAAACGCTTATAGAATATGATCTGAAAGGTTAAGATCAATCGTTTCGCTTTTTTTTTTTTTTGAATCGTTACAAGTTTTTTTTTTCTACAAACAAATTGATATTTAATTTCATCATCAGTTTCATCATCAATATTATTTTAAAACTTCACTAGCTATTGACTTATGGATACCACCACAAATTAATTTTATATTATTATAATGCCTCAAATGATTTCCTTTGATTTTTTGAGTATAATTGTAATATTGTGCGCTCAACAATTTATATTATATCAAAGTTATGATCTCCTCACGTTTTTCCTTTTTTTTTTTTTATTACAACACGTCTTCCACCGCCACAAATCAATCAAATCCCAATCAAATCCCAACCCAAAAATACGGACGATCAAACCAAATATTAAATCAATCAAAGCTTGGTATTTAATGATCAATTTGGGACACCATAGAAAATCATAAATGAATGGAATAATGAATCGAATGAATTAATTTCAGAATTAAAATGAATTTGAATAAATTAATTTAAATCAAATCTATCTTTATGAATTTAGATTAGATTTAAAATCGAATATAAGTATTTTTGAGTTATATATAGATATTTATAGACTTTCGGTTTCTTTCTTTTAATTTCCACCAGTTTTTTTAAGCAATTGTAAAATAGGTGCCGAAGCATTCAATTAAGAATAAAAAGAATAAAACATTAGAAAAATCAAATTCGATTAAGATAAAGCTGGGTATATGTTGTAATAATTTCAAATAAAAAATAGAATAAATTTTTTTTGAAAATTAGCTGCTACCGAATATTTTATTCATTATTTAACAACCTAAGGTTTTATAATAAATACAATCATGGTTTTTTTCATCATTAATCATTAACCCTTTGCAGCCTTGTTTATCATATAATTTGATTACTGTGACCGAAGGTAAAAAAAAACTGAATGACAAGAACCACGTTTAGTTTGTGGAAAGGAAAGGCTAGTTTTAAGAGGAATAAAATTAACTTATGTGTCACTCTCGAAATGAAGAATTGATTTGATATAATAACATGAACGCATATAATATTACCAATAGAAGTTTCTTAAGAAGACGATTGTTGGGTGACGAGAAAAAGTTTTTCTAAAGAAAATGTTAATTATAAAAGAATCGTATTTTGCAATACGGAAATCCTCAGTACATTAACTCCAGAGACTGATCCTCAGTCTTCAAAATGAAGTATTAATTTACTATAATTACATGAAGGTTATTACCAACAGAAGCTTAAGAAGGAGATTGTTGAGAAATGTTTTTTTTTAATTTTCAATAGGATTCCAATTGCCTAAAGGGGAATCTTCAGTTCTTAAAGTTTTGAAGTAAGTCCTCAGTCTTCGATATCATGTATTGATTTCTCGGATTCGATTTAAAATTCGATTCTAAAGATATTCAACCAAATAATAACTTTCAACTACAGAGTTAGAGTTAAAAATAAGAAAATTAGTGCATTGGTATTATTATTAAAAACGGTAGTCAAACAGTTAATTCTTTCAATTCCCATTCAATTGATGTCTGCATTAATTGAATTCTTTTAATCTTTTAACTATTGTAATAATTTTTGAATTTTTTTCTTTTCTTAAAAGCAATAGAAAAAATCGACCCCTACGCACAATTCTCTTTTATTTTAAAGAGTTTATAGCTTTTTGATTAGATTCTAAATCAAACGCCACCATAATTTTAAATAAGACTGCCACCTTCATTTGAATTGAAATTAGATTCTTTCAATATAAAAATCAGTGTTTGCTAGTTTAAAATACAAAGAATGGAAGTGTAGGTGATTTAAAGTGATTTTTTTTTTAAATACCACTTTTTAAATTATAAAATAAATAATAATAATTATTTAGTTTAGATTTTTTTTTTAACTAATAATAATAATCTTAAGATAAAAAATAAGTATCTAAAGATACTTAATATGGTTTTTTTTTGCAATTGAATTGTACTGAATTTGTTTTACATAGTAACAAAGTGACGGGTTTTTATAATACAAATTCATTCATTGCTTTTGTAAAAATTTTTTTAATTGAATAGAAAATCTATAATTTCTTATGACAAGTTTTTTCTATTTTAAAATATAAATATAAATATGGCAATTTAATTAAAATAAATAATGAAATTAAAAAAAAAAGTAGTATTTAGATCAAAAACCTATAAATGTATTATTGATTTTAAATTAAACCATGAAAACAAGAATAATTGAATTTAATGTAAATTTTATTAGGTATATTTTTTTTTTATATTATTTTTGTCTCGATGATCCAATCATATTTTTTAAACCTAACAACTTTTTTGTTGCTGCTGTAATTCTAATTAAAGTGGGTTTAAAAAATATTAATCAACAGGTTAATTTAAAAAAGAGTTAAAATTATTTGTTTAATAACGGTACAAAATACAGAAGTTATAATTGGGAATGTAAATTTATATATTTAGACATGGCCTGGATTATACTTAACAATGGACTTCCATTGCTTTGAATTAAAATAAAAACAAACGAGGCGGAAAAATGTTTCTCAGGAGGTACAATTATCATGTAGATGAAGTTTCTTGAACGAGTCTCTTGCCGTCGAGTACTTCGATTACCTCTGCAATGTTGCCTCAAGTTCCTGGAAACTGCTTCATAATAAAAATGATTCAGTTTAACCCCTGGAATTCAACAGTGTTGTATATTGAACGAATCTCTTGCATTGCCTCCGATCTTTATAGCCTCTGTAATATTGCCTCAACTTCCTAGAAATTATTCCTCTACTATTTTTATTTAATTAACCCATAACTAGTCAATATAAGACTTCTAGATTCTTTTGACCATCAAACCGCTAAGACATTCTTTACCAAAAACCAGTGAAACGAGGTTTTCAAAATATTTCTTGATTTATGTTCATATCATTTTACTAGTTAAAGATTCTTTTTAAAATCTAGTCAACACTTTTTTTTAATTAAATTTTTATTTAGTTAAATTGTTCATTAAAGATCATTTATCTAATACACTTTAATGGTATAATTAAATTATATTCAAATTTTGTCTATATAGGTAATTAAATTTTATTTCAAAAAAAAAATCTTCAATAAAAACTAATCAATATTTTATGACTTTTACAATATTTTATGTCGATTAAAAATTATTCTTAGCCAAAGTTATCTTACTAAAATGTCTTTAATTAAAAATTGATGATTTTTATTAGGAATTACATAAAAATTTAATGGTAACTTTAACTTGTTCTAAAAAGTAAGTATAGTATAGATTCAATTCAAAACTATTTTGCAAATATTTTAGAACATGTTATAAATTAAGAGCATTCTAAATAAGAGAAGATATGTGCCCTACTTGTTTTCTACAGAGAATTGGAAGGCACTAAGTGCCTTAATAGTTCAATTAGTTTGAGAATTTTAAACATTTTTACCCATTGCCTATCGCGTGATTTTCAATTTTGATTTGATTTCAAGAGTATATAGAAGCTATTCATGACTCTGCATGGATTGAATACAAGCCATGGAAAGCCATTGCCTTCGAAATTAATGGTTTAATGGTAATTACTTAGTAACACCATCAAATTTTTATAATAGTAATTATCCACATAAAAAACTAGAAAATTACTGCGAATTAATATGTGCGCCAATTAACTATTGTTACTGAACATCACATTTAATGATTTCCATTCAAATATAACATCTATAGGTAAAAGGTTTCCAAAGTAATATTACATTTACGTAAATGATTTACAATCTGATTTTGAGGAAACATAAGAAGCTATAAATCTACTTAAGAAGCAATTCTAATTTTCTAAACACTTCCCAGTTTCAATTAAATCAATTTGTAAAAATTCGTCATACCTCTATGCCTTAAACCCAGCACAACACGTTTCATAAATAAAAATTTTGAACTAGATTTTATTCTTTTATTATTTTAATTTTGTAATTTAAAACCTATTCACAAAATTCAGAATTTTGTATTAGTAATTGTGTTACGGTTATTAAATGTAATCAAAGTTTTTTCAAGTACCTATTACTTAACACTAAATTATAAAAACATTTAACCATTGCACAACAAAATAACAGCAGAAAAAAAAAGCAGCAACAACGGATTATAAATTTAATCGCTTTTTATATATTTTACATTATACAAAACTGTCATTAAAAACTAAACAACGAACTATAAGCGCCCCATCATTAAACATTGCTTAATCAACAATTTAAATTTTTTTTTACGACACTTTAATTTAAATGCAAATAAATATGCTAAGGTCTAAATAGAATTTTTACAGGTGTAGTTTTCATTTAGCGCATTTACTGTTATAAAACTTGTTCAAAATTTTACACTCGTTTTACACTTTTTTTTTTGTAACTTATAATTACTTTTGCTTTAACTGTTAGTTGTTAGTTGGTTTTACTGCTTCTTCTTCAAATAAAAACATAAAATTGAAAAAATGTTAATTATCAACTTTACTCAACATTAGTTATGCGCTACATATTATTATTATGTATGAGTTCTGGTCATTTTCAAGTCTATTCGTGTTCAATTCTATGAAAAGTAACCTTTTTTCTTAAAAGTTACCTATATACTTACCTTTATTTCGTTATACAGTTCTGTACAACTGCTTCACTTTTGCAGTCATTAACAGAAAAAATGACGCCATCTATGTGTATTTTTTTTATTAATGAAATTATGCGGAAAGATGTGTGTACATGATATGAATAACATAATATGACAGAAATACTTTTTTTTTTTTTTTTTAATTCAAAAAAGCAATGAGTAAAATTATGAATACATAATTGATTCCATCCATTTGCAGTACAAGTACCCAAAAACAAAACCTACCCAACTCAAAACAACTAATAATGGAATGAAAATTTCCAGGAATTCTTAGGATATCCTGAGTACAATACAGACACCGAGGTTGATTTAAATAAATCTAATGATAAACTGTCCTTCAGTTGAATTCACAATAACCATTCACAATCAGAAGAGGTTCTTATATCTATCTATTCACTTTTGAACCCACAAACATATATACAAACAACCTTCCTTGAACAAGCATGTTTTTGTTTTGCTGCTGCTGCCCAGACAACACCCAATCATTTAAATGGAAATTTCGTGGTTTGATTTTCAAATGAATAAAGAAATGAAAAAGAAACAACAATGTATTAAAAATTTGCATACTACTCGTATGATGCATAGAAGTACTGACATACAAGTACTGACTCCCCTTAGTCTTAAACAATAAAACAATATATTAAAGTCATTGCACGTGATTAAGTGATTATGTTGTATAAATATGAAGACTGTCTTCAATATTTTGAATATTATGAATTATAATAAGTCATATATTATCATATGATTATATACTATATGCTAACATATTCTTTTGTTATATATTTTGTATAATATTAAGTTAGTATTGTAAAGTAATTTTGTTTTAACAATTAGCATATATGGTTATATATTCAACGAGTACTACTGTAATGATTGTAATCAAATCTCAACTTAAACTCGTATTATATTCTATAACTTATATATTTAAATTGTATAAGTTAGTATGCAAAGTAATTTTGTTTTAAACAATTAGCATATACGATATATGAATGAATATATATACGAGTACTGATGTAATGATTGTAATCAACACTCAACTTAAACTCGTATATTATAATCAGAATGGTTAGATGATTTTTCAGTTGCGTTAATTTGTTTTTTTTGTTTACGATCTTGTAATACAAGTTATGATAACTTATTAGCAAGCAATTTTTTTTCATATCATTAGGAAGTAAAGAAAGTTTTCAAGTTTTTTCTTAGTTTTGATTAACTGTTTATCAATGTTGTACAAAATTCTTTTTTTTTATTGTATAGGTAAAGTAAAAGAAAATGAGGAAATTTTTTAGGAATTACTTTGATAAACTTATCATTATTTCATTTATTAGCAAGCGGAAGGATTTCCGTATTATTTTAGTATATACTAATGATGATTATATGATAGTAGATATACTAATGATTATATGATAGTCTTTAAGTTGAAGTATGTATTATCGGATATTGTGATGCATATGTTTTAGGATATCCTATTAATCAGTGTTAGGAAAAAGTAATCAATAGAAGTAATCATTAAGATTTTGGTAGTTCAATTAGGTTTAATAGTTTGATACTAATTCTAATTAAATGATTGTAATTGTACTAATAATATTTAATAATACTAATTGCAGAAATTGGTATTAGAAAATATGCAGGAAAATTAAAATCAAATTTTTTTCTAATATAAAATAAAATTTTTAACACCAACCATGATCAAATTTGGAACTAGACTTAATAAGTTTATAAAATTTTCCAATATGTTCAATGAAATCCCAACTTAATTTTATGAGATATAACTTTAAAAAAAAAATTACTTTTTTGCATTAGTATATAATTGCATTTACAAAGTTTGGAGATAAAATTTTTATCATCTATTAATATATATAGTAAGGTTCTCTTAATATTAAATTAGTTTTAACCTCTCTCTATATATATATATATATATATATAATATATACTTATTAAATTTTAATGAACTCTCGTATTATATAACCTACGGTTTTTGCAATTAAATTAAAATCAACCCAACAAAATTACTTTATGATAAAACTATGAAAAATAATTAAATCCCCACGAGTTTTTCTTCATTGGATTCAGATAATTTTTCTATATATATCAAGACGTCTTGACTTGACTTTAAACAACGAACTAAAGTAATTCTTATATTTTTTTTCTTATAAAAAAACATAAAACAAAATTATATCACGTTTTTTTACTACATTCAATTTATTTCACTAAATAAAAAAAAATTGTTATATTTTATTCGATAGAATGGTTTGGCTTGTACTTAATTACAGGAATGGATAAAATTATTGTAACGCTCTTAGTCAGCATTGTAGATGAACTTTTCTTCCGGAACTCTTTTTCATTTATTTGATGCCTATTTTTTTAATAAGTCACATGTAGTTTTGGCAGTTACTTTCGTCTTTCCATTAAATTTGTGAAAGCATCATTCCTGCTTTAATTTGATTAAAGATTGATTAGACACCCAGCCAAAGCCATTTTAATTATCTAATGAAATACTATTTCTTTGAAGTATTTACTTTCCACTTTAAAACTCCTAAGAAAATCCGTGGAAAAAAACCAAAATCAACAAAAAATCTACGACAAATCTCCTGTACAGTTTTGAAGACTCATTTTAAAAGAAGAACTCCTGCTTAAATTTAAGAGAAGATTCCCTAGATCAACCAGCAAAAATCTCTTAAATTTTCTATCGCAGTACAAGTTTTTTCGAGTTTAATATGAATACAGTAATATTTCTTTTAACTTTCTACGATTCATGACTTTACTTTGAAAATTCTAAGATACTCCTTGGAATGAACAAAAATCTCCCGGACAGTTCCGAAGATTCATTTTAAAAGTAACCTTTCTTTTTTAACTTGACTGAATATTCGTTAGACAAATCTAAGTTCTCTACCTTTACTTCAAAAAACTTGGTAAACTTCTTCAATAATCATACAATGCAATCCTAATACACTTTTGTCCAATACTGTACAATACACCTATTATATACACTGTTTCTAGTTCATTTTCTTCAGTTAAATTATTAGAAAAAAAATATATTACAATGTATATTAAAAAAAAAATATTAAAATATTGCAATAAAATTTGCAATATCCCACGCTTTAGTGTGGTTTCCAATTTTTTTTTTTTTTTTTCTAATCATAAATTTCCAATCAAAAACATTGTAAAACACTTGGAAAGAAAGAAAGCATCCTACATTTAATACATACTACATAATATAATATAAAATTGGTTAAAAGAAAGAAACTAGAAACTAATTTTAGTTTTTGTAACTAGAAAAAATTTCAAACCATATAATTCAACTTTAGAAACCAATATATATATGACTCATAAATATTACCAAAGAATGGCAACACTTAAAATATAGCACTAGCATATTCAACTTTACTTGTACAGTTAGAACATAATTGAAACTAATAGTAAAAGTTTAATAAATAAAATATATTTAATTTCATCCTATCTCTATCTCTTTCATTCCCCTGTACTTTAGCAGCAATTACTCTGAATGAATAACAGTGGAGATGACTCTGCTGCAGGTTTGTGTAACCTATAATGAGGAAAAACCAAATATAAAAAAATTTATTAAAAAAAAACACAAGAATAAAATAAAATCACGTGCACTGTATGATACCCCTGAAGACCTCAAGGTCAAGTTCACACTAGGTTTGAAAGATTTTTCTAGTACAGCGCATCAGCAAAAGAACATTTTGTGAAACAACGAAAAGTATACAGATAATTTGCCCGCAACAAAAACTCAATAAATAAAATTTTTTTTTTTTTTTTTTTTTCAAAAAGAGGTGGTGATTTTTTTTCCAGAATTTTCATCTTCATAAGGTAATAGATGGATTCATTGAATTTGAAATATCTTTAAGATATTTATACTAACTTTTATTACAATGAAAACTTAAATCTTAAATTGTGATAATCATGATTTACTTTAATGCTTGAAAATGCCTCGGTGCAAGAAAAGAAATAAAAGTGAACAAAGGTGTTGAATATTTTGAAAGTGTATTAAATTGGAAATTTAAGTACAGATGCTTTGCATGCTCCAAGGGATTTACTAAATTTAACACAATATATTGAAGATGAAATGGGAAAATTCAAGTCGCCACTGGTTCTCATCTATATAACTTTATAAGAATTTCATATTTCTATTCCTATATTGGGGATCTCCTCCATTACATCTTCTTAATCATTTTTATTTTTTAATCCTATATTGGGGATTTTTTCCTATATCACTTCTTATGATTAGATATTCAATATAAATAATAAACTCAAATAATGCCATTGGATATTATGACAAATGACAATGATTGGATTCGTGAGAAAATTTAATACTTTAATAAACAGAGGGGATTTTTTAATTCCCCATAATGCTAGAAACTTCAATATAGAACCGGATTGGATATATTTATTGGTTCAATATTTATACATTGGTAGAAAACCAAAAATAAAATAAGAACTGGAGTGGGACAGCAAGTTTCATTTTGAATTGAAATAAAGGAAATAAAAAAAAAAATTTGAAATTACATTTATAGTAACAAATATATGAAGAAATAAAGTAAACCCAATAAGTAGTTTAAGAATAGATTTAAATATTCAGAAGGCAGTAGGCAGGAAACCACCAGAAGGTATAAAAATGTTTAAAAATTTATTAAAATATCAATTTGAACTATCTTAGAATTACATTTAGGTAATATTACAGGAAAGATGAATATGTACTTTCATATGATTTTAGTTTTGAAATAGAATTTAATTAAATATTCATCAAAAATAAAAATTTTATCTTAATTTTTAAATCAAAGCGTTTTTTTGCTAAATCTTTCTGAAATTTACTTTCGACTCCAGTTTATTTTGTATGTCCAACCAATCTATTGGTTTTACGAGTCATCAAGCCTTCCAAAGTTGTTATTTTTTTTTATTGAGACTTAATTTCTACTATGGCAAGTATCGTAGCAAATCTTCTTTGATGTGTTGATCAATTCACCGAGATACGGTATCAAAACCAAAAACTCTTCAGGGAATTTTATTCATCTACCTCCGAACTATTAATTCCCAATTAAAAGAGAATGATTAATTAGATAAATTGCTTCAATTTTAATTTTAAAAATTTTGTTGAAAATTTATCCAAAGCTCTAATTTAAGTCTTCAAAATTTAATAAATTTTAATAAAAACAAATTAATAATTAATATTAATAAAATTATTATTATTAATAAGTTTTCTAATAGCACATTATTATATAATCATTATTTAATATTTTTCTAAAAATATAAAATGATTATTAAATTAATATTAAATTTAGTAAGTATTAGATTATTTTTAAAAGTGTGGGAGGAAAATTTTTCAATTATAAATTTTTGAAACATTTTATAATTTAATTTTTTAAATATTTACTTAATTTAAAATTTCCTGAATCCTTTATATAAATTTGCTAATTAAGTTTTTAAGTAATCACAGAATTTCATAAAACAATTTTTTTTTTAAACTATTTAAAAGTTTTACCCTCTGTACCTACCTACTGTCTGATAATCCTACTACGAGAATTCATTATAATTTTAGACAGTCTTTTTTGCTGCTTTTACTATTTGTTGCTTTTGCTGCTTTTACTATTAATTTACATAACAAAATATGTGAATTATTGTAATAATGCAGACTGATGCTATTCGAGAACAAAAACACAAAAAGAGTAAAATTTTAGTTACATAATTGAGGTATAAATAAATGCAATTCCATATTTTATATAAAAACTACTAATAATTTGGGTGAAGAACTGAAAAAAAAGGTTTCTGATTCCATTCAACTCTTATGAATAATCTACAAAACTTGAGTGCGCAGGAGAGTGCGCGGAACTTAAAAGATATTCGTTCAAGTTCCCTTATCAAGTAACGGAAAGCTTAAAAGCTTTTTTAGTAAATTTCTTATCTAATAATATATGGTATCCGAAAATATATAATTGAAAACAATTAGAAGGGTTTTACCGTTAGATGCATAGTCAAAGTAATAAATAAATTATATAGAAATTTTCCAAAGTAAGATTTTGTTATACCGAACAGATATCGAGACACGTTTCAATGAAACTATATTTTATAAAATGATTTTTTGCAAATGTAAGTTAAGGTTACCGGCTCTAAAAAAAATCGCAATTCTCCTTAAAATTATTCTGTTTGAAGTTCTGGTACATTTTTTTCAACAACCTCGAAAAATGAATTTAAAGTACTTATCAAATGATCTGCAGAACTTCTAAGAATCATAATTTTTCAATGTTCAATGTTTCAATGATAATATTTCTCTTCTACAACATATTATATAATAGGTCCTTTAATAATTAAATAAGTCATTTATCCAGCCTATAACTTCCAACTCTAATTAAATTCATAAAATTTTTTAAAATTGTTCACCAAATCCATTTAAATAATACGCATATACTTTTCTAAATACTTATTAGCTAAATTTTAATTCAATAAATGCAAAAAAAAAGAACATTTTAATTAAATAACTTATGATCCTGCTTTGAAAAAAAAAAAACAGGATTTATATAACGATAGTATTTTAGGAATTAAATAGCACCACAAATGTACATTGGTAATAATATTAAATATTAATATTTACAATTATACTAGGTATATACCAAAGCACGTATTTTTATATTTTGCAATGAATCCTGATCCTTTGCAAACTTATGTATTGGCAAATTTATGTCCTTTTTTATTTTAATATAAAATATTGCGTAATTAATTGATATTTGCAATTAAATTTGCATCGAAATTGGTTTGTATAAGTGTATTAAGTGGAGAATTTGAATATTTTATAGCATTTTTTTGGTAATTGTGGTTCAATATCCTTTTTTCATTATCCTGTTTTTATTTTAGTATTTTATTATCCTTTTTTTTCAAGAATTCAATAATTGTATTTTTTTTTAATGTTTCAACCAATACATAAACAATTAAATATTTCGTCTGAATTGCGTATTTTTTTTCAAAGGACTCGTTGTTTTTTTTTTTGGGAATACTCAGACACCTGAAGTCGAAATAACAAATACATACACAAAAAAAAAAACTGAAATTAAATTAAATTAAATTATTAACCATGACCTAAATATTTATTTTTTAAAAAAAAATCCCTTCATTTACATAAATAAACCTTTAAAAAAAAAAAGTTGTCATTGAAATTGAATGTACATTTTGGTTGTGTGTATGTACATATGTCTGCATTTAAGTGTGTTTAGTTGTATGTCAATACTTCCATATTCACTTACAGTAGTGCAATAATCAGGACGAAAATTTGAAATTATTTGTAATACGAATAAAAACAAGTGATGAAAAAAAACCAAGGGTTTTTAAAAAAAGCACATTTTCAAAATTATATTGTATTACATACTGAGTTTAACTTTGGAAATATTTACTTGGAAATAGTTACTACTGACTTATCTAAAAGTTGTTGTAGCCCTTCAATAGGGAAGGTTGCCAAATTTCTCAAGAATCTAACTTCCACTCCCCCCCCCCCCATTCTCTAATTTTTTAGGTTCTAGGAATTAAATTGTGAATTACACAAAAATTTGGAATTTTACTTAGAATTCTATTATTTAAGCAAA